>CM035105.1:38175367-38718861 GCA_020205505.1 Panax japonicus
TGTTCGTGCTAGTTCTCAATTATATTGATGAATTATAGCCAGCTTATTATTCATACTCTTAAATCATGATATATCGTTATATTATTGTATTTAAACTTGCTGGGCAACTTTCATGCTCACCCTTGCTATATCATGATAAAACATTGCAGATAAGGCGAACATGTTCGGATACAGGAAAAAGATAATGCCAAGTTCAGCTTGGGATATAAAGTGCGGCTAGTTTGTAATAGTGTATTTTGATAAATGTGTTTTATTTTAGATAGTTTATGAATTGTGTAAAAGTTAAGGTTACTCGACCTTGGGTATAAGTGTGTAAAGTTTAATGTATAAATAATTTATGTTTATATCTTTCGCAAACAGTTATAGAATGATTAGTGTACCGAATCCGTGGCGATTTGGGGCCCGGATTCGGGGCTATCTCAGTTGGTATCAAAGTTGTTGGTTATGAAGCTTAGGTAGGAATACCTGAGACCAATAACCGCAGTGATTAGGATAAGTACTAACTCAAATCGAGTTAGTGTGTCGGTAAGATTCAAAGACGAATCTCAGCGAGTGTAAAACACAGAGTTCCCTATCTCTGATAATAAAGTTGAACAGTAATGGTGAATAGATCGAGTCTAAAAGACTGAAAGTGCAGGGATAGGAGATCGTAAAATAAAACGATCAAGTTATAGAATTGAATCATAATATATACGATGAGATCACCCCGTGATCTGTTAAGGTTATGACAACCAGAAAGAATCAATCTGATGATTGAAAACTTTACAGCAAGATGTTGTGTATCAGTTGTACTATGAAATTGTACTATAAAAACTCATAAAAGAGTTAAGGTTTATGAATATGGATTAAATGAAATTCGTATTTAAAAGGTTTACAGCATGACGCTGTGTATAAGTTGTACTATTAAATGGTACTATGAAAGCTCATAAAAGAGTTATGGATTACGAATACGAATTGAATTCGTATGGAAAAATGGGGGTTAAGTATTATGTGGGGATTCAATTGAGGACTCTTGTCGGCAGCTAAGTTGTATGATTCCTTGTATGGGCTGGGAATTTGTACTTGGTTTTAGAATCACTTAGCTTCCTGGTCGATGTAGTTGTTAGGTTGATCAATTCTTTGTATGGGCGGGGAATTGTTCACTTAGCTTCCTATATTGATTAGTGGTCGAGCTTGGTTTGACAACCACTTAGTTTCTAGCACTGATAATCATTGAAATATTTATGTCGCGCTATTTGCTATATGCGTGTTAAGAGGGTGATTCCTTTCTCATGTGTATAACAGATAGATAGGTCATATGTAGAGAATATAGGTTTAAGTACGAGTTCTTAAAACTCATACTTATGTGACATTCTTGACGCATAGTTATATGAAATGTTTTTGAACCCCTCAGCGAATGGACGCCAAAGGTCTGTCTAGGAAAGTTCTTAAACTCATATAATTGTGGCCAGGTTATGAACTCATAAGTGTGGTTTTATGAACTGGGTATAGTTGTGTGTGAATGGAGTATTAAGGATTATAGGAACAGATAGAATGTTTAAGCAAATGATTTGAAATATCAAAATTTGTTTTTAATTATCACTCATGTACCATGTAACCTGGTGGAGAGATGATAAAAATGTGATGGAGTTGTAAATAAAGGAATTCTTAGTGTGAATTTGACCTTTGCGAGTGTTTTGAGTTTCTTTGACAGATACCCGAGAAATTTGCGTATGTATCAAAGTAAATCTTTGATAGATACCCGAGAAGTTTGAGTATCTTTGATAGATACCCGAGAAGTTTGAGTATCTTTGATGGATACCCGAGAAGTTTGAGTATCTTTGATAGATACCCGAGAAGTTTGAGTATCTTTGATAGATACCCGAGAAGTTTGAGTATCTTTGATAGATACCCGAGAAAATAAGTTCAAGATCTTGTGTGATCGCTCAGTATAAATGGTGTAAGGTGCATGGTGTAAGGTGTAAGGTGAATTTCGGGGACGAAATTCTTATAAGGAGGGGTGAATGTGATAAACCGAGAAATTAGACAATTTATTAAAATCTTAAATGATTGATTTAAGGTCAAATAATAGATCTAGACAGAAAATGAGTGTATGCGTTTGATGTTATTGGGATGGAATTTTGAGGATTTCAAAATTTCGTGAAGGCTTTTAGGTGAATTATTCAGGATTAAGGATTTATGAGATTAAGTTCTGTGAATATGGTTATGTATGTGTGATGAATGTGGTTAGGGGTCAAGGGTTGACCAGATTAATTATATATGTGTCAAACCCTAAGTATATATTAAGAACGTCAACAATCTGTTAGAAAACCCTAGCAATGCATGAGAAATCGTAAAAATCGGTTATGAAACCCTAGTTTTAGTTCCGGGAATCCGAAACCCTAAATTCATGATATGAATATGGTGATTAAGTTAGAAAACCCTAACGATATATTCAGAAACTCTAATTTTAGTATCGAGAATTTAAACCCTAATTTGGGAATCGTAATGCGAAGTATTAAACCCTAAGGGTTAAAAAGTTGTGTGTAAGGAATATGAACATTATGTGATGGTTTATCTTTGTTTATTATATAAACAACAAAAGAAACTAGTGTAACCCTAATTATATATTAGGAATGAAGGATTTAATAACTTAAGGGTTATGGAAAAAGAGAATTGTGGTATTTAGAATTCTTACTAATTCTAGGAGAATTAGTTTATATATCTCAAATGATTAATTTTATAACCTAATTATAGCAAGTCTAATTGGGTTAAGGAAATAAGTGTGCATGAGCAAGGATTTGTGTTATAATTGAGGAAGTAAAAATCCTAATTAGTGGTTTATAAACCCTAATGATCAATTTTGACCATAATTGCTAAATTAGCAATTATAATTAGGAAATACTAATCCTAATTAGCAAGATTTAAGGTATGATTAAGAAATTTTAATATAATTAGAAATTCTAATTATAAGTTAGAAATATTAATTTCTTTTTTAAAAAAAAACTAAATTAGAAATTTTAGAAAATAAATTGGCTCAAACCCTAAACCCTAGATTGCTCAAAACCTAAACCCTAAGGGTTTGTAACAAATGGCAAATTCTATATAAAAAAGGAAAAGTCCAAAATGCCCTTTTGTGCATTATTTTAGTTTGCTTGCAAATCATGGCTTATCTTTCGTTGTTCACCAACCCTAGCTCTAACCTATCCTAGCATGTGACTAAAAATCAGCTCCAAATGCCAGCACATCAGATCATACATGCATCTATGCAATATATATTAGTTTGGAGAGAGAGAAAGTTAATAATTTTAGCCTTTTTGCTTGGAAGATCTCACCAACTCTCTCTCTTTGCTAAACCTCCGAAAATCACAAGTAAATAAGTCTTTAGTTAAGCCGTGATCAAGTCTTGGCAAGCCAAGAACAGAATCAAAAGGCAGAAATCAAAATCAAAGCATAAAAGGTATAAAAACCCTAACCTTGCAAATCTATGATTTTGATGTTTAATGTTGTTGTTTGTTGGTTAAACATGTGTAATAAGGTGTCATTTAGTGATCTGGGTTGTGAAATCCCAGATCCATAACATCAAAGTGCACGATTTTAATGTTTTCTAAAATCTGGAAATCTGGAAAATTCTTGTCTGACAGTCAAATGTCAGACATCATAGATCCATGTGTGTTAGTTGTTTTGTGTGTTTTAAGTTATAGACTTTCTCTATGCCATGTTGTCTTAAATCTGGAACTTGAATCAAGTCCAGAACATGTGTAGATTAAAAGATATTAATGGTCAAAGATCGTTGACCGACCATGACCAACTGAGTTTCTGGGCAAACCTAGAAACCCAGATTTCTGACAACGTTTTTGAAGCTTTTGATCTTGCTATAGTTTGATTGTTTGGCTAAGTTGTTGTTGATTAGTTGTATTCCGGTATGTAGACTACATATTAAAGCCTTTAAATCACTTAGATCATAACTGGTCTAGCAGGAAATCGAGGTCAAACCATCGTTGACCACCAGTCTGGGAACGAAATCTGGGAAAACCCAGATTTCTCAAGAACAGTGCTCGACCTTAAGTTTTACCGGCCAGATCTTGTTCATGTTATGTTGTTAGATGGATCTAGTGATAAGATATTGTACTCTGTCATGTGTACTACATTTGGGAACTTTTAGATCATAGAAATAATGCTTAGAATCAAAAATTAAAGTGCCCCAAAGTAGGTACCTCGATTCTGGTAAACCCAAAATTCAAGAACAGGCCTCTGACAGGTACTTTGAGAGCTTAGATCTCTCTTAATTGTTGTTGTTTGAACATGAAATTGGTTTATTGTTGTAGTATTACATTAGTACTACAACTTTAGTATGAAATACTTCCCAGAAATCAGCAAGAACACTGTTTTAATGATGGTCAAACCAAGCCCCTCGGCTTCTGACAAGAATTTCTAGGTTTCATCAAGAACACCTATAGCGACGGTTCTGTCGCTATAGGGTCCCTTTTAGCGACGCTTAATTTCGGAAGTTACATAAATTAATTAAATAAATAGAAAAAAATAGTTTCTAATTATTAAAAATACATAATAAATTCGGAGAAAATATTTTAAAATCTGAAAAATAGTTTTTAATTATTTTATTTATATTTCGAAAATATTTAATATTTTTGAAATATAAATGGTATTTATTTATTTAATTATTATATTAAATAAATTATTTAAAAATGGTTTTAATTCATGAAAAATCATGAAAAATTATTTTATGGTGTTAGAAAATATTTGAAGTTATTTTTGATGACTTTTGATATTTTGTGATGAAATTCATTAATTAATAAATATTAATGATAATTAGTTTATTTAATAGATATATTAAATAAATTATGAAAAATTAGAAATAATGATTTAAAAATCATATACAAATGATTTAAGTGTTATAAAAATATTTTAAGTTATAAAATATAACTTTTGATATTTTGTCATGAAAATATTAATATTCTAATATTAATAGCAATTATCAGATAATAGATTTAATAGTTTAAAAATCATATAATTATGATTTTAAGGTATTAAAAATACTTTGATATATTATAATTATATTATAATATTATGTTATGATTTTCATTAATATTTTATATTAAATGAATATTAATGATTAAGGAATTATGTGGTATTTAACTCATTTAAATACGGTTTTAATGATTGAAATTGTTGATAAATGATATTAATTATCTGAAAATTTTTATAAGTCTTTAAAAATTATTTTGACTGATAAGATAATTATCTGTGATAATTGTTAAGTGTTAATTCAGAGTTTAATTGAACTTAGACTCGAAATTTTGTCCGACTAGACCGACAGGATGTAAGAATTGTGTCGGGTTCAACTCAGACTGCAATAGTTTGACTTGATGCTATGTCTTATGTGTTATATAGACTGATAGGATTTTGTGCTATGTGTTTAGGTTATTTTGTTGATATATATATATATATATATATATATATATATATATATATATATATATAACAGAATTATACTGTGATGATATTATTCTAATATTGGAGATCTATATTACTAATATTAGGTCTTCGAGATAATGCGTTATAAATTGCGTTGCGGTAATCAACGGTTCAGGCAAGTTTCTTTGTACTTAACTCTAATAAGAGTGTTTTATTCAAGCTTATGGTTAATCTTTGCTGATTGCCACGAAAATTTTATTCTGTACATCTTGCATGTATAATTCAGGTATGAAAGACTGATCACCTTCATTACCAGTTGGTTCAGAAATGTTTGTTTATGTTTAAAACTTGTTCAGTCAAAAGTTTGTTCGTGCTAGTTCTCAATTATATTGATGAATTATAGCCAGCTTATTATTCATATTCTTCAATCATGATATATCATTATATTATTGTATTTAAACTTGCTGGGCAACTTTCATGCTCATCCTTGCTATATCATGATAAAACATTGCAGATAAGGCGAACGTGTTTGGATACATGAAAAAGATAATGCCAAGTTCAGCTTGGGATATAAAGTGCGGCTAGTTTGTAATAGCGTATTTTGATAAATGTGTTGTATTTTAGATAGTTTATGAATTGTGTAAAAGTTAAGGTTACTCGACCTTGGGGATAAGTGTGTAAAGTTTAATGTATAAACAATTTATATTTATATCTTCCGCAAACAGTTATAGAATGATTAGTGTACCGAATCCTCGACGATTTGGGGCCCGGATTTGGGGCTATCACAGGATATATAAAGGAAGAAGAAACATATTGCTGTGACAAACAAAAAAACAGTTTGAAAAATTGATTATTATCATTACCTCAGAAATGTTGATTTACTGAGTGGTCATAGCAATCTTAGTTGCACTTGTGGGTGAATCAATATCATCATTATCTACACTTAGATCCTGAGTAGCATCATCATTTGATATTCCAATACTACATTTAAAAAAATAGCAAAGTCAAATTTAAACAAATACCAAAGGAACCCCTCAATAAATTATTAAACAAATTTTATAATAAGTAAATAAGCTTACAGATTATTTAATAAGCTGGATTGAGTTTAGCTTTTTATCAAATGACAAATCAATAACCTTGAAATGGCTTACCATAATATCCTTTTCAAAGATGATTCAATTTTATATTAGCACTAACATTCAAACAATGACTCTAAATAATATAATTTGACCATTTTGGAATTGACCCAAAAATATCCTTCAACTTCTTAACACAAGAGCCAAAACTAAACATTTTGAAACAACCAACTTTTCCCAAAAAGGGAAGCCCAAATATTTCTTAAACATGTTATTCTATTTCAATCACAAATTTCAGTCTTAAAAATTAAACATTAAGAAGACTATTGTGTCACCTTTTTAACATGAATAAAAGAAGACAAAAAGAAGAAATCTATTTTTCGGACTGAATTAGTGCCCATACCTTCTGACCATTAATCTTGTTGTTATGGTAGATTTATTCTAAATTAAATTTAGTTTTGTGGAAAACACCATTAGACCCATAGACTTGAATTGATTACTAAAACAAGTCAACCAATTACTTGTTACGATTGTTATATAACCTCTAGCATTTTCCCAAGGGAAGGAGTTTTAGAGGTTGAAGAATAGAGGGCACTAGTACAGAAGTATAGAAATTTACATTCCACCACTAAATTTATACCTGATTCTTAAAAAAAAATAAGAAAATAGGTCAAAATTGGGGCTGGATTTGTTCAAATTTTGGGCCCAAATTAGGAGAGGAGAGAAGTTTGGTGTGTTTTGTTTGTGTTAGGACTGAAATTTTATGAGAGATTCACAAAATTGGAACAAATATAAACCCAAGATTCATACTTGATTGTCGTTTTCTACTAGCGATGGTGGTGCTGAGATGGTTAAGGAGCAGAGCAGCGGGAGACACGCAAAATCGGGAGAGCTAGGAAGCGAAGAGGGAGAGAGGGAGAGAGAGGCGCGTAATCGATTTCTGAGAGGAGAAGAGCGGTGAGAGAGGGTTTTGTCTTTTGGGAGAAATGATGTTATGTTATGTCCTGATATGTCGAATTGAGGAGAGAAAAAAAATAAATTGGAGTTTATATAGGTGAGCAAAGTATGCAATGATAAGGGTAAGCCCCTGATCCGGACTCTATATATATATATATATATATATATATATATATATCTATATATATATATATATATATATATATATATATATATATATACTTACATTTTTGATAGGCCTGGAGTTTACTTCGTGACCTTTTAAAGCTTTATTTATATTTTGTCCCGCCTGGAGTTTACTTCGAGGCGGTTGATCACTTTATTACTTTTTTTATATTTTCTCAATCCCCCATGGAGGTGCTTCGTGGTGGTTGATTGGTTTTTACTGCTTTATTTATATTTACAATCCCCCATGGATGTGATTTGTGGTGGTTGATTGTCTGCACACACACACACACACATATATATATACTGCTTTTATATATATAACTGTTTACAGCTTTCATACAAATTGCTACATAGTGTGAGCCTAGGAATCATGTGATCACAGATTCAGTCTACTAAATCTAGATTTGGTTCCCGTGATGGACATTTTTAGTTGTACCCGACTTGTAAATTATCCACATTGTTCGAATTTTCTTATATGGCTCTCATGCCCACAAGGAGTTCGACACTGCTATGTATATTATTTTCTCAAAGATGCTTCGCATCTCGAAAATAAAATCAATCAAGCCGAACACATAATAAAATGGAAGTATCAAAGGCCTCAATTACTATTGAGCAGAAGGGTTTGAAAAATCTCTTTTTACAAAATATCACTGCTATATCTTATTAAAACTAAATTTTATACAAAATTCAAACCCTTTGTCTATAGGTGCGAACAAGACATAACACTACTTTCAAATTATTACAAATTGATCCACACACACATACACACATTCATATAACAGTTTAATTGAAAAGTAGCGGTCACTGACCGTGGCAACACAGATGTCGGGGGGTACCTAACACCTTCCCTCCGCATAACCAAGTCCCCGGACCCTGATGAATCTTGGTTTCACAGGCCCATTAAGCAGTGTCACATCACTAGGTCAATGTGCAAATCTTTTCTCGGTTGTGTTGGTACAACCATTTAAAAAACCAAATGGCGAATCTTACAGTTCAATCGTCGACATATACATGTTAGACCTTTTCACAACTTATTTTTTCAAACAAATCTCACCTAACATGAGAACACCAAAAGACAAGAACAGAAAAGGGACAAATAAAAATCCCGATGTCGACAAGTAAATATGTGACGCCCCCAAAATAGGTATACATCACCCATTCTGAGTCGCCAAATACATGGTACAAAATTCAAAAACAACTTAATTATACAACTGTCGTGTAAAATATGACAAAACATAAGCTGAGAGTTTTTATACTAATATTGTCTTCTAGACAGTATTCATACTCAAATGGAGTTCTTATTACATTTATTATCACATTATTTCACTGGATAGTGAGGACTACTAATGCAAACATCTGGACCGTCACTCCATTCCCCGACTAGTCCCAGCTATATTCTCATTTCCTGAAGAGAACAATGAAATAAAGGGTGAGTTCAACTAACCCAGTAAGAAATATTATGACTAAGATAATGCAGAAAAAATTATATTTAGCCTTCAACAGTGTTAAACTGATAAAATATAATAAACATCAAGTTTAACTGCAGCAGAACAAACAATTCATTAGAAGAGTCAAGTAGAGCATGATATCTACTATCTTCTATGATTTAAAATGTTTTTCATCAATTTTATCGTTGAGACTCAGCTTAATAAATAAACCACATCATCGAATCATTCCTACACTATGGGCCAATGATATTCATGTAATCATCAATGGTCATGATTATACCGAATAATCTTTGGTCATAATCATACCTACAACTGACCATCAATACACTACAGGCCAATGAGGATTTTAACCACATCATTTATAACATTACGATCATGATTATACCGAATAATCCCTTGTCATAATCATACCAATCAATAGTACATCTATGCATGTTAGCCACAGATGACTATTATCACAATATAAGCATGAGGATGATGACAATGATATAAGAATTCAATTAAAAGAAAGCAAATGATAAATTTTTAAAGATTTATAATTTAATTTATCTAGAATTCAATAATGTCCAAATTGTCAACATGATACTGCTTTATGGAGTAAAATTCAAGAATAATATTGTATCAAAAATAATTTGGACAGCAAAGAAATCAATTTTTGTCATGATTAATTCATTGGGTGAATAGGACCCCGTGAATAGTACTTCGGGAATATTACCCCGTAAATAATACTTCGTGAATAGTACTTTATGAATAGTACACATGAATAGTACTTTGTGAATAGTACCTCGTGAATAGTACTTTATGAATAGTACCGTAAAAATGAATACTACTCATGGAATGTACTCCGGCATGAAAAGCTTAAAATTTAACAAGAATGTGTAGAAAATATACTTGTGAAACGATACTAGATGAAGCACAAATTTCAAGGATATTCTATTAATTTCACGAAGTATAGAAGAAATAATTTAACAAAATGAGGGTATAATCAGGAATACAAGATGAAAAAATATTACTCACATACTACAGAGTATGGAAGAAAATATTATTCGTATGAATACTGATAAAATAAATATCCCTTACCTCAGAAGAAGACTGGATACTTGAATAGTGAAGTAGCAGACTTCTCTTCGTCTTTCTCTCTATAGCTTCTCTCTCTATAATTGCTCTTGTGAGTCTAAGTGAATTGGAGAGAATGAAAGAGGAATGAGCTTCTATTTATTAGAAAACATAGTTTTGATAATTGCACGTTTTGGGGCTCGAAATATTACAGTATAATACCTTCATCTTTTTCTTCATTTTAATTTAGTCCTGCATGTATTATCAAACTCGCACCACATCCCCTAATAGTACATCTTGTGAATCAATAGTGCATTCATGTGAATCAATAGTTCTATACATGTGAAAAAATAGTTACAATATAGTACCTTCATCTATACCTACATTTTTAATTTAGTCATACAAGTATTATAAATCTTGCACCACCTCCCCTAATAGTACGTGCATGTGAATCAATAGTACACACATGTGAACAAATAGTTATAAGCATGTGAATTAATAACAATTAATTACTCATTTATCCGATTAATTACCTGATTGGTCAATATAACCTCCAGACATCAATTATTATCGGAATAGATGTCCATTTCCACTAACACTAATAATTCCAACACAATAGAAATATCAATTTCATCTTTAATCAACACGAACTTATTCATCATTAATATTATAACTTACAATATTTAACAACCAAATTATTCTCAGGAAAGAGGGGGCTTTCCGATAAGGATTTCTCTCTATTGGCGCGCAATTAGGTGACCAAAGCTCTCATTGACAGAACTTTCTAGACACTGCCAATATTGTAAATAATAATATGAATAACGTTGTCGTTTCAATTATTGATTTAATAATATAAGATATTATTCAGATAATACTGTGACAATAATTGAATCAATAATATGAGAGATATTATGCAGTAATTACTGTAGCAAAAATTGAGTATAACTGAGTGACTTCTCACGTAAGCATCAATAATTAATATCGTGTGCTACTATGGAACCACACATATTATTGTACTTTTACCACCGGGTAGTTCAACGGTAAAACTTTCACCGATATTTTTATAAAAAGATAATTTTGTCGTTTTCTAACTACGACAATACTTTCGTTGTGGGTCCACTAATGATTGTGTCGTCGTACGAATATTCCCTTGTTAGAATGAATATTCCCTGACCAATCGAATATTATATAACCACTTGCTTACTTTGCAAAATTTGTAAATAATACCCACAACTATAACATTATGTCAAATCCACACCATAATATTCAAAAATATATTTCGAGAAAAATTAACCTTTATTCATAAAAGTTGGGGTCTTACAACCTCCCTTTCTTATGAAATTTCATCATCGAAATTAGGGTCCGTACCTGGTATGTCGAAGAGGTGATGACACCTTGACTTCATTTCAGATTCTAACTCCCAGGGCATTTCCTCAACATCGTGGTTTCTCCACAAAACTTTGACTTGAGGTATAACCTTGGAGAGTAGAATATGATCCTTCGTATCCAAGATTTTAACAAGTACCTCCTCATTCGTTAAATCTTCTGCTATCTCGTCCGGTTCTAATTCAATAATGTGGTTCGGATCTTTCACATATTAACGCAACATAGATATGTGAAAAACATTATGAACACGAGATATACTTGGCGGTAAGGCGAGTCTATAGGCCACTGTGACAACCCGAGAATTTAGATAATTATTAAAATGCTAAAATGATGGATTAAAGGTTATAAGATGAACCTAGACATAAAATAAGTGTATAGATTTGATGTTTCTGTGAAGGAATTTTAAGGATTTCAAATTTTTTGGAGAAGAACTTGAATGATTTGATAGACTATAGGTGATAGTCTGATAATGAGGTATAGTATTAGTGTATAAGTTCATAAGAATATGTGTATGTGGTGAATATATTAATATATTTATTTCAGTTAAATAAATTGTGAAGACAATTTATAGAAAGTAAAGAAAATAATTGGATATATGGTATTATGTTATATGGATAATGGTATAATATTTAATATTATACCAAGGGATGTAAATTAAAAATATGAGAGGAGATCCAATATGCAAATATGTATATTGGTATCAAAACAGTTAGTAAATTAAATTCACATTTGAATAAATGATTGAATATATGAAATTATATATATTTAATATATAAATAATTTGTTTGAAAACAATTTATGGAGAGGAGGAGGAAATTAAATTTAATTATACAATATAAATTGTATAACTTGAATAAGTTATTTAATTAAGTACGAGAATTGAATGACCTAAAGGGTTATTTTTATTTAGTGGTTCTAGTATTTAAATATATACCAGTAACCTAATCTAAGAGAATTGTGGAGTATGTCACAATATATTTAATGATTATGTGAGTAAGTGAATATGAATATTATGTGATGGTTTATATTTGTTTATTATATAAACAAATAAAAAAAACTAGTGTAATCCTAATTATATATTAGGAATGAAGGATTGAATAACCTAAGGGTTATGGGATGAGAGAATTATGGTATTTAAAATATATATTGAATCTAAGAGATTTATTTTATATATCTCAATTAATTAATTTTATAACCTAATTAATGTAAGTCTAATTGGGTTAAGAAATTAAATGTACTTGGGTAAGAATTTGTATTTAAATTGAGTACATGGAAACCCTAATGAAATGAGTAGGGTAAGTTGGAATTTAATGTAATGGATCATATTAATATTATGGCCCAAACATTTTAGTTAGGAAGTCTAAATATTTTATTCGGAAAGCCAGAGGAATTAGGGTCCTTTACATAAGTATACAACAAATAGAAAGTAATTACAAGAAAAGTGCAACAACTAAATAATTACAAAAAGAGTGTAATTAGGACTCATATTACAAAAATAGTACAATTCACATTAATAAAGAAACCTAAAATCAAGGATAACTAATAATTCAAATACAAATTCAAATCTTGTCTCTAACAACAATTTCAAATCCATATTTCAAAATTCAAATCAAAATAAGAAAATTAAAAATAAAAAATTAAGAAGGAGCTAATGTTCATCATCATCCTCTCTCCCCGCCACCGCCGCCGCTGCCACATCAACGCCGCCGCCGCCGCCACCGGAGTTGCTATTCGGAATTTATTTTGACGATTTGGTTACCCACAAAAATTGAAATGGTTACCTTTATACGAATTTTGACTAGTAACTGCATCACATTTAAAATAAATTTGGTAATTAAATAAAACTGAATTGGTTACCTTATCAAATGGTTTGGTAACCAACTATATGAAATTTGGTTACCAACTGCATCACATCTAAAATAAATTAGTAACCCAATAAAACTAAATTGGTTAACTTATCGGAAGGTTTAGTAACCAACTGCATAAATTTTGGTTACCAACTGCATCACATTCAAAATATATTAGTAAGCTAATAAAACAGAATTGGTTACCTTATCAAATGATTTGGTAACCAACTACATGAAGTTTGATTACCAACTATATCACATCCAAAATAAATTAGTAACATAATAAAACTGAATTCGTTACCTTGTCAGAAGATTTTGTTACCGGTGAAAATAAAGAATGCACCGGTGGCGGTGGGAGGCGGAGGGATCGAGGAGAGGGAGGGGCGGGAGGAGGAGGGGTGGGGCATGGGGTGTGGGGGGAGAGGAGGGTGGAGGAGAAAGGGGGGCGGGAAGAGGGGGAGGAGAAAGGGAGGCATGAGGAGGGGGATGCGGGAGGAAGGGGAGGCGGAGGGAGGGGAGGTGGTGAGGCGGGGGCGGGAGGAGGGGGAAGGCAAAGGGAGGCAGAAGTGGGAGGGGGAGGGGACGGGAGGAGGGGGCGGCAGTAGGAGGAGAAAGGGGCGGGAGGAGAGGGAGGGGGTGGGGAGGGAGTGGCGGGAGGAGGGGGAGGCGGAGGGTGGGGAGGGGTTGGACAGGAGGAGGAGGAGGAGGAGGCGGAGGGAGGGAGGAGAAGAAGGGAAATAGAAATGGAGTTGGAGAAAATCGTGGGAGAGATGTGGAGAAAATTGTGTGAGAGATGGGGGAGAAAATCGTGTGCACAATTAAAGGGATAAGATTACACTCTTTTTGTAATTAAGTATTGCATTTGCATTAATTGTGTGAATATTTAATGAGAGCACTTTTGTTGTAATTATGTTTTTAAATGTACTATAAAATGTAATTGTTCCAAGTAACTAAATGTTAAGCCCAAGTGAGCCCAATTGTTAAGGATCACGTGGGAGAGTAATAATATTAATATTATATTAAGTCAAGAGATATATCATTATTATCTTAAGTTTATTAGTTTCATAACTTAATTAAAGTAAGTTTAATTTGGTTATAAAATTTAGTGTACAAGAGTAATGACTTAAATTCTAAAGGTTTGGAATGGATACCCTAATTAAATATTTAGTATGGGATAAGATAAAAAGGATTGGACTATGTTAATTTTACATGACTGTTGAGTAAAATCTAGTTACGCACAACACGCAAGTATACGTGGTCAACAAGTAATAAAGTGATAAGTTGAGTATCGTTCCCACAGGGAATTCTAATTAATAAATCCCAACTACTAATACTATATCAATTCAATGTTATTCAAACAATGATAAATTATGATTTTCTGAATTATTAACACAAAATTAAACACTTAAAGATATTGTCCTAAAATAAGCGAAAAACTAAGATAATACTTGAGTGAATGACTTCTGATAGGTAAAGATTAAGACTTCATATCCCCAATTATGAACTATAAATCAATTATCTAATCATCCCAATTATTATGTCTACTGAATTGTTAACAGGAATTCTCAAATGCCAAAAGCCCTTTTCCAAGTGATCAATTGACTTCTATTTAATCAAGATTAATCTTGCTATATTCCTATGCAAAACAATTGAATTAAACTCTTTCCAATCCCAATTCCTTATATGTTACATGCGGTGAACAGATATTTCCATTCAATTCACAAACCTAATTATTCACCGTGCAAATAGCTAAGTCACATGTTATCATGTCCAGTTCTAACCCTATAATTCCTTTTTCAATTCCTTTTAGAGTAACAAGGTAATTATTGGCCAAATAATTAATCAATAGAATCAAAACATGATAAACAATTCACTTTAACATAAATAATTAGAATGAGTGAATAACTAATTTATAGTCAGAAAAAGTTCAATTGAAATCTTAATTAAAGAATTAGTTCATCACGAAAATAAAAAACACTAATTGTTGGCAAATTATCCTTAAAGAATTACAAATTGAAAATAAAGAGAAAAAGAAGAAACTCTGTAGCCAATCCTTAATCTCCAAGTAATCTTGTGTAGCCTTCAATGGAAGAACTCGTTGAATCCTTCAAAGAGTAATCAAAATCTCCCCCTTTATTTCAGCACTTAGTTTCTTTTTATAGCTTCTCATAATCCTCATCCAATTAGGTTTTACATTAGCTCCCAATAACCAAATTAAGTCCAACCAGAAGTCAAACGCGCTAATCCAGTCAAGGCCAGCCGAGGCTCAGCGCCCCGGTGCTGTAGGTAGTGTAATTTCCAGCGCCCCGGCGCTGGACTTCTCTAAAATTACCATATTGCCATTAAATGTTTGAATTTCCCATAATTGCCCCTCCAGCTTCCAAATCTGCAAAACAAGATATAAACACAATAAAAATGCTACTAAATAACTTAAGAATGCAATAATTTAATTCCAAATATATCCAATTCATGGGTATACTACACATTCATCAAATACCCCCAAACTTAAATCGTTGTGTGTCCTCATGCGACAAAACATAAGATCACAAAACAAAACTAAACATCATGCAAATTCAAACTATTTATATTTATATGTTCTTAATTCCAGCAATTCAAAAGCTCACGTATATCCATATGCCTCAGAAAAATCACATAAACATGCTAATTCATCATGCAAAAGCAGATCAACAATATCCCAACAATCAACGAATCTAAATCTGTTATTACTGATATAGTGTGTGTGTGTCCACCAACCATGCTAACCCATGAAAGACAAGAATATGAAAGATAATAAATTTCTTAGTAAGCATCCTACAATGTAAACTTGAGAACTCATCAAATATACTTGTTTCAATTGAACTCAAACACTTACCCGAATTCAAAAGTCAAAATGGAATACTTATGCTTTTCTTTTCTTTTTTTTTTAGCTCTACATAAATGACTGTGCAATGTCTCATCCCATTAGGCTAACAGTGTTACCCCTTAGCGAGCTTTCGACCAACGACTCCCAAACCATATAAGACCTTAGGGCGCTAGGTTTTAAGATACCCCTTCGGGCGTACTTTCTCAAGTAACACAGGCCCCGAAACAAGACTAGTTACCCTGTATATTATTATTATTATTATTATTTTATAGATGGTTGGTGAGTGCGTTTTACGCTCCATCTCACGCTTGTGTTTATGGGGAGTGGTTCTCCTCAACCCACCACAAGACTCAACATTTTTTTTATATATGTTCCAAATATTTTCCCCCAAACTCGAGTTTATTCATAAATTCAGTCACCTCTAGTTATTCAAATTGTTCTTCCATATCACTAGCAATCCTCCTTTAGAACTCTATTATCTAACCTTTTAAACTATCATAGCCAACATGGTCGGGTTTTTTTTCAAAGTGCCTTCCTATAATATCAATGTCAAATAAATAAAGATCCAATTTATGTCATGAAAATCATATCACTGAATCAACAATCCTTACTAGACTTGTTCATGCAATTCTACTTTCATCATTGGCCCCAGATATACGCACTATCAAAAACTGGAATTAACATGCAATCCTAAATGCAACTTTACTAATAATCAATCCACAAACTAATAACAAACTACAACTTTTAAAAATAAAACGTAACTACCCCCAAACTAATCTAGAGCAATTTCCTCATGCGAAAAATAAGGCAGAATAAAACAGAGGACTTCCCTGACGAGTTTATTCCTCTGGTGGAGCATCATCTTCCTCGCTCATCTCTTGATCGGAAGGGGGAAATACTGGCAGAACAGGAGCCGTTGGGAAATGGCTAAGTGGAACGCCCGAATGGGTTTGGATGGTCAGTGCATTCTGTGCAGCAAATTGGTCAACTAAAAACTTGAAAATCACGTCTTGACGTTCTGATAAGCGCACATTCTGGGACTCAATGTTGTAAAACCAGCCGTCTATCTCCCGCTAGACAGCTTCGGGGACCACACCTCGATGAGCTGCTGTCGATGGGCCGTAAGTAGGTGGAGCCTGAGGTGGTGGGGCTTGTGTAGACGTAACTTGGGGGATAATGAAACCCAGTCCCCTAGGGTGATTAGCTCTACCTGACCACACTTTATAACGACGGATCAAGTTGTGGTCCAACACGGGCATGGGAGTTTGAATCATCTCGTCTGATTTCCATTTGACCCCAAACTTAGCACATAATACGCAGATCAGTGACGAATGTGGTAACCCTCCTGTGGTCCCTCCGCGAGATGCCCGGAGCATAGATTGCTGAATAAGATGGCCGACATCAATTCTTAGGCCTTGTATGATGGAGTATAATAGCACAACCCTTTCTTTGGTTACGTGACTCACATGTGTGCAGGGCATCAATTTAGCGCAAATGAAGGCATACCATGCCTTTCCATATAGACTGAGGTGAGACAATGGGAAAGTCATGCTACCACGCTCATGCATGTTCCATGTAGTGCTCAGTTGACACAGCTCCCGAATAATCTTTTCATAGTCCGGCCCATCACTCACTAGTCTAACATATTCATCATGAAGGCCCTCTAAGGGTAGTTGATAGCACCCATTTATATCCTCCTCACCGATTTCCACGGTTTTACCTCTGACAAATACCCCGTAATGGTCATGCTCGGGCAAGTTGGCGTAGAATTCTTTTACAACTGCACTCACTGCTGGGTCAGGCTGTTCGGTGAGGGAGAACCAGTTTCGTTCAGCAATCATCACTGCTATTTCTCCATCCTTGGTTTGATCAGGACGGAGACCACGTTCGGGGACTAGTGAGCGGGTGGCCATGCGGCTGTAGCGTTCTTTAGCCGCGACACTAACAAAATGCCTGCTGTCAAATTTTGGAGGTGAAATTGAAGCGACCCCGGACCCTTCGCCTCGGTGACGTTTGGATGCAATGTAGAGAATTCTGCAAATAAAAACATACTCATATTTTAGCTTTAAAAAGAATTCACGGTTGGATACATGTGTGCATAGCATTACCCCGAAACTATATAAAATATTGGTATTATGAGTACACAGGTGGGGATGAGGCATGAAACTAGCAAGTAATTTAAGTTACACATGATTATTGACTTAGGCAGTTTGTCAAAAACCTAGGCAGCAACTGATAACTTGCTTACAACCATCACTAATTCCCTATCTATTCATGCCATGCCTTTAGCATTCACTATCCTCGTGTGTATGAGTACGCCAAATAGCAGTGAGTTATCTATGGGCTCTATTGGATTTTCCAGATGAAAAGAATAATTAATGAAGAAGAACTTGATTCGCAAAAGTTTGAATACACATCAAGTCATACCTGTGCTACCTTTAAAGAATTTGGAGGAGTAGAATTTTGACACACAAGAAGCATACAACCAATATGGAACGAAGTAATTGACGCGTGTTAGATATGTGGAAGAAGTATTATCCAAAGTTCAATGAACTTGTGATATGGAGAGGGAGAATCGGTAACTGAAACCTGATGTGCCGGCGTGGGAAAGGAAGTTGGGCTAGCAGTACACGGAAGAGATTTAAATTAATAAGGCCTGACCTGACCCCAGCGCCGGGGCACTGGGTTTTACCGTGTATGGAGCGTCGGGGCGCTGTATGGCAGAAACGATTGGGATGGTCTAGCGCCGGGGTGCTGTAAATGAACTGGAAGCCAGCGCCGGGGCGCTGGGCTTTGCTTTCATGTTCTGTTGCCTAGCGTTGGGGCGCTGTAATCCTTAGTAATGGGAGCATCGGGGCGCTACCACCTGTCTGTGTAACTGGCATACATGGAAAATTTTAAGAATTAGTCTAGCATAATCTTATTCTTCAATACTAAAAGATAAAAGTAAAAATAAGAGAATTATAATTCTAAGAAGAAAAGAAAAAACAAAAAATTAAAATAAAATCAAATAACGTAAAAATTATAGGACTTAATGGGTTGCCTCCCAAGAAGCGCTTGATTATAGTCGTCAGCCCGAATTTTCAGTGTTGTTCAGCTATCCACTGGTTCGGAGAGGTACCGGACCGTAGCTTGCCGTTCGATTGGTCCACTCCAATAATGTTTCAGACGTTGACTATTGACCTTGAATGTATGCCTTGAGTTCGGTTCCTCGACCTCAATGTTTCCGTGTGGAGTGACAGATATAACTACAAATGGCCCGGACCACTTGGATTTCAATTTTCCCAGAAATAGACGCAAGCGTGAGTTGAACAGTAGTACTTGTTGGCCCGGTTTAAATGTTCTATCAAGAATTTTTTTATCGTGCCAAGCTTTGACTTTCTCCTTGTAGAGCTTAGCGTTTTCATAGGCATTGAACCGGAATTCATCCATCTCGTTCAACTACAGTAACCTTTTCTCACCCGCTTCTTTTAGATCAAAGTTTAGTTTCCGAATGGCCCAATGTGCACTGTGTTCTAGCTCGACTGGGAGGTGACACGCCTTTCCAAATACCATTTTGTACGGTGACATGCCGATTGGATTTTTGTACGCTGTTCGATAGGCCCATAGAGCATCGTCAAGACGCAATGCCTAATCTTTTCGTGACGGATTGACTACTTTTTCCAGGATCCTCCTAACTTCCCTATTCGACACCTCCGTTTGGCCATTGGTTTGTGGGTGATACGCAGCTGCAATTTTGTGACGAACCCCATACTTTACAAGCAATTTGGTGAATTGCTTATTACTGAAGTGAGTCCCCTCATCACTTATTATAGCTCTCGGTGTCCCAAATCGGGTAAAAATGTTCTTCTTTAAAAATCGGATAACAACGTTGGCATCATTCGTGGGTAACGCTGCGGCTTCTACCCATTTGGAAACATAATCGACTGCTAACAAGATGTAATGATTATTAAAAGAAGATGGAAATGGTCCCATAAAATCGATTCCCCACACGTCGAATAGTTCCACCTCTAGAATTGTGTTAAGTGGCATTTCATTGCGCTTGGAGATATTACCTACGCGTTGGCATCGATTGCATTTCAGCGCAAAGAGATAAGCATCTTTGAATAAAGAAGGCCTGAAAAATCCCGATTGTAGTACTTTTGCTGCTGTTCGATCACCGGAATAATGACCTCCGTAATCTGAGGAGTGGTAATGGCCTAATATACTATCCATTTCTTCATGAGGTACGCAACATCTTATCATTTGATCTGCACATGCTTTAAACAGAAATGGTTCGTCCCAATTGTATTGCTTCATATCGTGGAGAAACTTTTTTCGTTGTTGTGAGGTCAAATCCGGCGGTAACACTTTGGCAACCACATAGTTTACATAGTCAGCATACCAAGGCAATAGGGTAGTTAACCGAAACAGTTGCTCATCCAGAAATTTGTCATTAATCACTAAGTTGTCTTCTTTCTGATCCTCTTTATTTTCTAACCGAGACAGATGATCCGCCACTTGATTTTCTGTACCTTTTCTGTCCCGGATCTCCAGATCAAATTCTTGTAACAAAAGTACCCACCGTATTAATCGTGGTTTAGCATCTTTCTTTTCAATCAGATATTTAATGGCCGAATGATCAGTGTAGACAATTACCTTGGTGCCGAGGAGATAAGCTCTAAATTTGTCAAAAGCAAACACCACTGCAAGTAATTCTTTTTCGGTTGTTATGTAGTTCAGCTGGGCATCCGTCAATGTCTTACTAGAGTAGTAGATAATAAAACAAATCTTGTCGTGACGTTGTCCCAATATGGCTCCCACCGCGTAATCACTAGCGTCGCACATCAATTCGAACGGTAAGGACCAATCAGGCGCTACAATGATTGGTGCAGAGACCAATTTCTTTTTTAATACCTCAAATGCCTCGATGCATGCCTGATCCATCTTAAACAATACCTCTTTCTCCAAGAGTGAGCATAGGGGTTTCGAAATCTTTGAAAAATCTTTAATAAATCGTCTGTAGAACCCTGCATGTCCCAAGAAACTCTGAATGCCTTTTACAGATGATGGAGGAGGCAGTTTCTCAATTGTATCAATCTTCGCTCTATCCACCTCCAATCCGGATACGAAAACCTTATGTCCCAGAATAACCCCTTCTTGTACCATAAAATTACATTTTTCCCAGTTAAGCACCAGGTTAGTCTCCACACATCTTTTTAACACCAAGATCAGATTCTTCAAACACGAGTCAAAACTATCACCGAACACGGAGAAATCATCCATGAATACCTCTAAATTCTGTTCGACCATATCGGAGAAGATTGCCATCATACAGCGTTGAAAGGTTGCCGGCGCATTACATTAACCAAAAGACATACGCCGGAATGCAAATGTACCGTATGGACATGTGAACGTGGTCTTTTCTTGATCTTTCGGCGCTATGGCAATTTTATTGTACCCAGAATATCCATCTAATAGACAGTAGAAATGAAGCCCCGATAACCTGTCCAACATCTGATCAATGAACGGCAAGGGAAAGTGATCCTTGCGTGTGGCTTTATTCAACTTGCGATAATCCATACATACTCTCCAGCCTGTAACAGTTCTAGTCGGGATGAGCTCATGAGCTTCGTTTTTTACCACAGTCATTCCCCCTTTTTTCGGTACACACTGTACAAGACTTACCCATGAACTGTCTGAGATTGGGTAAATAATACCGGCATCCAACCATTTTATAATTTCCTTCTTCACCACATCTTTCATAATGGGATTTAACCTTCTTTGCATCTCAATGGTTGGTTTTGATCCCTCTTCCATTAAAATCTTATGCATACAGAAAGATGGGCTAATACCTCGAATGTTTGCTATAGTCCACCCAATCGCTGTTTTGAACTCGCGCAGAACCCGTAGCAATTTTTCTTTTTGGGTGTCAGTTAACTTTGTCGAAACAATAACTGGTAGAGTTGAATCTTTCCCTAGATAAGCATATTCAAGATGAGAGGGGAGTGGCTTTAATTCCAACATCGGTGGCTCTTCTATCGAGGGTTTGCACTTTTTACCTTCCGTTTTGGGCCTATCAAGGGTGTCGAATGGTTGATTACTTTTCCGGTAGAATGATGATGTGTCTAGCCATTTGACCTGCTCATTGTCCGCATCAACACTATCGTTGTCTGTTCCAAGCAACATGGATTCTATCGGATCCTCTGAGTAATTACCGCACATCTTGTGATTAACTATCTCCTCCATTAAATCCACCCGCAAACACTCACCTTTTTCCTTCGAATAAGACATTGATTTAAACACATTAAAAGTGACCTGTTGATCGTCAACTCTCATCGTCAATTCTCCTTTTTGCACTTCGATTAACGTTCTCCCCGTTGCTAAGAATGGTCGCCCGAGAATGATGGGAAGTTCCGTATCTGCTTCACAATCCAAGATAACGAAGTCTGCTGGAAAGATGAATTTATCCACCCTTACTAATACGTCTTCAACGATACCTCGTGGATACGTAACTGATCGGTCTGCCAATAGTAAACTGATATTTGTCAGTTTTGGTGCCTGGAGCCCGAACTGGCGGTAGACTGATAATGGCATCAAATTAATACTGGCACCCAAATCACACAGTGCTCTCCCCAAAAACTGATTACCAATATCGCATGGAATAGTAAAGCTACCTAGATCTTTCAACTTTGGAGGTAACTTGTTCTGAATAATTGCGCTACATTCTTCGGTTAGCGCCACTGTTTCAAAATCCCCCAGTTTCCTTTTCTTTGATAGCACATCCTTCATGAACTTAGCGTAGCTCGGCATTTGTTCTAAAGCTTCGGTGAATGGGATGTTGATATGCAATTTTTTAAAAATATCCGAAAATCTTGAAAACTGCTTATCTAACTTGGATTTCTGAAATCTCTGCGGATATGGTATGGGTGGCATTGTTGTCGTTGGTCCCGGTGCATTTTCCTCTCCTATTTCCTCTTTATCTTTCCCGATTTTCACAACTTTTTCTATTTCGGCTGTTGCGTTGTCCCCCTTTTCCTTATCCTTAACTGTTTGCAACTCCTTCCCACTTCGTAAGATTACTGCTTTGCAGTGCTCATTTATACCCGGATTTATTTCTGTATCACTCGGGAGCGTTCCTAGTGGACGGGTATTTAATGCATGTGCTATTTGCCCCAATTGACTTTCTAGATTCTTTAACGATGCCCCATTGCTTTGCAAAGTAAGATCTAATTGATTCAATTTCTTATCTTGTTCCTCGTTCTTTTTGTCAGAGGCTCTAATGAATTTTTACAAGGCTGCTTCCCAACTTGATATCCTCTCTGGTTGTTGAGGTTAATTTTGAAATCCGGAGGTGTGTTGTTATCTAGCTGGTTGAGCTGCAGCTTGATTGTTACTCCATGATAACCCTGGATGATTCTTCCAACCTGGATTATAAGCATTTTGAGTCGGATACGGTTGAGTTGAGCGATTATAATTTCCTACGAACTGTGCTGATTCTGAATTTATGGCACATTGATCCGTAGCATGACCCCCAACACACAACTCACAAACCATCGCTGCCTGCTGTGTGGCTTGTGGACGCCATATTTCTATATGCTTAGCTATTGCAGTCACTTGCGCTATTAATGCTGTCAGCGCGTCCACTTCATACTTTCCCGATGCTTTTGGATGGTTGGTCCTCGTCATGGGCCACTGATAGTTGTTGGTGGCCATTGTTTCTAACAATTGATACGCCTCATCAAATTTTTGGACATGATCGCTCCTCCTGCTGCTGCATCAATACTAGACCTCGTGGACACGTGCAAACCATCACAAAATATCCCTAATTGCATCCACTGCGGGATTCCATGATGAGGGCACTTACGGAGCATATCCTTAAACCTTTCCCATGCCTCATATAACGATTCTGACTCAGGTTGTGCGAAAGTATGAATATCGTTCCGTAGTTTTACCGACTTCGCTGGTGGGAAGAACTTAGCTAAAATTTTTTGAGCTAAGTCATCCCATGTGATGATTGAACCAGGAGGCAAGGAGTTTAACCAGCTTCGTGCTTTATCTTTTAAAGTAAACGGGAACATCCTCAACCTTATAGCGTCTTCCGATACATTGTTAAATTTGAAGGTATCACAAATTTCCAAGAAACTCAAGATATGTTCATTAGGATCATCTATCGAATTACCCCCAAACTAACATATATTCTGTAGCATCTGAATTGATCCCGGTTTTATCTCGAAACTGTTCGCATTGATTGGCGGTCTCTTAATACTTGACTGTAAATCCGTGACATTTGGCAGGGTGTAATCCCTAAGTGATTTCTGTTCGTTCTCTGCCATGTTCACGAGAATTTCCTGGGTTGCCAGTTCTTCTTCAAAATGTATAACCTCACCATTCAAACGCACTGTCTGGAACTTCTTCTCAAGGTTGTCTGTATACGTAAGAAGTTCCTTTCTAACTTTCGATCTAGTGTGCATACACGAATTCCTGCCAATCCAAGAAGAAAGATTAAGTAGTGTTCAAATTAAAACCGAATTGATTATAACTAATATGAAATTAATATTAATAAAAAATTCCCCGGCAGCGGCGCCAAAAACTTGTTGAGTAAAATCTAGTTACGCACAACACGCAAGTATACGTGGTCAACAAGTAATAAAGTGATAAATTGAGTATCATTCCCACAGGGAATTCTAATTAATAAATCCCAACTACTAATACTATATCAATTCAATTTTATTCAAACAATGATAAATTATGATTTTCTGAATTATTAACACAAAATTAAACACTTAAAGATATTGTCCTAAAATAAGCGAATAACTAAGATAATACTTGAGTGAATGACTTCCGATAGGTAAAGATTAAGACTTCAATATCCCCAATTATGAACTATAAATCAATTATCTAATCATCCCAATTATTATGTCTACTGAATTGTTAACATGAATTCTCAAATGTTAAAAGCCCTTTTCCAAGTGATCAATTGACTTCTATTTAATCAAGATTAATCTTGCTATATTCCTATGCAAAATAATTGAATTAAACTCTTTCCAATCCCAATTCCTTATATGTTACATGCGGTGAACAGATATTTCCATTCAATTCACAAACCTAATTATTCACCGTGTAAATAGCTAAGTCACATGTTATCATGTCCAGTTCTAACCCTAGAATTCCTTTTCTAATTCCTTCTAGAGTAACAAGGTAATTATTGGCCAAATAATTAATCAATAGAATCAAAACATGATAAACAATTCACTTTAACATAAATCATTAGAATGAGTGAATAACTAATTTATAGTCATAAAAAGTTTAATTGAAATCTTAATTAAAGAATTAGTTCATCACGGAAATAAAAAACACTAATTGTTGGCAAATCATCCTTAAAGAATTACAAATTGAAAATAAGGAGAAAAAGAAGAAACTCTGTAGCCAATCCTTAATCTCCAAATAATATTGTGTAGCCTTCAATGGAAGAACTCGTTGAATCCTTCAAAGAATAATCAAAATCTCCCCCTTTATTTCAGCACTTAGTTTCTTTTTATAGCTTCCCACAATTCTCATCTAATTAGGTTTTACATTAGCTCCCAATAACCAAATTAAGTCCAACCAGAAGTCAAACGCGCTAATCTAGTCAAGGCCAGCCGAGGCTCAGCGCCCCGGCGCTGTAGGTAGTGTAATTTCCAGTGCCCCGGCGCTGGACATCTCTAAAATTATCATATTGCCATTAAATGCTTGAATTTCCCATAATTGCCCCTCCAGCTTTCAAATCTGCAAAACAAGATATAAACACAATAAAAATGCTACTAAATAACTTAAGAATGCAATAATTTAAGTCCAAATATATCCAATTCATGGGTATACTACCCATTCATCAATGACCCAAAGAATTAAAATAAAAGTCCAAAGAGATTATAAATGGTGGCCCAAGTGTTGGCACAATTATGGAGGACATTTTAGACATTTGTTAGACTAAGTGGAGAAATAAAAATCAAAGAAAAACTTGGACAAGATTAAGGCCACTTGGCCTGATGGTGAGTGGGGAAAAAAGGAGAGGAAATGGTGAAAACACATCATCAATTTTAATCACCACACGTGGCAAAAGATATTTCATCCAAATAACTAGGTGTCAAATGTATTATGTAGCCACATTTCTTAATACTATTCCACATATTATGTAATTATTATTAAGGAAAGAGAGAGGATTCGTGGGAGCAAAATTTGGCCACATGGCCGGATGGTTATTGAGGAGAAAAGAAGCCCACATAGGTGGTTTTGTTTGTGGAAGAGAAAAGGTGCATGATTGTGGATATTAATCATATATCTATATCTAATATCAAGTTATCTTGTTTCTTTTCTCTTTCATTCCTTCCAATTAGCTAACATAAGAACCAACTAGAGAGAGAGGAGAGGGACGGTTGAAGGAAAAAGAGACAAGATGAGGGTGAAGGTTCATCCATGGAAGAAGAAAAAGAATGTAAATCAAAGGTATAAATACTTTTTGTTATGTAATTTTTGATTATTGTAAATCAAATCTTGAAACTATGTTTCTAAACTTAAAAATCATGAATATACTTGTTATTGAGTGTTTCATGTTTAGATATACCCATATTGGGTGTTGTTTTAGTTGGAAATCAAAAATAAAGAAAAGTGATTTTTTCTATTTTATTAGCCCTAAAATTTCTATGTATTTTGGATTTCCACCGTTTTTGATCTACACCTTTTTTTCTGATCCGCCAAAGAGAGGTACTAGATATGTAAGTTAACTACTAAACCCAAGTGGTAGCATTCAAAAATGTTGAGTATACAGTTCATACGGACTGATTTAGCAAAATCTGCTTTGTGTCTTTTAAGGAAAAATTGACTATTTTTGAACATTCAAGAGAAGGGGCAGTTTAGTCATTTTTTGGACATTTTAAAATTCTGGAAATATTTGGGAGGATACTATGATAAGTTAGCTAAAATTTCCAAGTGGAATCACTGAAAAAGGAGTTGTATATTTTCGTATGGACTATTTTTAACAAAGTACGAAAAACTTTAAATTAACAAAAGTAAACTGCTAAAGATTTTGTAAGGCCTGTTTCGGCCACTTTAAGTGTGAGAAAAATTCCGGCCTTTCTGGACATGCAAATATATGGTATGAAGGAGCTCCTGTCCAAAAATGAGCTCTTCCGACTTAAAATGACCAAGTTATGACCATTTCAATTTTTGTGATTTTTTGACAAAAAATATTATAACCAGAGTTCTATAACTCTGATGGCCACAAAATTTAAACTAGAGTGTCACGTTAACATGTATAAGATTGTGTCAAAAAGATGGGAATTTTTTAAGTTTAGCGTGATGGAGCTAATTTCTTATGGAATTGACTAAGAATAATTTTTGAAAAATATCAAAGGAAGTTGGAAAATAATGGAAAAATAATTTTTGTGTATGAAATATATGTATTTGTGTTTGGAAAAAAGATAGAAAAAAATAAACTGATTTAGTTTTTTTGTGAAAAGGGTATGGAATCCAGCTTGCTGGATTGAAAAGAAGCTTAATGAATTGAAGGATTTAGAATCCAGCTTGCTGGATTGATGGAATGGTGAATCTAGGCTTGTTGGATTTCAATCTAGTTGCGAGATTTGGAATCCAGATAGCTGGATTGCAGTTTAGGTTGCTGGATTGGGAATCCAGTCGGCTGGATTGGCAATTTGGTTGCTAGATTTAGAATCTAGGCTTCTGGATTAGTATTTAACTTATTAGAAGTTAAAGAATAACTTATGAAATGAATAAGCGAATGTTAAATCATAATGGATATGATATAGTGATTAAAGAATTATCGAAGGATGATAATAATATTGATGTGTTAAAATGTTATATAATATGTGATTAAGTGTTAGATAATCTATGGATAAAGTAATAGTATTATGAGCTATCAGGTCGTTATGCTAATTGAAAGATCAGTCTTATAATTGATAGGTCTTTCATGCGAGATTAAATTAGATTACTTAGCAGTAATCAGCGGTACATGCAAGTTTCCTTAACTCAAACTTGAGTTGTATGTTCAAAGCATGTTAGTGAATAATTGTTGTTAATTATTCACGTCTATACTGATTTTTGATTCGCACAAAGTGCATGTTGTATATGTTCATCAGGTATGAAAGGATGATCACCTTCATTACTATAAGGTTCAGTTAAATTGTTTATGGTCATTGTTGACCTTCAAACATTATTGATTCAGTCATGCAATTATTGAAACTTGATTCATGTTATTTCACAATTATTATATTATTAAAAACTTGAAAGCTTAGTAATTCTTTTTAATCATGATATATCTTCATTGTATTTAAAACTTGCTGGGCAAATTTGTTACTCACCCTTGCTGTATCGTGATAAAATTTTCAGATTTAGATGAAAGCTCGAATAAAGTCAGAAGCAAAGACAAGGTCCAAGATTAAATTATGATGCAGTTAGATATATTAAATTTTCTAATGAAAAAAGTATTGTAAACCTTTAAGATATTGAAGGTATGTAATAATTTAAGGTTGTAGACCTTGGGGTTTATGTTGTAAAAGTTTAATGTATAAACAATTTATGTTTATATCTTCCATAATAGTTATAGAAATGATGTACCAGAACTTAAGTAAAAATTACCCAGATTTGGGGACGTTACAGCCACAGTTCCTACTCGATCGAGGATTAAAAATGGGCCAATGAATCGAGGATTGAGCTTTCCTCTCTTTCCAAATCTCCTAACTCCCTTCCATGGAGCAACACGTAACAACACATGATCTACATTATTGAATTCCACGTCCTTTCGATGAAGATCAAAATAACTCTTTTGTCGATCTTGTGAGGTTTTTATACGTTGTCAGATCGTTTGGATCTTTTTCGTATTCATACATACCAACTCCGGTTCCAACAATGTTGCTTCACCCACCTCATCCCATCATACTCGAGAATGACACTTTCTTCCATACAACGCCTCAAATGGAGCCATGCCAATACTTGCTTTATAACTGTTATTATAGGAAAACTCCACCAATGGTAAGAACTTGTCCCAACTTCCTTTGAATTCAAGGACACAAAGTCTTAATAAATCTTCAAGAGTTTGAATAGTCCTATCTGACTGCTCGTCCGTTTGAGGATGATATGCTGAACTAAATCGTAAATCAGTGCCCATGTCTTTTTGGAAACTAACCCAAAATTGTGAAGTGAATCTTGGGACTCGATCAAAAACTATGGATACTGGCATACCATGCAATCTTACAATCTCGTTTATGTACATACGAGTAAGACGTTCAAGTGTATAAGTTTCTTGTATCAGTAAAAAATGAGCATACTTGGTCAATCTATCAACAATGAACCAAATCGCATCTATGCCTTGACAAACTTTGGGAAGACCAATAACGAAATCCATGGTAATGTGCTCCCACTTCCATTCTAGAATTTCAAGTGGTTGCAATGGAACTGTTGGCACTTGATGATCTGCCTTGACTCGTTGACAAGTTAGACACCTTGAGATAAACCCCGATATCTCTCTTCATATTGCTCCACCAAAATGTATGTCGAAGATCACGATACATTTTGGTACTCCCAAGATGGATTACAAACAGTGTGTTGTGCGCCTCCATCATGATTTTATACTTCAAGTCAGAATCGTTAGGAACACAAATTCTGGAGTTGACTCGAAGTATTCCTTCTTCATCGATTCTTTCTTCCCGAATAGCACCTTCTTGTACTTTCTTCCTCATACGCATCAGCTCCAGGTCTATAGCTTGAGCAGCTTTAACTTTATCGATTAAAGTCGGTTCTACTCGTATATTTGCCATCATCACATGGGTCCCTGGAGTCTTTAACTCTATCTCCATCCTTTGTAAGTCATAAAAAATGGGCCTTTGCGTTGACAATATCACACTCGTACCCGCCTATGATCTTCTAATCAATGTGTCAGCTACTACGTTCACTTTTCGAGGATGGTATTGAATGGTATGATCGTAATCTTTCAATAGCTCAAGCCATCGTCATTGTCGTATGTTGAGTTCCTTTTGAGTGAAGAAATATTTGAGGCTTTTATGATCCGTATAGATCTCCACCTTCTCTCCATACAGGTAATGCCTCCAAATCTTACGCGTAAAAATGACAGCTGAAAACTCTAGATCATGGTTAGGATAATTCTTCTCATATTCTTTGAGTTGTCGTGAGGCATAGGCTATGAATTTCCCATGTTGCATGAGAGCACATCTTAAAACTTTGCCTGAAGCATCGCTGTATATGACAAATCCCTCCGAACCAGCTGGTATTGTAGGAACAGGTGATGAAATGAGCCTACTCTTGAGTTCTTGAAAACTCTTCTCACATTCATTGCTCCAACCAAATTTTGTATCGTTTAGAGTCAGCTGAGTTACTGGAGTAGCGATTCAAAAAAATCCTTCCACGAACCTCTGATATTAACCAGCTAAGACCAAAAAGCTACGTACTTTGGTCACTGACTTAGGTTGCTCCCAGCTTTAAATTTCTTCAATCTTTGTCGGGTCAACAGATATTCCGTGATTTGATATCACATGCCCAAGAAATGCTACTTCCTCAAGCCAAAACTCGCATTTCTTCAACTTGGTATATAATTTTTTTTTCACGAAGCATTTGGAGTATCAGCCACAAGTGTTGCTCATGATCTTCACAGCTTTTGGAGTAAATGAGGATGTCATCAATAAAGACGACCACAAAGTGATACAAATATTCATTGAATACTCGGTTCATCATATCCATGAAGGAAGCAGGGGCATTAGTAAATCCAAAAGAAAAGACTAGGAATTCGTAATGCCTGTATAGAGTTCTGATAACAGTCTTTGGAATGTCATCAGTTTTAATCTTTAATTGATGATATTCGGAATGAAGATCGATCTTTGAAAAGAATTTGGCGCATTGCAACTGGTCAAACAGATCATCAATACGACGTGACGGGTACCTATTCTTGACGGTGACATGATTCAACTCCCGATAATCAATACAAAGTTGCATACTTCCATCTTTCTTCTTCACGAATAGAAGAGGAGCACCCCGAGGGGATGTACTAGGACGAATGAAACCGATGTCTAACAATTCATGTAGTTGGGTTTTTAACTCCTGAAGTTCAATAGGAGCCATTCGATATGAGGCTTTGGAAATTGATTTTATACCTCATTCAAGGTCGATACAAAATTCAATTTCACGCTCTGTGGTACTGTAACGCCCGAGAATTTTGGATTTTTAATGAATTAAAATTTTATTTGATTATGTAGATTAAATGAATTTAATTGATTAATTATATGAGTAAGGTGTTTATAGGTCGTTCTATGACCTAGAATGTGTGAATGTGGTTAGTATTCTTGCTATGTTCTAGGATTAATTGTTTTGAATTATCAAGACGAAAAGAAATATTTTCCGAGAAGTTTCCCGTAAAAACACTATTCATCCGATTTCGTTCGGAGTTTAGGTTTTGAATTCCGAGAAGTGGGTGATGATAATATGTGAGGGCCCCAGATTCGTGTTCCAAATCACCGTGGATCCGGTACACTCATTCTATAACTATTACTATTTGCGGAAGATATAAACATAAATTGTTTATACAATAAACTTTACACACTATTTCCCAAGGTCGAGTAACCTTAACTTATACACAATTCATAAATTACTTGACTTACAATAACATTAATATAGTACAATACTATTACAAATCTAATCGCAGACATTAACTTTAAGCTGGAACTGTCTTTAACATTTCCTTGTATCCGACGTATTCATCTTAATCTGCAATATTTATCATGATATAGAAAGGGTGAGCATAAGATTGCTCATCAAGTTTAAGTTCAATAATTTAATGATATATCATGATTGAAAGAATCTGAATAATAAGCTGGCTATAATTCAACAATACAATTGTGAACTAGCAGGAATAAAATTTTGACTGAAAAAGTATTAAATATGAACAAATATATCTGAACCGAATGGGAATGAAGGTGATCAGCCTTTTATACCAGACTTATACATGCAATATGTACAGAGTACAACTCTACAATGGCAATCAACAATGATTATCCATATGCATATCTGAATGAAACAACTCTAAGTAGAGTTAAGTAAAAACTTGCATGTTTGGTAGATTACGGTTACACAATTTATTACGCTTTGTCTGATGACCTAATGTATAAATAATATTAATATACAAATTAGAATAATATCATCACAATATATTACTATTATATATATTACTATTATTTTATTAATGTAATCCCTTAATGCGAAGGTTTATTATTTAATTTTATTATGATTGGGCAGTTAAATGTGAATGTATTTATAAAGTGAACACCAAATCTTGAGGTAATGAAGTACCGGGATTTGGGGGTGTCACAATATGCTTGTGAAGTAAACCTATATGCCTGTTATGTGAGAAATAACATGCGTAGTAAATATTAATAGATTATGAATGGATGAACTTAGTATGTTATTATATGCTAGGTGCGATATGATAACTTTTAGAATTGCTGGGTTGTCGAGCTCACCCTTGCAAATAACCACTTTTACAGGTTAAGGACTCACGGTAAATATTACGTGCTACTTGATTGATAAAGTTCAATAGTATCGATGGAGATTGATTGATTTATTTAAATATATGCTCTTGAACTATGTTTAGGTTCTAGGAAATGTATATGATTGTAGTTTACAATGTGTAATACCTATTGAGTTGTAAAGTTGTACTATGTGGTATATAGAGGAGTTTGAATTGAGATTTAAAAGTTTGTACAGTAATTCGAATAGAATGAATCATAACATAATTTGATTCAAGGATATGTAATCGATTCAAGTTAAGAAATCAATAAAAGATTTTTCAAAGGAGATTGAAAATGTGACAACCCGAGAATTTGGACAATTTATTAAAACCTTAAATGATTGATTTAAGGACAAATAATAGACCTAGATAGAAAATAAGTGTATGTGTTTGATGTTATTGGGATTGAATTTTGAGGATTTCAAAATTCAGTGAAGGATATAGGTGAATTATTCAGGATTAAGGATTTATGTGAATTTGTTTTGGTGTTTACGGTTATGTTTGTGTTCAGAATGTGGTTAAGGGTCATGGGTTGACCAGATAAATTACATCTGTGACAAACCCTAAGTATATATTAAGAACGACAACGTTCAGTTAGAAAACCCTAACGTCTGATAAGAAACCCTAGAAATTGGTTCTGGAAACCCTAGTTTTAGTTCCGGGAGTCCGAAACCTTAAATCGGATATTGAAAACCCTAGATTGGGAATGCAATGATATGTATAAGGTTAAACGTCATTAATATTAAATTAATTAGGGAAAACCCTAATGAATTGCTGAAAATCCTGATTGATTATTTAAAAACCCTAATACCAGATCTGAAAACCCTAATTTCAGATTCTGATAAAATGAAACCCTGATCTGGGAATATAACGGAGAATTTTAATGCTTAAATGCTATTAATTAAGTACTAATTAGGGTAAATGTTAATTAATTAACAAACCCTAATTTCTAATTTTTGGAACCTAATTGTTCCGTCTGGAACCCTAATGCTCAATTGTTGATTTAATTGCTAAAATTAGCAATGTTAATTAGGAAACCCTAATCCTAATTATTTCAATTTATGAGTAATTAGAAAACTCTAATCTAATTACGAGATTTAATTTCTAAAATTAGAAAATTTATTTTCTATTAGAAACCCTAATTAGTGGGTTATAAACCCTAATCTGTGATTTTGACCCTAAATGCGTAATTAGCAAATTTTAATTAGGAATTATTAATCCTAATTAACAAGATTTATGTATGATTAAGGAAATTATAATATAATTATTAAATACTAATTATAAATTAGAATTATTAATTTTCTATTTTTATAACCAAAATTCGGAAATGTTAGAAATTAAATTTGCAAAGTTAAGGGTTAAAACCTAAACCCTAAAATATCCAAACCCTAAACCCTAAGGGTTTGTAACACACAAAAAATCTAGAAATAAAATAGAAAATGACTATTATACCCTTATGTCACATTTTTAAATGGATAACTTGCAAATCTTTCCATGATCTTGGGTTGGTGAAGAACCCTAGCCCTAACCCTAGCATTGCATGTGATTTATTTGTCTAGCTTGCCACCTTGCATCAATGCATTTAATGTGTACAAAATATAAAGATTTAAAGTAAGAAAAATCTTACTTTACTTCTCATTTTGTCTAAACCATTCTCTCTCTCCATGCTTCGAAAATCTAGAGTGAGAGAGAGTTAAAAGATGAACCATGATCAAGTTTTAGCAAGCCAGAAACAGATCAAAGGATCAGAAAATCAAAATCAAGCTCAAAAGGTATAAAAACCCTAAAATTTTAAAATCTGTGATTTGATGTTGTTTGATGTTAGTGATTGTTCAAAGTTGTGTAATAGGGTGTCAATTAGAGATCTGAGTTGTTGGATCATGAACCCATAACATCAAAGTGCACGAATCTTGCATTTTTGGAAATCTGGAAATCTGGAAATTTAAGGCCTGACAGCCGAATGTCAGGACCTCTAGATCTATTTCTGTTAATTGATTTAGGTGTTTTATGTTATACATCTATAGTATGCCATGTGGTCTTTATTCTGGAACTTGAATCATAGTTAGATCATGCATATATTGGTAGATATGATCGGTCAAAGTGCATTGACCGAGCACGAAATTTGATTTCTGGGCAAACCCAGAATTTTCATATTTCTGACAACGATATTTAAGGCCATAAATCTTGTTGTTGTTTGCTTATTAGGCTGTATTGTTGTTTTTAGGTTATAATATGGTATAAGAACTTCTATATAAATCCTTTATAATGCTTAGATCGATTACAAAAACAAAGATATGCAAGGTCAAAATGCGTTGACCGAAATGGCTGTTGAAGATTTTCTGGGTAACCCAGATTTTCAAGAACACTTCGTGACCCTTAGTTTGACCGATCTATAGCTTACTGTTTTAATGTTTGTAAGTTGATCTGATGATCGTTTGTTGTACCTTGACATACGGACTACACGCTAGAACCTATGGGTAACCCAAACTAAACTCAGAACTCAAGATATAAGGATCGAAAGCTATTAACCTCGACTGTTCTTCATTTTCTGAAAAACCCAGAAAATGAAGAACAGCGTTGTCAGATATTTTTGGAGACTTAAATCTCTCTAATCTGATGTTGTATGGCCATGAAACAAGTTGGTGATTGTAGTATTACGTTAGTACTATAACTTTAACATGAATTCAAGTCCTGAAATCAATGAGAACATAGAAATAGAACCGGTCAAACAAGGACCCTCGAACACTGTCAAGAACACTCAAGCACACCTATAACGACGGTTCTGTCGTTATAGGGCCCTTTAGCGACAGTTTACTTTCTATTTTCCGGAAAATGATTAAAAATTAGAAAAAAATGGTTTTTAATTATTAAAAATACAAAATAAATTCCGAAAAATTATTTTAAAGTTTGAAAAATAGTTTTTTACTATTTTAAGTATATTTCGAAAATATTTAATATTTTTGGAATATAAATGGTATTTATTTATTTAATTATAATATTAAATAAATTATTTAAAAATAATTTTAATTCATGAAAAATCATGAAAAATTATTTTATGGTATAAGAAAATATTTTAAGTTATTTTTGATGACTTTTAATATTTTGGGATGAATTTCATTAATTAATAAATATTGATGATAATTAGTTTATTTAATAGATATATTAAATAAATGAAGGAAAAATGGAATTAATGCTTTATAAATTATATAAAAATGATTTAAGTGTTATAAAAATATTTTAAGTTATAAAATATAACTTTTGATATTTAGTCATGAAAATATTAATATTTTAATATTAATAGCAATTATCGGATAATGGAATTAAGTGTTAAAAAATTATATAATTATGATTTTAAAGTATTAAAAATACTTTGTGATATTATAATTATATTATAATATTATGTTATGATTTTCATTAATATTTTATATTAAATGAATATTAATGATTAAGGAATTATGTGGTATTTAATTTATTTAAATACAATTTTAAGGATTGAAAAATGTTGATAAATGATATTACTTATCTGAAAATTATTATAAATCAATAAAAATTATTTTGACTACTTAGATAATTATCTGGGATAATTGTTAAGCATTTAAGCAGAGTTTAATTGAACTTAAACTCGAGTATTGTCCGACTAGACCTTCGGGATGATAGAATTGTGTCGGTTTCAAGTCAGACTGAAATAGTTTGACCTGATACTAAGTCTTATGTGTCGTAAAGACTGATAGGGTTATGTGCTATGTGTTAAGGTTATTCTGTGTGTATAAGTATAACAGTATTATACTCTAATGATATTATTCTAATTATTGGAGATCTATATATTAATATTAGGTCTTTGGGTAAAGCGTTATAAATTGCGTTGCGGTAATCAACGGTTCAGGCAAGTTTTCTTTGCACTTAACTCTAATAAGAGTGTTTATTCAAGCTTATGGTTAATCATTGCTGATTGCCACAAAAATTATAATATGTACATCTTGCATGTATAAGTCAGGTATGAAAGGCTGATCACCTTTATTACCAGTTGGTTCAGAAATGTTTGTTCATGTATAAATCTTGTTCAGTCTAAAGTTTATTCGTGCTAGTTCTCAATTATATTGATGAATTATAGCAAGCTCATTATTCATAATCTTCAATCATGATATATCGTTATATTGTTGTATATAAACTTGCTGGGCAACTTTCATGCTCACCCTTTGCTATATCATGATAAAATATTGCAGGTAAAGCAAATGCGTTCGGATACAAGAAAAGGTTAATGCCAAGTTCATCTTGGGAAAAAATGTGCAGCTAGTTTGTAATAGTTTATTTTGATAAATATTGTTGTGTAATAGATATTTTATGAAATGTGTATTAAGTTAAGGTTACTCGACCTTGGGTAATAGTGTGTAATGTATTGTATAAACAACTTATGTTTATATCTTCCGCAATTATTTAAAGAATTAGTGTACCGAATCCGCGACGATTTGGGGCCCGGATTTGGGGCTATTACAGAAAAAGTTTAAATTATTCTGCATATTTTTATAACATCGAATATGATGTAAGACAGGAAAGGTAAATGACCAATATTTGAAACTTATAAAAGTTTGCGGTCGTTATACAGATCCTGGAAATGGAAAGAATTTATATTTTAAATTATAATAAGAAAAGTTATATTCATTAAGTTATGAATAAAAAGATATAAATAGTTTGACGATAGTAGTATCGTGGCGGATCGGATCCGAGGTTCGAAGGGACCCAGATTTGGGGACGTCACAGGTGGGAGATGCAGGTCTCTATATGCGGCTGCCCGGGGAACCCCAGGCCATGTGAGTCCCACTGTCTCAAAGTACGTGCAATCGGACAACCCAATGTTTGCTAGAACTTTCATAACTTTCATTCCGCGAGTTCGATGGAAGCGTGACATACCATTCCAAAAACATCTTTCCAAGAGCTATGCAACGACATAGGATTGCCCATTATTGGATCCAGGAAGATGGGTCCATGACTGAAATAACATTTACGGGTCTCCGTTAGGTAATTCGTTGAGCTGTTTTACGTAGTTTCCGCCCAGAAGTTAAGATATGGTTCTTGTGGGACTTCTTTTGAGGAAGTTTGAGTTGAAATGAATTTATTTAATTTGAGTTGAGTTTGAGTTGGTAAAATAACCATTTTGTCCCTCCCGGGGTTATCTCCTTATTTCATACAATCGTAGCAGTCTTTTCTCAAGGTTATCTGTGAGGTTGGCATGTTGTTAACTCTGACTGTCCTCAGGGTTATCTCTGACGTTGGCTTGACCTCCTGAGGTTATCTTCAGACTTTGAACTTTATCTCCTGGGGTTATCTCTAAGGTTGGAACTAAATTTCCCGGGGTTATCTCCGGGGTTAGAAATTGATTTTTGGGGTTATCTCTGGTGTTGAAATTGATGGTGTGGTTCTCCAGGGGTATCTCTTGAGTGTGAAAAATACGCTTTTATCCTCCTGCATAATTAGTAATAGGAAAATGAAATTTTGAGTGTCTATTGACGCCCCTCTTTATCATGTTCATGCGATGCAATGGAATGGACATGATAAAGATCACTAGAAAGTTTAAATATGACAAGGCTTTTCTAATGATGCAAATCGCAATGTAATGAATGTTATGATGAATGTTAAAATGTTTTCGCAAATTGCAGTTCGTAAATTGCACATCGCAAATGCAACATCGCACTTCGCTTTTTGCATTTGGCCAATCGCACTTCGCACTTCGCACATCGCATTTCGCAAATCGCAAATCGCAAATTGCTATACCTTTACCAATCATTAATGATGCCTATGCTGGTGTTGACTCTAATGGTTTGGCTTTTTATCGGTGTTGTTGATGCTTGTTTGATGAAGATAAGTTGAGATGTTTTCTACATCTCTACTAGGGATGACGTTCTGAAATCACCAGACCTTCCCAATGCATACATTGGTAGTTTACAACGGTGTCCTTGCTGGTAGTTTGACAATGGAGCCTACCCTGTTGGTAGTTAACTATACTGATATCGCCAAATTGTTTCGGTTCCCACTCAAACGGTGGTATCCCTGAACTGTCTTGATGTTACGTTGAATTGATGCCAATGGTTTAGAATACCAGATCTTCTGATATCTTCACTGAAGTAATATTCTAAGGTTGCTTCACCAGACTCTTGCTGATGTTACGCTGGATTGATGACAACCACCAGATCTCTACGACGAATTTTTGTCCTGGGATGTATATTTTAAATTGTTTGGAGTAGAATTTTACCTCACCCTTTTGTAAGTGATTTGGAGTTTCCTTTCGTTGTTGGGTGCTTATACCCCATTTCGGTGAGCGTTTGATTCGTAACCCGGCTGAACTGATGACCTGAATGCTGTTGACATCCCTGAAGGGTGCAGCTCGTTCTTTCGCTGCCCAGATTTGATCTTCGGTGTAGAGGCCTTGACTTGTGCGGACTAGATGCCGGTTGGCACATTTGATGATGAGGATTTCATTCTCTAGACCTTTTGTCATTGGGCTTATGCTTTTAAGTTAAGGACTTTTTGTGAATTTTCCCCTTCTTTTGTAGGGGCAAGCTTATGTCTCCATGATTTTTTTAAGGAGTTCTCCCCTTTCTTTTGAGAAGTTTGATCCCACCTTAGACTCTTTCCATTCCTTGGAATCACAAAATGCCTCAGTCCTTTCGCATGTTAATGTCGGGGATTCATATGAGAAACTCTCTTTGTTGACCAAGTCGCGAGTGAGTAATATCTTCACATGTGGATTATTTCATTCTGAGAACAGTATGATTGGAAAAAACCAAATGATAATACTGAATCGCCAGTGAGGCGATATGAGGGAAGCTCTGATGATGATGGACCATGTTGATGGTGCTGACTGGTGGATTTTCCTCTTTAGGATGGTTGGAAAATGCCCCAGTGTTGAGTTGTCGTTGTTTCCGAGATTACCCCAGTCTTGTTGTAAGGGTTTCAATATTCGGTTGTTGCTGATTTTAAATTTCCCTAGATTTTCTTCTTGTGTAGGATAGTTGCTTTGACAGGTGGGCTGATAAGATGCTGAGATCGCAAGAGGCTTTTACCTCTTTACCATATGGTGAACAGGTAGTGGCTTTGGGCTTTGATTCCCTCAATCATTGTTCCTGAATTGTTTGTGCAATCGGCCTTGATAGTTTTATTCTTATTTGATGAAGACTTGTGATTGAGTATGTCGACTCTTTGAAGGTCCTTGGTGATGATCATGCTTGATATATCGCTGTGTTTTTGTTACAACTTTAATGATTGATGTCGAGAGGCCTTCAGTGTAACGATCGAGAATTTTTTAATTAAATTTTAATATTTATTGAATTAAATAAATATTTTAAATAAATTATTTATTGATGAAAATAAATAATTGATGGATGTGTGATGCAATAATTTAGTAACTAAATTGATTAATGTTAATTAAATTGAATAATGGTAATTTATATTTGAAAGATTTAATTTAATGAAATAATTAAATTAAATGAATTGTTTAATATTTAAGAGAATAAGTAAATTAAATAAAGTAATGTTTAAGTCTAATTTATTAATTAAATTAGATATATAATAATTTATTAATCACAAGTATAATTTTAATAAGATTATAATTATTATTATTGTAGGCTATTTAAAATAATCAAAGTGTGACAAATGAAAACTATATAACATAAGACTGTTAAAATAAATTGGAAGTAAGGGAAATTTTGTAAATCAAACACATCCTTATGGCTTTTGGCCTAACATAACCGTTAGACGCTTGGTTTTGTTATCTGTCGATCGTGGGAGGCCAGTTTATTTCTACGCGTCTTATTCTTCTAAGGCTAAATAATAGAGGGTTAGAGAGAGAGCTTGGTGAGAAGAGAGAATTGCAGAGATTTTAGAGAAGGAAAGAAAACATAATGGTTTTGAGAGAAGGTTTGCTAAATCAAGGTATAAATTATTCCTATTTTAACTTTTAGTTTTGGTAATATATAAAATATTCTATACGATTTGGAAATCACGTGAATTGTTGTGTATATATGTGCATATAGTTTTGTAAAATCTGTTAATCATCATATATGATCGATACTTGTTTGTCAAACACGTGAAATTGGGATTATAGGAAGAAATTGTAATAATAGTGTTTATGCATGAAAAATGGCTTAAGAAAGTATAAAATTTATTGTCGAATATGTATTATAATCTGCAATGTGATGTTGGATTATGTTAGTATGTTAAGAAACAAAAACGACGTAGTTTGAATTGTATCAACTGGTTAAGCAACGAAGTCGTGGCTACCGAATTCGCTAAAAGTGTTAAAAGTAAAGAAATTGATAAAATGGTGGTTTTAATTCTTCAAAACTGAATATATATAATGTTTATGTAGTTGGAATGATGAATAGCATGTTTAGTGATGTTATTACAAAGCTTTAGTTGCTAGGTTTCATGAATTTTTATGGAATTAGGATTTTTGGCCCAGAACAGAGTCTGATTTCGTGTTTTGCAAAAATTATTTCTGGTGCCGAGAGTGGGCGCGCCGCATCTTGGCGCGGGCGTGCTGCCTCTTGACGCGGGCGCGCTGCCACACAGGCGCACCGAATACAAAGGCTGTTATGGCGCGATCGCGTTAGTGGTCAAATATACCCATTGTTGAGTTGTTAACAACATAGCTTTGAGAATGCTACCCTAACCTATTTTAATGATTGTAGAGGAACCTAAAATGTGTTATAAGATACAATAACATGTTGTAATCACAGAGTTTAGACTATGGATTATGAACTTGTAAGTTGTGAAAGTTCGTATCGTGATGTCATGGGAATTGGTGTTATTATGCAATCACCATGTCGAGTACTATTATATAATTAGGAATTCAGATGTATGGTACTTGAATGACTAGGATAATCAGATCCTAAGCTAAAGACTATAGACTTGACTAAAATGAAAAACCAATGAAGTTAATGTTAATATAACTAATTGTTATTGTGATTTCAATTATATGTGTAGGGTAATTGGCGAACATAATTATACTTGTTTAGCTTACATACAAGGCAAGTTTTCTAACTTCATTCTCTTTATACGAATGCAAGCTTTCTATTCCTAAATTATCATTGTGCAAGTTTCTAAATTTTATGTTAAAGTTGAGCAAAACTAATCTATCTTGTTTATGATTGTTCAAGCTCTTGTAACCTAATTCGTTATATCGAGCAAGTTTCACTCTCCTTAATATTATTCTAATCGTATATTGTTCTAATACATCGATTCAACGGAGATTGTTCTAACTCTGTTGAATATAGTACTTTGTATATATATCATGTTTACATAAATCTATATTGTTGTTATTTGATTTTTGATCTTGATAACCTTGTTCAATTTCATATTGTTGTATTAAACCTTCAAGTAGTAAGTAAACTCTAATTGATTGAACTAATCTATTATGGAATAGTGTTCTAAAATTCTAGAACCACTGACAAGTTAGTTCCGAGCTAAACTTTCTTTAGTGTGGAAATTCTAAATCCAAACTGAGACGAACAACCATAATATAGGGGATTTTATACGTGTAACGTTTAAATGTTTGTGCACAGTAAAAGGTACAAAGGACTGATCCTCCTAAGTACGTTAAATAGGGTCTCTATAGTCTAAATAACTGTTAAGGTTGGGGTAGTAATACCTAATCACCGGGGACATAGTTTGTGGTCTTAAGACACTCAGATATTAAAGTTCGAGCTTGTTTTCTATTTTGATTCGTAGAATAAGTTCACCATTGTTCAACATTTGTTGTTCACTCTCATGTTTTTTATATTGTTACTCTTTATATCAGTGAGCAATTGTTTGCTCACTCTTGGAATTAACATTGCAGCTAAAGTTGAAAGAGTCGATGAGCCATCTACTAGCAAAGGAAATGGCAAGATGTCCAAGTGTTGACGATTTATGAGAATTTATTTAAATGAATTATGTTATAAGACTTTTTTTATTTTATGATGTATTCCACAAACTAATGTAATAATTTAAGGTTAGATTACTTGGGATTGTTTTTAAGATGATGCAACCCTTTAATGGGAAAGACAATTGTTTAAGTTATTTGATGTCTTTATCCTTTATTATGGGTAGTTAGATGTAATTATTTTTGATATTGAGCATCAAAATCTGTGAGAATGAATTACCCGAATTTGGGGGTGTCACATGTTGGTATCAGAGCTTTAGGTTATGAACCTTAGGTGGGGAAACCTTAGGAAGTAACCTTTAAAGAGATAGAAAACATAGAGGTGTCTAACTCTTATCGAGTTTTAAGGAATGGATTAAGGTGTCCATTGAAACTAAACAATAAAAGACATTATGTGATATGTGTTAATAACTTATGTGCTTGCGAGTATCGAAGAATGTTATATAATAAATAAACTTTAAAATATTTTATTTTCAGGGTGTCTAACGAAGGAAAAACCAGTCCAGCTACGGAAGTGATACCTCAGGTACCTAGAGATAACGAACCAAGGGATATTCATGTTGTACGGGAACGGTTAATCCAGGAGGATGAGCCTGTGACCAATCCCGATGAGGATAGCTCTAAGAAGATAGAGGAGGATGACGAGGATGAGGATCCTGTGGAGTTTCCACTAAACTCCATATTAGCTGAGATGTATGACACTCTGTACGACCGTAACATAGAATTACAGGACAAGGTTGAGGAACTGAAGGAGTTGGTTTGACAACCCGAGAAATTAGACAATTTATGAAAATCTTAAATGATTGATTTAAGGTTAAATAATAGACCTAGACAAGAAATGAGTGTATGTGTTTGATGTTATTGGGATTGAATTTTGAGGATTTCAAAATTCGGTGAAGGATATAGGTGAATTATTCAGGATTAAGGATTTATGAGAATATGTTTTGTGTTTATGGTTTTGTATGTGTTCAGAATGTGGTTAAGGGTCAAGGGTTGACCAGATTAATTATATATGTGTCAAACCCTAATCGTGTATTAAGAACGACAATGTTCAGTTCGAAAACCCTAACGTCTAATAAGAAACTCTAGAAATCGGTTCTAGAAACCCTAGTTTCTGTTCCGGGAATCCGAAACCCTAAATTCATGTTATGAATATGGTGATTAAGTTAGAAAACCCTAACGATATATTCAGAAACTCTAATTTCAGTATCGAGAATTTAAACCCTAATTTGGGAATCCTAATGCGAAGTATTAAACTCTAAGGGTTAAAAAGTTGTGTGTAAGGAATATGAACATTATGTGATGGTTTATATTTGTTTATTATATAAACAAACAAAAGAAACTAGTGTAACCCTAATTATATATATTAGGAATGAAGGATTTAATAACTTTAGGGTTAAGGAAAAAGTGAATTGTGGTATTTAGGATACTTACTAATTCTAGGAGATTTATTTTATATATCTCAAATGATTAATTTTATAACCTAATTATAGCAAGTCTAATTGGGTTAAGGAAATAAGTGTGCATGAGTAAGGATTTGTGTTATAATTGAGGAAGTAAAAACCCTAATTAAATTATTTGGGTTGGATAAGAATTTAAGGTATTGGATTATATATATTTTATAGCCCAAGTGTTGGCCAATGAAATTAGTTAGAGGCCCAAGCAATACATTAATTAAGTAGCTCGAATACTGTTATTGATAAGCCGAATTGAAGGAATGGCATGATGGACATCTGATATTAGTAAAAGTGTTGGACTATGAATGATTTACATGGTCGGTGGATAGAGAAGGAAAAAGGAGGAAAGATTGAGCATGTGACTAAGATTTATTTTGGTATTTTATTTGTCTAAAGTTGGTTACCAACTCTCCACCAACTATCCACCAACTTCCACCAACTCTTCTTATGTGTCATCTTATTATTTTGTCAATACTTATGGACATTCTTGCAAGCAAAGCTTTACTGGTTAGCGTGGGAGAGAAAGAGCAAGAATTAGTGGGATCTAGTAATGCTACATGGCCGGTTATGGAAGGGAAGAAAAGAGAGGGTGGCATGTAATAAATTGAGCCACAATTTGTAAAGATATGTACAAGAATGCTAGGTGTCAAATGCATAAAGAAGCCACCTTATTTCACCAAGATTTCAAACAATTTAAGAGATATTGGAAGATATTGGGTCAAGTGGCAAGACTAGAAATAAAAGGAAATGTCATTTATACCATTTTGTCACATTTTTAGTAAGTTGAGTGTAGATCTTGTCATGATCTTGGGTGGGTGAACTAACCCTAACCCTAACCTAAACCCTAAGAGTTTTTCAATTGCTAAATCCTAGATTGCTCAAAACCTAAACCCTAAGGGTTTGCAACAAATAGAAATTCTAGAAATAAAAGGAAAAGTCCAAAATGACCCTCTTGTATTTAATTAAGTTGGAGTGCAAATCTTGCATTACCTTTGGTTGTTCACCAACCCTAAACCTAAACCTACCTTGTCATGTGACTTTTATATCTAGCATGCCACCTTGCAATGTATAGATACATTGTATCAATTTAAAAGACTAGAAAGAGAGAGAAAAGCTCCATTTTTATTTTGCAAAACAACCAAGTCCCATCTCTCTCTATATTTCGGATCTTGGAGTGTGAAATTGTGAGAAACCAAGTTAGGATCGTGTAAAAACACATCAATAACAGATCATGCGGATCAGAAATAAAAATCAAGAGGATTATCACAAAAGGTATAAAATCCTAACTAGTTTATGTATTTGATTTTTGATTATTTTGAACCATGAAGTTTATGATCTTGAACATGAGAACTATAGATCTACTTGTTAAATGGTGTGTTATGATTAGATCTAACTATTTTGAGTATCAAAAGTTTAATCAAAACAAGAAAAGCAAAACAGTTTTCAAACCTTAAAGAAAAAAAAAAGATCTAGTAGACTGCTGTCTCTAAAAGGAAAATTCCGGATTTGTTAGGGTGCTCTAAAAATTTTGGACTTGTGATATGTTGTAGTACACTAAATAAGCTTTGCATAGACTCCGAAATGGACTAATTCTGACTCCGGATGAAGTAGTTATGACGTTCGGAAGAAGCATGATCAAAACTGCGAAAAACAAAATTTTTGGGGAAACCAAGCATGATATGAAAATGATCTTATCTCTCATTCTACTTTTAATTTTCGAGTATGGTCAGTTTTTGGAGCTAGATATACGTGTTAGGGATAAAATCCCTTTGGAATTACTTAATTAGGTTGAATATTGAATAAGTTATGGGATTTCTCCCAAATTATTCAAAGATAAGAAAAACTGTTAGAAGGACAGTTTTTAACAGCCATTTTCGGACTAAATTCCGGGAGCTTAACATGTCCAAATATTGATTGTGATAGATGAAAACTGTAGTTCGGAAAGATACGAACCCAAAAAAATTAGCGGATTATTAATCGGAGTTATAGATTTCATTCCATTTAAGTTTTGGTAAAGGACTCCAAAACTGCCAAAGTGCAAAAAGTTGCTGCCTAAAATTTTCCGGGGGCTGTTTCGGATATTTATTTAATGAGAAAAATTCTAGGCTTTTGGGAAATGAAAATATATGGTATTATGTAGCTCGTGTCCAAAAATGAGTTAATTCCGAGATCAAACGACCAAGTTATGACCATTACAATATTTGTGATTTTCCGACAGAAATCGCTATAAACGGAGTTCTACAACTCCGATTGCCACGAAATTTAAAATGGAGCATCAAGTTAACATATATAAGGTTATCCCAAGAGATGAGAATGTTTGGAGTTAAGCACGAGGTAGCTATTTTTTTAAGCTACGCACTAGAAATTAATTTTTGAAAAATATCAAAGGAAGTTGGAAAATTATGGAAAAATAATTTTTGTGTATGAAATACATGTATATATGTTTGACCAAAGGATAGAAAAATAATAAGTTGATTTGGAATTTTCGTGAAGAAGAATAGTGAATTCAGGTTGCTGAAATGGAATCCAGGTTGCTGGATTAGTATTTGACTTACTAGGTGTTAACGAATAACTTATGAAATGAAAAAGCGAATGTTAAATCATATAAATGTGATTCTAAGTAATTGTTAAGTGTGTAGGCAGAGTTTAATTGAAATTAAACTCGAGGATTGTCTGACTAGACTGTCGGGATGGATGTTAGAATTGTGTCGGGTTCAACTCAGACTGAAATAGTTTGATCTGATACTAAGTCTTATGTGAATTATAGACTGGTAGATTATGTGTTATATGTTTAGGTTATCCGGTATATATATATATAACAGTATTATACTGTGATGATATTATTCTAATATTGGAGATCTATATTACTAATATTAGGTCTTCGGGTAAAGCGTTATAAATTGCGTTGCGGTAATCAACGGTTCAGGCACGTTTTCTTTTACTTAACTCTAATAAGAGTAGTTTCTTCAAGCTTATGGTTAATCATTGCTGATTGTCATGAAATTTGTACTCAGTACATCTTGCATGTATAAGTCAGGTATGAAAGGCTGATCACCTTCATTACCAGTTGGTTCGGAAATGTTTGTTCATGTATAATATTTGTTCAGTCAAAAATTTATTCGTGCTAGTTCTCAATTATATTGATGAATTATAGAAAGCCCATTATTCATACTCTTCAATCATGATATATCGTTATATTGTTGTATATAAACTTGTTGGGCAACTTTCATGCTCACCCTTGCTATATCATGATAAAACATTGCAGATAAGGCGAATGCGTTCGGATACAGGAAACGGTTAAAGCCAAGTTCAGCTTGGGATATAAAGTGCGGCTAGTTTGTAATAGCGTATTTTGATAAATGTGTTGTATTTTAGATAGTTTATGAATTGTGTATTAAGTTAAGGTTACTCGACCTTGGGGAATAGTGTGTAATGTATTGTATAAACAATTTATGTTTATATCTTCCGCAAATAGTGATATAAATAATATACCGGATCCGAGGTGATTTGGGACCTGGATTCGGGGCTACTACAGTTGGTTGAGATATATCCCGCTACGATAGAGCAGAAGGATGCAGAGATTCAGGAACTCGACTCAAGACTTGGAAACCTAGAGTGGGACCTAGTTCATACTAAGGGTCAGCATGAAGATCTGTTGACGGTGAACGAGAAGATGAAGACTGATATAGAAAAGTTAAAAGATGACTTAAAAGAGTCAACTAAACGTGCAAGTGCAGAGGATGTGTAACAACCCGATATTTTCTATATAAATAAATCAGAAATTTTGCGTATAATTTTTTTTATTATTATTTTAAGGATGAGGATTTGTATAAGATAATGTATATATATATTTATGTGGTAAATAAAAATATATTTAATACATGAATATTACAAATAATTTTATTTTAGAATTATTGATTATTATAAAGTATATTCTTATAATAATTAATTTATAGTAGAAATATTTTATTAATTATTTTCCATGAAAATATAAGCATATATTATTTAAATAATATATGAAATGATTTTTAGAATAATTATAATAATTATTTTATTAAATGAAATTTTGTACAGATTATAAAGTTAATTATTTTACCTTAATTATTAAGGTTAAATAAGAAGAATAAATCAGATATGGAATCCAAACCCTAATTCTGGCTTTTTATCTAGGGATAAGAATAATAATATAATATTAATTATATTTTGATTTTTCGGTGCTATAAATATGTACTGTATGTACGTATTGATGATGGTTGGTCAATTATGGTATTTAGTTTCAAAATCCTATTATTAATTGGATAAACTCTAGCTTTATTGGGGGGAAACCCTGATTTGAAAATCAATTGTGAGTTTAAGACTGTTATATAACTGTGTTATATGTTTTATGTTGTGTATTAAATGATCAATTAGGAAAACCCTAAGTTATTAAAAACCCTAACTTTAAATGCTAACCCCTAATTTGAAATCCGAATTAGAGTTCAAGATTGATTGGTAATGGTGTTAATGTGATTAATTAACAAGCATTAGAATTATAATTGCTAATTATGGAAACCCTAAAATTTTAAACCCTAATTAAGTAATTGGAAACCCTAATTATAATTTGATAACCCTAATTACCAAAAGAATAAACCCTAATTGCTAAATTAGCAAAGTTCATTATAATTAGAGATATTAAACCCTAATGTTCTTGTATAAATTAATTAGAAAATTAATCATAATTAGAAAACCCTAATTTCAAAATTTTAGAAACTAAAAGGTTATTTATTTTTTAATTAATTTTATTTTTGTGCAAACCCTAAATTGGAAATCCTACATTGGATTTATGCTAAACCTTAGGGTCAAACCCTAAGGGTTTGCCAAATGACAAAATGACCATTAAATTTCCAAGCAAAAAGACCATTATACCCCTCTTACATTATTGGATTTTGGCAAGTGTTAGAGTTGTTGGCCAAACCTTGACTTTCCATGAGACAGAAAACTCCAGCACATTGAGCTAGCTCAGCCATTCATGCATCCAAGACAACTATATATAGATTGGAGAGAGAAAAAATTCATTTGTTAACTTATATTTTGCACAACTCTCAACTTAAGCTCTCTCTCTCTAACCTCCAAAATTATTATCATATCAGTCCCCAAATACCAGCCCCATTAATAAATATAACAAACATCAGAAGCCAAAATCAGAAATTGATCAAAGAAGGTATAAAGCATGTGTGGTGAATGTAACAACCCGATATTTTCTATATAAATAAATCAGAAAATTTGCGTATAAATTTTTATTATTATTATTTTGAAGATGAGGATTTGTACAAGATAATGTATATATTTATTTATGTGGTAAATAAAAATATATTTAATACATGAATATTTACAAATAATTTTATTTTAGAATTATTGATTATTATAAAGTATATTCTTATAATAATTATTTTATAGTAGAAATATTTTATTAATTATTTTCAATTAAAAATATAAGAATATATTATTTAAATAATATATGAAATGATTTTTAGAATAATTATAATTATTATTTTATTATATGAATTTTTGTACAGATTATTAAGTTAATTATTTTACCTTAATTATTAAGGTTAAATATAAAGAATAAATCAGATATGGAATCCAAACCCTAATTTTGGATTTTTATCCAAGGCTGAGAATAATAATATAATATTAATTATATTTTAATTTTTTGGTACTATAAATTTGTACTGTATGTACCTATTGATGATGGTTGGTCAAATATGGTATTTAATTTCAAAACCATATTATTAATTGGTTAAACCCTAGTTTTACTGGGGGAAACCCTAATTTGACAATCAATTGTGAGTTTAAGACTGTTATATAACTGTGTTAGAAGTTTTATGTTGTGTATTAAATGATCAATTAGGAAAATCCTAAGTTATTAAAAACCCTAATTATAAATGCTAAACCCTAATTTGAAATCCGAATTAGAGTTCAAGATTGATTGGTAATGGTGTTAATGTGATTAATTAACAAGCATTAGAATTACAATTGTTAATTATGCAAACCCTAAACTTTTAAACCCTAATTTAGTAATTAGAAACCCAAATCTTAATTTGGTAACCCTAATTACTAAAAGAATAACCCTAATTGCTAAATTAGCAAAGTTAATTATAATTAGATATATTAAACCCTAATGTTCCTATATAAATTAATTAGAAAATTAATCACAATTAGAAAACCCTAATTTCAAAATTTTAGAAACTAAAAGGTTATTTAATTTTTATTTAATTTTATTTTTGTGCAAACCCTAAATTGAAAATCCTACATTGGATTTGTGCTAAACCTTTGGATTAAACCCTAAGGGTTAAACCATAAGGGTTTGCCAAATGACAAAATGGCCATTAAATTTCCAAGCGAAAAGACCATTATACCCCTCTTACATTATTGGATTTTGCCAAGTGTTAGAGTTGTTGGCCAAACCTTGACTTTCCATGAGACATAAAACTCCAGCACATTGAGCTAGCTCAGCCATTCATGCATCCAATACAACTATATATAGATTGGAGAGAGAAAAAGATCATTTGTTAACTTATATTTTGCACAACTCTCAACATAAGCTCTCTCTCTAACCTCCGAAATTATTAGCATATTAGTCCCCAAATACAAGCCCCACTAATACATATAACAAACATCAGAAGCCAAAATCAAAAATTGATCAAAGAAGGTATAAAACCCTAGCTTGAAATATTACCAAAAATCTGTTGTTAGATGTTAGATTTTTTTTGTTAAACATATTATATAATGTGTCTAATGATGATCTGGGTTGCTAGATGTTAGATCCATAACATCTAGAGGCTCGGATTTGATGTTCTTCAAAATTTGGAAAAAAAAATTGTTTTGATGTTTGACAACGAATGTCAGGCCTCCTAGATTTCATTCTGTTTATGATTTTGTCTGTTTAAATGTTTAAACTAGTAGTACGCTATGATATCTTTAATATGGAACTGGAATTGGTGTCATACGATACACAGGTGTCGTGTTATTAATGGTCAAATAGCGTTGACCAGCCATGACCAAACGTTTCTGGGTAACCCAGAAATGGGCCCAGAACCGTCTGACAGTATCTTTAGGCCTCCAGATCTCTCGTGTGGTTGCTTATTTATGTTTTTTGTTGTAATCATGTTGTAGTATGTTATTTGAGCTTTACATCCATGCTTTTATAACCACTAGATATCATATATATTGGATTTGGTGGCTGGTCAAAGTAGGTTAGACATTCATGAAATCAGTTTTCTGGGTAACCTAAAAAACTAATAAGCATGACGACTGACAGACTTTGACCGGCTTGTATCTTTATGTTGCGTTGTTGTTGTTATGATTTTTTGTGATAGATCTACTTACTTACATGTTGGTTACATACTTCATCTTGTAAATCACTAAAACATTTCATATCTTACAAGTTGTGGAAGCCCAAAGTAGGCCTCACGGACTGTTCTTCATTTCTGGGTAACCCAGAAATGAAGAACAGCTCTAATAGCTACTTTGGACGATTAGATCTTATTGGTTATATGATGAATTATCATGTTTGTTATTTGATCTTGTAGTAGTGCATCATCACAACACGATCTGGTTAACAATATGTCCAGAAACAGTTTGTGTTAAGAATTACGTATGGTCAAACCTAGCATCCTCGACACTGACATGGTGATCTGGGTTTCATGAAGAACACCTCAAGAACACCTATAGCGACAGTTTCTTCGCTATAGGGCCCTGTAGCGATAAATATTTCCGAAAATTAATTATTTTAATTAAATAAATAAAAAAAATATTTTTTAATTATTAAAACTACCAAATAAATCATTAAAAATTATTTTAAATTCTAAAAATTAGTTTTTATTTATTTTGAATATATTTCATAAATATTTAATATTTTTGGAATATTAAAAGTATTTACTTTATTTAATTATAATATTAAATAAATTATTTAAAAATGATTTTAATATTTGAAAAATCATTTAAAATTATATTATGCTATAAGAAAATACTTTAAGTTATTTTTAATGACTTTTAATATTTTGTGATAAAATTCATTAATAAATTAATATTAATGATAATTAAGTTATTTACTAAATGAAATAAATAAATTGATTAAAAATGAATTTATTATATTAAAAATTATTTTAAATAATTAAAAGGTATTTAAAAATATTTTAAGTTATAAAATATAACTTTTAATATTTAAAGGTAAATTTCATTAATTAATTATTATTAATGATATTAAATTTATTTAATAATTATATTAAATAATTTTGTTTAAAAATAATTTTTATATTATAATAATCATTATAAATGAAAATAAAGTGTTTAAAGATATTTTAAGTTATAAAATATAATTTTTTTATATTTAAAGGATAATTTCATTAATAATTTAATATTAATGATTATTAATTTATTATTAAAGATATTAAATTTATTTAATAATTATATTAAATAAATAGTTTAAAAATTGTTTTATTAACTTAAAAATCTTTTAAAAAGAATACAAATGAATTAAAATTATTTTAAGTTATAAATAATAAATTTTAATATTTTGATAAATAGAACATTAATAATTTAATATTAATGATAATTATTTAAAAATAATTTTAAATGTTTTAAAAATCATTTAAGGGTAACATCGATACTTTAATAGTATTTCAAGTTATTATAAATAATTTAACATTTTAGAAATGATTTCATTAATAGTTTAATATTAAATAAATATTAATGATAATAAAATTGTTTAATATTTAAATCATTTAATAATGATTATGATATTTGAAAATTCATAATAAATGTTTTAAAATTATATCAAGTCATTTAAAAATAATATGACCGATATTTATAGATATTGAGTTACAGAATAGAGTCTTAGACTCGATAATTACCCGATAAAGTTGTCGGTACACCGACATGTTTCAGAAATTGATCTGAACTTTGATAATTTAATTAGATATGTGATTATTTATGATTCAATGGTTGTTAAACATGGGTAATATTGTGATTAGGTTATTTGCTGACTGCGAAATGTAGTATTATGTGTTATAGTATATTGTTCTAATCGGACGAATGATCTGATTAATGATAGGTCGTGATACAAACGATAAAACTAAGTTATGAACTGTAAGCAGCACATCAGACAAGTATCTTACCTTTGCATTATCTTTATGCAATGAACATGACTACGAATATTTATGAATTATATTATTACTGTACAGATTATTAACCTTATATTATATACGCTCATTGATTATCAACATGTTAGTATATGGTAATTCAGATATATATATATATATATATATATATATATATTCTGTTCGTTAATTTCTATAAATGGTTATGCAAGTGTCCCCACTTGGATAATCATTGTATTTAATCACATGTTGATACACCTTTGTCAATTACCCGTATGTATATATGTTGAATTATAGATTATTGTGAACAAGATTAAACCTTTGATTTGGAACCCAGACAAGTATGAACATCCCTACACGGGAAAACTTTTATGTGCCCAAGGCGGACAGAGTGAACGATACCCTTGTTCTTGCATGTAGTATTGATCAATGCAGGGCATAACGGGCTGATCACCCCCCGTGCCCATAAGTTATGACGGTTTGTTGATGAATTTCTGTTTAACCTATTCAAAAATAGAAAACAATGTTCATAGCATGTCACATAAACCCTAATTATAGTCAGTACGTAGTTTCAAAATTTTAATTTAGAATTTATATATTATTATCATTAGTACAGATTACTTCACAACTGTTGAATCGTTGTAGAAGGGTAGTATAAAGAAAACATTTAAATTCTTTCAGCTTATATATATAATTGCTATTACTTGCTGGGCACTCAAATGCTCATCCTTGCTTAATTTAAATGTTTTCAGCTAAGTGTGAACGACCAGAGAGCTCTGCTAAGAACAAGGGAAAGGGAAAGGTTGCTGAATGAAAGAAATGCTATGTTATGTAATAGTAAACTTTATTAAGACAAATATAATATATATTATCTATTATAGGTTGTAATGAATGTTTAAAGGTTACGTACTTGGGATTCAGACTCTGATGAAATGTAAATTAAGTTGATCTTTATATTATTGTTATTATTATTAGTATTATTCCGCTCATAGAAATGGTATCGTGAAGCATCGAGTTCGAGTTTCAAGTACCCGGATTTGGGGGCTGTACAGGTTGGTATCAGAGCTATAAAGCATGAATTTGCGAAGAGCCCCGAGCCTCTCTCTGGTGACTTCCCTGTGTGGAATGCACCAAAGCCAGACTCTTCGTAGGGGACGCCGATTCAGTCGGTGGCAAGCTGATAGGTACCCTTGTAAGGTGCTATGGTTGGAAGCACCATGAAAGTTACAGGTTGGTATCAGAGATTAGGGTTAAAAACCTTAGGTGGGCTAGATCTTAGGCTATAACCTTAGAACAAAGGGAAATGTTGAAAATATAAATAACTCATATAGAGTTTAAAAAGAGATGAATTGACTAAATTCATCATCAAACAAAATAAAAGATAACTTATATAAAATTATTGTTTGTTGTGTGTATAAACTATATGCTAATCAGGATAAATTGTATGTGTAGATGTCTGGTGGAAAAGGCTTGTTATATGCATATAGCATGAAGAAGGGTTAAACCCATACACTCGAACTGATTTCGAAACCAATAGCTGAAATAGAAGCTTACAATGAAAACAACTCAGACGAGGTGGTCATTATAGAAAATGTAATACCAGATCCGGAGATGGGAGCCACAAACAACACATCGTGTGTCGCTCCGAGCAAGAAGGGGAAAAGAAAGATAGAAGATCATGACTTAGGAAAATTCGATAAGAAGGGAGGGAAAAAAATATGTTATCTTTGCGGTTATGAAGGACATACTATTCTGTATTGTCCCGACTACAAACCAAAAGCATGTTTTATCTATGGGATAAAAGGTCATCAGGCAAAAAGTTGTCCAAGGAAAAGATGTAATATATAGGTAGTATAGGTTCTGTTGTGTAGGTGTGTTTAATGTAATAAATATTATATGTATGTCTGTGTAATGTAGTGTTCCAAACTTTTGTATTAGTAAAGACTGTAAATCCTGACTTTTGTGGTCACAAAGGGATAACTGATGTTTAAAGCATTATATGTTATGCTATGTACAATATTCATTAAATGAATATGAATCTATGTTTGAGTAATGAAACAAGTTTAATATATTAAACTTATGCGATAAGGTTTAGAATGTAAGTTAAATTCATGTTTATTTAATCAGATAATGCCGCCAAGACGTCGAACTCAAAACTAAAGGGCAGAAGAATCTGTCAACAACGTTGAGGGACAACAACAAGCAAACCTGATGCAACACTTTGCGAACATGGTAGCACAAGCTATATAAATGGGGGATACCAGTCATTGGGAATCAGCTGAATAATCACTTAGCAAACTTCAAAGACTTTAAAGCTATAGGGCCGCTGGAATTTAAAGGTACAACTGACCCTGTTGAAGCCCAAACTTGGGTCAAAGAGATAGAATAAGTATTTGTGGAAGCTAGGGTAGATGAAGGGCAAAAAACTGCTTTTGCAACTTACATGATAATGGGTGAGTCAAACTTTTGATGGGAAGCGAATCAGGCAAGGGCAGGAGAAGGTGTAGTCACGTTGGGATAGATTTAAAACTTTGTTTTTTAAAAATTATTTTTTGCCTAGTATGCAGGCTAGGATGGAGGTGAAATTTTTAGATTTGAAGAAGGAAAACATGATGGTGTTACAATATGTCGTGAAATTTATTAAGTTAGCTAGGTTTACTCTGCATCAAGTTGATACGGAGGCTAGGAGAGCGAGAAGGTTTGAGCTGGGATTAAAATCTTGGCTCTACAAAAAGGTGGCAATGTTGCAGATCCCTACATTTGCAGCACTCATGGAGAAGGTGATTATTGTCGAGGAGGGGAGTGTGGCTATGAGCCTCTACAACAAGGAGATGAAGAATAAGGGTAAGACCGAAATAGCTTGGAAGGTAGGAATTAATAGTGGGATTAGGAGTGGAGACAGCAAAAGGAATGAGAACTATGTTGGGAATGTCCAGGTGAAATAAGAAGGTGTTAAGAAGCCAGCGGTACAGTGCAAGACTTGTGAAAAGAACCACTCTGGAGAATGTTTGAAGAAGGGAAAATTTGTATGCTATAAGTGCGGGCAGGAGGGCCATATCTCTCCCAACTGCCCCAATCCTAGGATGAATAGTGGGTGTTTTCTGTGTGGATCGACTGAGTATAAGGTGAATGATTGTCCGAAGAAGAGGGTGGAGGCAAGTAGTGTGAACACGGGCACTGGCAGTGGAACTTTAGCAATCACGGGACCTACGTCATCGAGCAAGCCAACAAAATCAACAATAAGGATCTACAACATTACAGTCCAGGATACGGCAGCAGCTGGCAATAGAACTCCAGGTATTATTCATACAACTTTTATTTTATTTTATTAAACATGATTTTCCTATATATAGTAAATTAATATATAAAGAAATTTTGAAGGAGGAATTTGAGTTCTTTTAGAAAGCAAATTTCCGTTTAATCAGAAAGACAAGCTTTATGTAATAGTTAAAGATCAGTTCGATCAAATTATGATCGATATCTACTTGCAATGACTGTGTATTCTTTGTACCCTTGTATGTATACGTTTTAAAACGGTGATTCTGGGGACGGAATCTTTATAAGGGATGGTGAATGTAACAACCCGATATTTTCTATAAAAATAAATCAGAAATTTTGCGTATAATTTTTTATTATTATTATTTTGAGGATGAGGATTTGTACAAGATAATGTATATATGTATTTATGTTGTAAATAAAAATATATTTAATACATGAATATTTACAAATAATTTTATTTCAGAATTATTGATTATTATAAAGTATATTCTTATAATAATTATTTTATAGTAGAAATGTTTAATTAGTTATTTTCCATGAAAATATAAGCATATATTATTTAAATAATATATAAAATGATTTTTAGAATAATTATAATAATTATTTTATTATATGAATTTTTGTACAGATTTTTAAGTTAATTATTTCACCTTAAATATTAAGGTTAAATATGAAGAATAAATTAGATATGGAATCCAAACCTTAATTTTGGGTTTTTCTTCAGGGATGAGAATAATAATATAATATTAATTATATTTTTAATTTTTTGGTGCTATAAATATGTACTGTATATACGTATTGATGATGGCTGGTTAATTATGGTATTTAATTTCAAAACCCTATTATTAATTAGTTAAACCATAGTTTTATTGGGGGAAACCCTAATTTGAAAACCAATTGTGAGTTTAAGACTGTTATATAACTGTGTTATATGTTTTATGTTGTGTATTAAATGATCAATTAGGAAAATCCTAAGTTATTAAAAACCCTAATTATAACCCTAATTAGAGTTCAAGATTGATTGGTAATGGTGTTAATGTGATTAATTAATAAGCATTAGAATTACAATTGTTAATTATGGAAATCATAAAAATTTTAACCCTAATTTAGTAATTGGAAACCCTAATTTGGTAACCCTAATTACCAAAAGAATAAACCCTAATTGCAAAATTAGCAAAGTTAATTATAATTAGAGATATTAAACCCTAATGTTCCTGTATAAATTAATTAGAAAATTAATCATAATTAGAAAACCCTAATTTCAAAATTTTAGAAACTACAAGGTTATTTAATTTTTATTTAATTTTATTATTGTGCAAACCCTAAATTGGAAATCTTACATTGGATTTTTGCTAAACCCTAAGGGTTTGCCAAATGACAAAATGGCCATTAAATTTCCAAGCAAAAAGACCATTATACCCCTCTTACATTATTTGATTTTGCCAAGTGTTAGAGTTGTTGGCCAAACCTTGACTTTCCATGAGACATAAAACTCCAGCACATTGAGCTAGCTCAGCCATTCATGCATCCAAGACAACTATATATAGATTGAAGAGAGAAAAAGTTCATTTGTTAACTTCTATATATATGTATATTCTGCTCGTTAATTTCTATAAATGGTTATACAAATGTCCCCACTTGGATAATCATTGTATTCTATCACATGTTGATACACCTTTGTCAATTACCCGTATATATATATATATGTTGAATTATAGATTATTGTTGAACAAAATAAAACCTTTGATTTGGAACCAAGACAAGTATGAACATCCCTACACGGGAAAACTTTTATGCACCCAAGGCGGACAGAGTGAATGATACCCTCGTTCTTGCATGTAGTATTGATCAATGCAGGGCATAATGGGCTGATCAACCCCCCCGTGCCCGTAAGTTATGACATTTTATAGATGAATTTCTGTTTAACCTATTCGAAAATTGAAAACAATGTTCATAGCATGTCATATAAACCCTAATTATAGTCAGTACGTAGTTTCAAAAATTTGGTTTAGATTTTATATATTATTATCATTAGTAAAGATTACTTCACAACTGTTGAATCGTTGTAGAAGGGTAGTATAAAGAAAATATTTAAATTCTTTCAGCTTATATATATAATTGCTATTACTTGTTGGGCACTCAAATGCTCATCCTTGCTTAATTTAAATGTTTTCAGCTAAGTATGAACTACAAGAGAGCTCTGCTAAGAACAAGGGAAAGAGAAAGGTTACTGAATGAAAGAAATGCTATGTTATGTAATAGTTAACTTTATTAAGACAAATATGATATATATTATCTATCATGGGTTGTAAAGAATGTTAAAAGGTTACGTACTTGGGATTCAGACTCTGGTGATATGTAAATTAAATTGATCTTTATATTATTGTTATTATTATTAGTAATATTTCGGTCATAAAAATGGTATCGTGAAGCATCGAGTTTGGGTTTCAAGTACCCGGATTTGGGGGCTCTACAGGATGCTTGGATGAAGGCGACTCATCATGCAGACCGTGCTGAAGCTAAGGTTCAAACGAAGAAAGCTAAGATGAACGAAATGGATCATGCCTTTAATTCTGCGATTGATATGGCCCAGGATCGAGTCTTTTATTATAAAGCCCCCAAATTTGGGTACTTGAAACCCGAACCCGGTGCTTCACGATATCATTTCTATGAGAAGAATAATACTAATAATAATAACAATAATATAAATATCAACTTAATTTACATATCATCAGAGTCTAATCCTCAGGTACGAGACCTTTAAACATTCATTACAATACATGATAGATAATATATATCATACTTGTCTTAATAATATCAACTATTACATCAGATAATTTTTCATTCATTCAGCAACCTTTCCATTTCCCTAGTTCTTAGCAGAGCCTTCAGGCTCTTCACACATAGCTGAAAACATTTAAATAAAGCAAGGATGAGCATTTGAGTGTCCATCAAGTAATAGCAATTATATATAAGCGGTAATAATTTAAATATTTTCTTTATACTACCCTTCTACAACAAGTCAATAGTTGTGAAGTAATCTGATTTTATAATAATAACATAACAACTCTCTATCAAATTTTTGAAACTACATATTGACTATAAATAGGTTTAAGGTGACATACTATGAACAATGTTTTCTATTTTCGAAAAGGTTAAACAGAAATTCATCTACAAACTGTCATAACTTACTGGCACGGGGGTGATCAGCCCGTTATGCACTGTATTGATCAACACTACATGCAAGAACGAGGGTATCGTTCACTCTGTCCGCCTTGGGCGTATAAAAGTTTTTCCTTGATCGGGATGTTCATACTTGTCTAGGTTCCAAACAAAAGAAATTCAGATGGATAATAGTAAGGTTTTATCTTGTTCAACAATAATCTATAATTCAACATATATATATATACACACACGGGTAATTAACAAATGTATATCAACATGTGATTAAATACAATGATTATCCAAGTGGGGACACTTGTGTAACCATTTATAGAAATTAGCGAACATAATATATATTTGAATTACAATATACTAACATGTTTATAATCAATGAGCGTATATAATATAGAGTTAATAATTTGTACAGTTATAATATAATTCAAAAACATTCTTACTCATATCCCTTGCATAAAGAAAATGCAAAGTTAAGATACTTGCCTGATACGTTGCTTACAATTTACAACTTAGTTTTATCTTTTATATAATCACCTATCAGTAATAAGATCATTTTACTGATTAGAATAACATATCTCAACACAGAATACTGCTTATTGCAGTCAACACATAACCTACTCACATTGTCACATATATTTAACAACCACTGAATCACAAATAAACACATATCTAATCAAGTTATCTAAGTCCAGATCAATTTCTGAAACATGTCAGTGTACCGACAGATTTATCGGATAATTATCGAGTCTAAGACTCTATCTTGTAATTTAGTATTAGTCATATTATTTTTAAATGACCTATAATAATTTTTAAACACTTATTATAATTTATCATGAATTTTCAAACATCGTAATCATTATTAAATGATTTAAATATTAAACAATTCTATTATCATTAATATTTAATTAATATTAAACTATTAATGAAACCATTACCAAAATAATAAAGTTATTTATAATAACTCAAAATATTTTTAAAGTATTTATATTACCCTTAAATGATTTTTAAAACATTTAAAATCATTTTTAAATAATTACCATTAATATTTAATGTATTAATGTTTTATTTATCAAAATATTAATTAAAAGTTATTATGTATAACTTATAATATTTTTAATTCATTCATATCCCTTTTAAATAATTTTTAAATTAATAAAACCATTTTTAAACTATTTATTTAATATAAATATTAAATAAATTTAATATTATTAATAATAAATTAATAATCATCAATATTAAATTATTAATGAAATTATCCTTAAATATTAAAAGTTATATTTTATAATTTAAAATGTCTTTAAACACTTTATTTTCATTTAAAATGATTTTTATAATAATAAAATCATTTTTAAACTGAATTATTTAATATAATTATTAAATAACTTTAATAATAATTAATTAATAAAATTTACCTTTAATTATTAAAAGTTATATTTTATAACTTCAAATATTTTTAAATACCTTATTATTATTTAAAATGATTTTTAATATAATAAAATCATTTTTAATTTATTTATTTAATTAATTTATCAAATAACTTAATTATCATTAATATTAATTTATTAATGAATTTCATCACAAAATATTAAAAGTCATTAAAAATAAATTTAAATAATAATTAAAATCAATTTTAAATAATTTATTAAAAATAATAATTAAATAAATTAAATACTTTTTATATTTTAAAAATATTAAATATTTATGAAATATATTAAAAATAATTAAAAACTAATTTTTAGATTTTAAAATAATTTTTAATAATTTATTTTGTATTTTTTTTATTAAAAACTAATTTTTTATAATTATTTAATAAAAATATAATTTTTATATAGAAACTGTCGCTAAAGACCACCTATAGTGACAGAACTGTCGCTATAGGTGTTCTTCATGTTCTTCATGCAACCCCAGATCTTCATACACAGTTTCGAGATGGCTACTTTAACCAGTGATAAATGTCAGCTATTAATGTTTCTGGTCAAGCTATTTATCACATCGTGTAGTATTAATGTCATACTACATGTTTATAACAAGTTCTGGACAAGATCATAACACATCAAAATGATATAAAGCCGTGAACAAGTTGTCAGAGCTGCTCTTCATTTTCTGGGTTACCCAGAAATGAATAACAGTTCGACAAGCCATATTTGGGCTTCAACAACTTGCAATTCGTGTAATTTTTATGTGATGTAATGGATCCAGTATGCAGCCAGCATGGCAAGGAAGGGTTATATCATAATAGATTACTAAAACAACGACAGATCAAGCAAATTCATACTGGTCAAACCATGGCAGACGACATGTTCAAGCGTTTTCTTGGTTACCCAGAAAACAGCTTCCATGATCGTTTGGCTTGGTTTGACCGTCCTCTATAATCACAAAGTTTGATGATTAGGATATTTTAAGGCATAAACATGGATTTCATATACCAGACTACAATCTAGATGTAACAAAAACAACAAACCTACAACAACATGAAAGATCTGGTCGATTTAAAACTTTGTCAGGCCTGTTCTGGGCAGTTTCTGGGTTACCCTGAAACGCCCGGTCATGGTCGGTCAACGGATTTTAACCTCGATTATCTTACAATATGGACTCGATATAAGCCTGATTCGTTGTCAGACCACAGTTTGAACTTTTTGAAGATTTTGTAAAATATCAAATACGAGCCTCTAGATATTATGGATCTAACATCTAGCAACCCAGATCATCTTTATACACTATATCTAGCATGTTTAACACAAAAAATTCAACATCGAACAACTGATCGATGGACAAATTATAGTTTAGGGTTTATACCTTTCTTTGAATTTTTTTTGATTCTAGCTTCTGATTTGGTTAAAGGTAATCATGGGGCTTGGTTCTTGACTGATATTAGGAAAGAATTTCGCAGGTGTGGAGCTTGAGAGAGTTAGTTTGAGTGTTGTGCAAAATTTAGGCTAACATTGAACTTTTTATCTCTCTAATCTATATATATATATGATGTTGGAAGCATGAATTGGCTGAGATAGGTGGCTGAAATTAGTGTTTTTAAGTCACAATTATCAAATAAGTTGGTCACCCACTCCATTTTGCCTAGATACACAAGTTACCTTAAATAATGCTAGAGGGGCATTTTAGTCTTTTCGCTTGCATTTTTAATGGCCATTTTGTAATCTTGACAACCCCTTAGGGTTTAACCCTAAGGTATAGCATATAGCATTTGTAGGATTTCTAATTTAGGATTTAAATAAAATAAATATTAGTTTGTAAAGTAAAATTAGGGTTTGTTAATTAGATTAGGTTTCTAATTAATTTATACATGAACATTAGGGTTTAATAACACTAATTATAATTCACATTACTAAATAAACAATTAGGGTATACAATTTTAATAATTAGGGTTACCAAATTACAATTAGGGTTTCTAATTACCAAATTAGGATTTCTAGATATTAGTCTAAGACCCCAACTTTTTGAATAAATATTAATTTTTCTCGAAATATATTTTTGAATACTATGGTGTAGATTTGATATAATGTTATAGTTGTGGGTAATATTTACAAATTTTGCAAAGTACGCAAGTTGTTATATAATATTCGATTGGTCGGGGAATATTCGTACAACGACACAATCATTGGTGGGCCCCCACAACGGAATTATTGTCAGATTGAGAAAACGACAAAAATACTTTATAAAAATAACGGCAGAAGTTTTACCGTTAACTGTTGAACTACCCTGTAGTAAAAGTACAGTAATACGCGTGGTTGCATAGTAGCACATGGTATTGATTATTGATGCTTACGTGAAAAGTCACTCAGTTATACTCATTTATTGCTACAGTAATTGTTGCATCATATCTCTCATATTATTGATTCGATTATTGTCATAGTATCATCAACATAATATGTTATTTTATTAAATCAATAATTGAGACGACAAAGTTATTCATATTATTAAATTACAATATTTACAATGTCTAGAAGTTCTGTCAAGGAGAGGTTTGGTCACCTAATTGCACGCCAATAGGGAGAAATTCTTATTAGAAAGCCTCCTCTTCCCTGAGAACGGCCTGGTTGATAAATATTGTGAGTTATATTATTAATGATGAATGTTATTAAAATTGAAGTTGTGTTCGGAGTTGAATTTGGAGACGCAAACGTGATATTTGAGTCCGGAACGATGAAATTAGTAAAAATAGTCTATAAACACAAAATTTTCCGGAATTCACTATTTGGTCAAAAAGTCAACAGTTGACTTTTTTGGTAAAAGTCAAACTTCGAAATTTCAAAATTTATATTTTTGATAAAATGGTTTCATTGTGTTGGAATTATTTGTGTTAGTGAAAATCGACAATTATTTCGACAATAATTGATGTCTGGAGGTTATATTGACCAATCGGGTATTTAACCGGATAAATGAGCAATTGATTGCTATTATTTCACATGATTATAACTATTTGTTCACATGTGTATACTATTGTTTAACATTATTGTTACTATTAGGGTTTTTGGTGCAAGATTGATAATACTTGTATGACTAAGTTAAAAATGGAGGTATAGATGGAGGTACTATACTGTAATCCGTATATTCATATGTCTAGAACTATTGATTCACATAATTTACTATTGAATCACATTATTTACTATTAGGGGAGGTGGTGCAAGTTTGGTAATACTTCCATGACTAAATTAAAAATAAAGGAAAAGTTGGAGGTATTGTACTGTAATTTTTTGAGCCCCAAAACATGTAATTATCGAAACTTTATTTTTATATAAATAGTGGCTCATTCTTCCTTCATTTCTCACCAATTCACAAAACCTTTAGAGCGATTATTATAGAAAGAAATTATAGAAAGAAGAAGAGAAGTCTACTACCTCACTATTCCAGTATCCAGTTTTTCTAAGGTAGGGAGTATTATTTCTTTTCTTATCCATAAAGAGAACTTCTGTTATTCCATTCTTTATTATTCTGTTGGAATAACCTGTATACACGGGCTACCCTATACTTGGTGAAATTCTTCTGTTATTCCATTCTTTATTATTCTGTTGGAACATCATGTCTGTGCGTTCTACGCCGGACCTGGTTCCGTCTTTATTATTCTGTTAGAATATCCTGTCTGTATATTTTACGCAGGACCTGATTCCGTCTTTATTATTCTGTTAGAATATCCTGTCTGTGCGTTTCACGCTGGACCTGATTCTGTTATTTATTATTCTGTTGGAATAACCTGTCTGTGCGGTCTATCGCATGCTTGGTGATTTCTTTTGTTATTCCATTCTTTATTATACTCAGTTGGTAAAAGTTTTGACTTCTATAATCCATAAATTAGTGGGATATCCTTGATATTTGTGCTTCATCCAGTATCTTTTTATGTAAATATTCTTCCGAGCATTCTTGAATTTTACTCCACAAAGAAATATCATGTTGAAAATTTGGACGTTATTGGTTCCTAGACAAATTAATTCTTGAACTTGTTTTATTGAATTCTTATATCATTGTCATCATCCTCATGTTTATATTTTATTGAAAGTTATATGTGGCCTGTAGTGCATAGATGGACTTGGTATGATTATGACCAGGGATTATTCGGTGTAATCATGACCGTAATGTTACAAATGATGTGGTAAAAGTCCTCATTGGCCCGTAGTGCATTGATGGACAGTTGTTGGCATGATCATGACCATTATTGAATACACAAATATTCTTGGCCCGTAGTGCATGTATAATTGTGGTCGTGATACTAAAGAATATCCTTGGCCGTAGTGCAGGGGTGAATCGATGATGTGGATTATTTATTAAGCTAAGTCCCAGCGATAAAAGTGATGAAAAACCTTCTAAATCATAAAAGATAGTAGATTTTATTCTCTACTTGACTCTTTTAATGGATTGCTAGTTCCGCTGCAGTTAAACTTGATGGTTGTTATATTGTATCAATTTAACACTGTTGAAGGCTAACGATAATATATTATGCATTATCTTAGTCATAATATTTCCTACTGGGATAGTTGAGCTCACCCTTTTACTTTTATTGTTCTCTTTAGGAAATGAGAACGTAGCAGGGACTAGTCGAGGAACGGAATGACAGACCAGATGATAACATTATTAGTCCTCACTATTCTGTGAAATAGTGTGATAATAATTGTAATAAGAACTCCTTTTGAGTTTGTAAAATCTCTCGTAGACAATATTTGTATTCAAACTCACAGCTTACTTTTTGTCATATTGTACACGACAGTTGTATTATTAAGTTGTATTTGAATTCTGTACCATGTATCTGGCAACTCAAGATGGGTGATGTATAACTAATTTTTGGGGCGTCACAGTTGGTATCAAAGCTTAGGGATATGATCCTTGGCTAAGATGTGAGACTATAACTAGGAGGGGAGAGACGGAGAATTCCTTCTCTAGTATGACCTACCTAAGTTTATTTGATATTTAATTTGTTGGTCAGAGTATATGGATAATATGTTGAATGTCAATTAACCCTTATTTTGTGGCAGTATTTGAAAATGGCATCCGAGAATATTGAGAATAGCAATGGAGCACAAGAAACCGTTGAGTCTCCACAGATCAACAATCAGAATACGGTGCATCAGGAAGGCGACAATCCTAATGCAAACAACAACTCTTACCAAATGATGAATGATGGAATGTTCAGAGGCTTTATGCAATTCATGCAACATCAGGCGAGAGCGACTCCTGTCCAAAATGTAGGTGGAAACACAGGAAACTCTCGGACGGTTACCGCTAAAAAGTTCAAGGAACTGGGACCACCAGAGTTTATTTGAGAGCCAAAACCACTTAAGGCTAGCGCTTGGATAAAGCAGATCACCAAGATATTTGATGTCTTGGGATGCTCCAAGGAGCAAAAGGTTCCCTTCGCCACCTTCATGTTGCGTGAAGAGGCAGATTACTGGTGGGAATCTGTAAAACCTACCCAGCCTGACGCAATCAAGATGTCTTAGGAGAAGTTCAAAGAGCTATTCAACGACAAGTACTTTCCCGAAAGTATTCCTCACATGAAGGAGGTGGAGTTTATCAAGTTGGAAAAAAACAATTTGACTGTGTCGCAATACGAGGCTAAATTTACAGAGTTATCCCGGTTTGCATCCCATTTGGTCGATAATGAGGAGTGAATGACGCGAATATTTTTAAGAGGTTTGAAACCGGAGATACGTCAATATCTTATTTCTCATAAACTGTGTTTGTACTCAGATGTTGTAAATAGGGCTCAGTTATTGGAGAGCGGTAACGAGTCAACGCAACCAAGGGAAAGCAGCCGGCAGCATGAAAATACCAGTGGTAACAGTCATCAAAATGGTGACAACAAACATAGAGGGAATCAACATGCCAGAAATGGTAACCACTTCGTTGGTAATCATAGCCAAGACAATAAAAATGGACATTTCAAGAAAAGGAGATTCAATAATGATGGAAAGACGTCAGCACCAACACCCGTTGTCAAGGAAGGAGAACGACCACCTATCATATGCTTCAAATGCGGAGGGGAGGGACACATTAGTCCAAACTGCGTGATGTCGTCCAAATCCTATTATAATTGTGGAAGGGAAGGTCACTTAGCTCGATTTTGTCGTTCCCCAAAGACTAGTTCAGCTAGGATGGAGGCACTAAAGGCCGTCCCAGAAAAGTTAAAGCCGGTAGTGCAAGTGAGAGAGTTTGTTTGTGACCTCCCAGAAAGCAAGGAACCCGAACGAGGTTATCACGGGTAAGCTTATCATAAACTCTAGTGAAGTCTATACCTTATTTGATACCGGTTCTACCCATTCTTTTATTTCTCCTACTTGCGCTCAACGTTTAAATTTGACTCCAGAGAAATTAGACTTTGACTTATCTGTTGAAACTCCATTAGGAGAAACCTTCATTACATCAACTGTTTATAAGTCTTGTTTGATGCAAATCGGTAACCGCACGTTACCCATCGATCTTATCTCCTTAAAAATACTTGCATTTGACGTGATTCTAGGGATTGATTTGTTAACTACTCATCAAGCTAAAATTAATTGTTTTTGTAAGGTTGTTAGCTTTCATATTCCTAATAAACCTATTATGCGAATTCAAGCGACCAAACAATTAAAATCAATCACGGTCATCTCAAGCCATAAAGCTATTCGTTTATTGAAAAATGGATGTCAAGCTTTCTTAGCTCATGTCACGGATTTAAACAAAAATACGTCAGTTTTGAATGATATTTCTGTTGTTAATAAATTTCCTGACGTATTACCTGAAGAACTTCTTGGCCTACCCCCAGAGCGTGAAATTGATTTTTTTTTCGATCTTGAACCCGGTACAAACCCCATTTCCAAAGCCCCATATCGAATGGCTCCTATTGAACTTCAGGAGTTAAAGACCCAATTGCAGGAATTGTTAGACATCGATTTCATTCGTCCTAGTACGTCTCCTTGGAGTGCTCCTGTTCTATTCGTGAAGAAGAAAAATGGGAGTATACGACTTTGTATTGATTATCGAGAGTTGAATCATGTCACCATCAAAAATAGGTACCCAATGCCACGTATTGATGACATGTTTGACCAGTTGCAAGGCGCTAAATTCTTTTCAAAGATTGATCTTCGTCCAGGATATCATCAATTGAAGATTAGAACCGATGACATTCCAAAGATGACTTTTAGAACTCGGTACGGGTATTATGAATTCCTAGTCATGTCCTTTGGATTGACTAATGCTCCTGCTGCCTTTATGGATATGATGAACCGAGTATTCAAGGAATATTTGGATCATTTTGTGGTCGTCTTTATTGACGACATCCTCATATATTCCAAAAGCCGTGAAGATCAAGAGCAACACTTGAGGCTGATACTCCAAAAGTTTCGTGAAAACAAGCTATATGACAAGTTGAAGAAATGCGAGTTCTTGCTTGAGGAAGTTTCATTCCTTAGGCTCGTGATATCAAATCATGGGATATCTGTTGACCCGACAAAGATTGAAGCAATTCAAAGCTGGGAGCAACCTAAATCAGTGACCAAAGTACGTAGCTTTCTCGGCTTAGCTGGTTATTATCGGAGATTCGTAGAAGGGTTTTCTCGAATCGCTACTCCATTAACTCAGCTGACTCAAAAAGATACAAAATTCAGTTGGAGCATGGAATGTGAGAAGAGTTTTCAAGAACTCAAGAGGAGACTCATTTCAGCACTTGTTCTGACAATACCATCTGGCTCGGAGGGATTTGTCATCTACAGTGATGCTTCGGGCAAATGGTTAGGATATGTTCTCATGCAACATGAGAAAGTCATAGCCTATGCCTCACGGCAACTCAAAGAATATGAAAGGAATTATCCTACTCATGATCTAGAATTGGCAGCTATCGTTTTCACACTTAAAATTTGGAGGCATTACTTGTATGGGGAGAAAGTGGAAATCTTTATGGATCATAAAAGCCTCAAATATTTCTTCACTCAAAAGGAACTCAACATGCGACAATGACGTTGGCTTGAATTATTGAAAGATTATGATCATACCATCTAATACCATCCTGGAAAAGCGAACGTGGTAGCTAAAGCATTGAGTAGAAGATCATATTCAAGTACGAGTGCGATATTGTCAACGTAAAGGCCCATTTTATATAACTTGTAAAGGATGGATATAGAGTTAAAAACTCTAGGGACCCACATGATGATGGAAAACGTACGAGTAGAAACGACTTTAATCGATAAAGTTAAAGCTGCTCAAGCTACAGACCTGGAGCAAATGCGTATGAAGAAGAAAATGCAAGAAGGTGTTATGCCGCAAGCAAGAATGAGTGAGGAAGGAATACTTCGAGTCAACTCTAGACTTTGTGTTCCTAACGACCATGATTTAAAGTATAAAATCATGATGGAGGCGCACAACACACCATTTGCAATCCATCTTGGGAGTACAAAAATGTATCGTGATCTTCGACATACATTTTGGTGGAGCAATATGAAGAAAGAGATATCAGAGTTTATCTCAAGGTGTTTAACTTGTCAACGAGTTAAGGCGGAGCATCAAGTACCAAAAGGTCCATTGCAACCACTTGAAATTCCAGAATGGAAGTGGGAACACATTACTATGGATTTCGTTACTGGTCTTTATAGCGGCCCCAAATTCGGGTATCTTACAACCCGACAGATGGTGCTATACTGTACAAACATTCATACATTCATTCAATTGAAAGTCTCAAAGAATGAACATAACTTATATATATTTAATTCAATATTTACATTTCCCAGGTTCTAAACCCATTACAAAGGTTCTCTTGTCATAATATTCATTACATTACAACAATAGACCTATACTATTACATGACAGCTTAATAATCTGCCTTAGCTTTTCCTTTATCCTTATTTGATCCTTCAGGACGTTCAGTCTTAGCTGCATTCATATGGTTCAAGCAAGAGTGAGCATGACTAGCTCAGCAAGTATAACAATTTCAATAATAACATGTTTGATACATATGAATCATATATCTTCGATAACTGAACAATAGCTATGAAGTACTATTAATGATTCAAAATAGCAATTCATCTTTCCTTTCAAAATGTTTCACAATGAATAAATCCAGTAAAACATTCACTATGGTCAAAGACCTTGAGTATTCATTCTTTCTTTGAAAAGGACAACCCGGACCTAAGTCCGTAAGCCCGATATTACTTACGAGCACTTCTACGTGATCAGCCTATTGTACTCTTGTAGCAGCCCCGAATCCGGGCCCCGAATCGCCTCGGACTCGGTTCACTATTTTGATCACTATTTGCGGAAGATATAAACATAAATTGTTTATACATTAAATTTTACACACTTATCCCCAAGGTCGAGTAACCTTAACTTATTACATAATTCATAAGTTATCTAACTCATAACATTATTAATATCATACAATACAAATTTAACTGCACACATGTACTAAAGCTGGAACTGTCTTGGACATTTCCTTGTTTTCGACGCATTCACCTTAATCTGCAATATTTTATCATGATATAACAAGGGTGAGCATAAAATTGCCCAGCAAGTTTATATACAATAACATAACGATATATCATAATTGAAGAGTATGAATAATTGACTGGCTATAATTCAACAATATAATTGTGAACTAGCAGGAACAAAATTTTGACTGAACAAGTATTTTTCATGAACAAACATTTCTGAACCAACTGGTAATGAAGGTGATCAGCCTTTCATACCTGACTTATACATGCAAGATGTACATAATACAATTTTCTTGGCAATCAGTAATGATTAACCATAAGCTTGAAGAAACTACTCTTATTAGAGTTAAGTAATAGAAAACTTGCCTGAACCGTTGATTACCGCAATGCAAATTAATTTAATCTCTCACGAAAGACCTATCAGTTATAAGATTGATCTTTTAATCAGTATAACATGCTTTATTCCATAATACTATCTAATACTTAATCCAATATTAGATAACAGCTTAACACATCAATATTATTATCATCCTTTTGATAATTCTCCGTTCATTATATCATATCCCATATGATTTAACACTCGCTTTTCATTTCATAAATTATTCATTAACATGTAATAAGGCAAAGACTAATCCATGACCCTGGATTCTATATCTAACAACCAAATTTATAATTCAGCAACTTGAATTCCAAATCCATCAATTTAAACCTCAATCCAGCAAATCAGATTCAATTCATCAAACTGTTTTCTATATCCATATCACAAAAATACCAAATCAGTGAATTATTCTCCTATCCTTTGGTCAAACATATATACACATATTTCATGCATAAAAAGTATTTTTCCATAATTTTCCAACTTCCTTTGGTATTTATTAAAAATTAATTTTTAGTGCGTAGCTTAAGAAATTAGCTACCTCGTACTTAACTCCAGTAATGACCATCTTTTGGCATAACCTTATATATGTTAACGTGATACTCCATTTTAAATTTTGTGGCAATCGGAGTTGTAGAACTCCGTTTATAGCGATTTCCGTCAGAAAATCACAAAAATTGTAATGATCATAACTTGGTCATTTTAACTTGGAATCAGCTCATTTTTGGACACGAGCTACATATTACCATATATTTTCATTTCCCAAAAGCCTGGTATTTTTCTCATTAATTAAATGTCCAAAACAGCCCTCCGAATATTTTGGGCAGAAACTTTTTGTACAATGGCAGTTTTGGAGTCCTTTTCTAAAACTTATATAAAACGAGTTCTGTAACTCCGATTAATGATCCGTTAATTTTGTTGGATTCCTATCTTTCTGAAATACAATTTTCATATATCACAATCCATATTTGGACATGTTTAGCTCTTGGAATTTAGCCCGGAAGTGACTGTTCAAAAACTGTCCTTTTAACAGTTTTCTTAGTTTTGTGTAGTTTGGGAGAAATCCCATAACTCTCTCCTCCGATACCGGATTTAGTCCGTTTCAGAGTCTATGGAAAGCTTATTGAGCGTACTACAACATATCACAAGTCCAGAATATTTAGAGCAACCTAACAGATCCGGAATTTTCTGTTTAGGGCAGAAGTCCACTAATTCCAACAAACTGATTTGCTTATCTTGTTTGATTAAACTTTTAACACACAAAATAGTTAGATCTAAACATAACATACCATTTAACAATTAGATCTATAGTTTTCATGTTCAAAATCATGAACTTCATGGTTTAAAATAACCAAAATCAAATACAAGATTAAACACACTCAAAAGTAAGAAAAATAAGATTTTCTATACTTTAAAAACCTAGCTTCCAATTCATGCTATAAATATAACTTTTGATCTTCAAAAAGGTTAGATCTACATATTAAACACTTATATACACATAGATCTAAGGTTTTAAGCCTCAAGATCACAACTTCAAGTTATCAAAAATCAAATCAAACTACCAAGAAACTCAAACCTTCAAATATAAATTTGTTATACCTTAGCTTACTTGTTCTCCTTCTTCTTCTTCTCCATAGCTTGATCATGGATCTTGATTTGAATGAAGATCCAAATCTTCTCTCCCTCTTCTCCTCTTAGAGTGACCGAATATGGCCTCCTCTTCTCTCTCTCTCTCTCTTTTGTTAGCTATCTTAGGTAGTAAAATGAAAGAGAAAGAAGAACAAGAAAATAAGATGACTTAGTTTAGAGAGCTAGATATATTCCAAGCTCCTCCCTTTCTCCTTTTCTTCTTGCATGGACCGGCCAAATGGCCTTAGATCTCTCTTTCTCTTGTTTAATTGCCAAGTTGCTTACAAGGTTAATGCATAAAGTGTTGGACAAACTAACAAATGACACATGGAAAGTTGGTAATAGTTGGTAACCAACTAAAGCTACTCATTAATGCATCATTCATTCCCCTTATCCTAGCCCTTTATGGCCGGCCATGTGGCCTAAATAATGCTCCAAGTTTGGCTTTCTATCTTATCTCTTATTTTAGTTAACAAATGTCCAAAAATTCTTCTCCCACTTGGCTAAAAATTGAGCCATTCTTTTAATGTTTTGCTTGATCCTCCAATCAATTTCATTCACCAATACTTGGGCTATACATATAAATAGTCCAATTCCTTAAATTCTCATCCAACCCAAATCATTTACTTAGGGGTTTTACTTCCTCAATTATAACACCAATCCTTGATCATGCACATCTATTTCCTTAACCCAATTAGACTTGCTATAATTAGGTTATAAAATTAATCATTTGAGATATAATGAATCTCCTAGAATTAGTAAGTATTCTAAATACCACAATTCTCTTTTCCCATAACCCTTAAGTTATTAAATCCTTCATTCCTAATATATAATTAGGGTTACACTAGTTTGTTTTGTTTGTTTAATAAACAAATATACACCATCACATAGTGTTCAAATTTCTTACACACAACTTTTTAACCCTTAGGGTTTAATACTTCGCATTTAGGATTCCCAAATTAGGGTTTAAATATCCGAATTAGGGTTCCGGATTCTCGAAACTAAAATTAAAGTTTCTGAGCGTATCGTTAGAGTTTTCTAACTTAATCACCATATTCATATCATGAATTTAGGGTTTCAGATTCCCGGAACAGAAACTAGGGTTTCAGAACCGATTTCTATGGTTTCTCATCCATTGTTAGGGTTTTCTAACAATTCGTTAGATTTTTCTAACTTAATCAACATATGATTAACATAACTTTAGGGTTTGTTAAAGTTATAACTTATCTGATCAATCCTTGATCTAAACTCATTATGGTTCACATATGTAACCAAATATACCAACTAGTATTCACTACGATACTTATCCTTGATAATTCTTCAAAAGAATTTTAAATCTACCATAATCTTATACCTCATTACTAGACTATCACTTACAGTCTATCACATAATTCAAGTCTTGTCCAAAACTTTTGAAATTCTTAGAATTTCATTACATAACTGCCAATTCCATACACTTATTTTCTGTGTAGGTCTATTATTTGACCTTAAATCAATCATTTAAGATTTTAATAAATTCTCCAAATTCTCAGGTTGTCACATTCACCCCTCCTTCTAAGAATTTCGCCCCCCGAAATTCACCTTACACCTTACACCGTGCACCTTACACCATTTATATTGAGCGATCACACAAGACCTTGAACTTATTTTCTCGGGTATCTATTAAAGATATTCAAACTTCTCGGGTATCTATCAAAGATACTCAAACTTCTCGGGTATCTATCAAAGATACTCAAATTTCTCGGGCATCTATCAAAGATACTCAAATTTCTCGGGTATCTATCAAAGATTTACTTTGATATATACTCAAATTTCTTGGGTATCTATTAAAGATACTCAAAACGCGTGCAAAGATCAAATTCACACCCAATAAAATATTTCCTTTATATAAAAGATGATTATTCTCAGTCTTAGAATCAAGATTTTGATTTAACAACAAAATACTATGATTTCAAATTCTATTTGTTTCTCTTCCCTTCTCTAAACCATCAAATTTTCATTCTCGATCTAGCCGAAATAACTGGCAATGATCTATCAATAATTCTCTTCTCTTATCTCTTCATCTATTTCTATAATCCTCAATTCTCCATTCACAACTATCCCCAGTTCATAAAACCACACTTATGAGTTCATAACCTGGCCACAATCATATGAGTTCACGAACTTACCCTAGACAGACCTTTGGCGTCCATTTGCTGAGGGGTTCATAAACATTTCATATAACTATGAGTCAAGTATGTCACATAAGTATGAATTTGAAGAACTAGTACTTAACCTTATATTCTCTAACTATGACCTATCTATCTGTCATACACATGAGAAAGGAATCACCCTCTTAACACGCATATAGCAAATAGCGCGACACAAACATTTCAATGATTATCAGTGCCAGAAACTAAGTGGTTGTCAAACCAAACTCGGCCACTAATCAATATAGGAAGCTAAGTGAACAATTCCCCTCCCATACGAAGAATTGATCAACCTAACCACTACATCGACCAGGAAGCTAAGGGATTCTAAAACCAAGTACAATTCCCCTCCCATACATGGAATCACACAACTCAGCTGCCGAAAAGAGTCCTCAATTGAAATCCCACATAATTCTAGCTCCACACTTACTCCATACGAATTTTATTTAATCCGTATTTACAATTCATAACTCTTTCATGAGTTTTCATAGTACAACTGATACACAACATCTTGCTGTAAACTTTTCAATCATCAGATTGATTCTTATCCCATATCATAACCTTATTAGATCACGGGGTGATCTTATCGTATATATTACGATTCATTTCTATGACTTGATCGTTTTGTTTTACGATCTTCTATCCCTGGACTTTCAGTCTTTTAGACTCGGTCTATTAAGCGTCACTGTTCAACTTTATTATCAGAGTTAGGGAACTCTGTGCTTTACACTCGCCGAGATTCATCTTTGAATCTTACCGACCAACTAACTCTATGTGAGTTAGTCTTAATCCTAATCACTGCGGTTATTGGTCTCAGGTATTCCTACCTAAGCTTCATAACCAACAGCTCTGATACCAACTGTAGCAGCCCCGAATCCGGGCCCCGAATCGCCTCGGACTCGGTTCACTATTTTGATCACTATTTGCGGAAGATATAAACATAAATTGTTTATACATTAAATTTTACACACTTATCCCCAAGGTCGAGTAACCTTAACTTATTACATAATTCATAAGTTATCTAACTCATAACATTATTAATATCATACAATACAAATTTAACTGCACATATCTACTAAAGCTGGAACTGTCTTGGACATTTCCTTGTTTTCGACGCATTCGCCTTAATCTGCAATATTTTATCATGATATAACAAGGGTGAGCATAAAATTGCCCAGCAAGTTTATATACAATAACATAACGATATATCATGATTGAAGAGTATGAATAATTGACTGGCTATAATTCAACAATATAATTGTGAACTAGCAGGAACAAAATTTTGACTGAACAAGTATTTTTCATGAACAAACATTTCTGAACCAACTGGTAATGAAGGTGATCAGCCTTTCATACCTGACTTATACATGCAAGATGTACATAATACAATTTTCTTGGCAATCAGTAATGATTAACCATAAGCTTGAAGAAACTACTCTTATTAGAGTTAAGTAATAGAAAACTTGCCTGAACCGTTGATTACCGCAACGCAAATTAATTTAATCTCTCACGAAAGACCTATCAGTTATAAGATTGATCTTTTAATCAGTATAACATGCTTTATTCCATAATACTATCTAATACTTAATCCAATATTAGATAACAGCTTAACACATCAATATTATTATCATCCTTTTGATAATTCTTCGTTCATTATATCATATCCCATATGATTTAACACTCGCTTTTCATTTCATAAATTATTCATTAACATGTAATAAGGCAAAGACTAATCCATGACCCTGGATTCTATATCTAACAACCAAATTTATAATTCAGCAACTTGAATTCCAAATCCATCAATTTAAACCTCAATCCAGCAAATCAGATTCAATTCATCAAACTGTTTTCTATATCCATATCACAAAAATACCAAATCAGTGAATTATTCTCCTATCCTTTTGGTCAAACATATATACACATATTTCATGCATAAAAAGTATTTTTCCATAATTTTCCAACTTCCTTTGGTATTTATTAAAAATTAATTTTTAGTGCGTAGCTTAAGAAATTAGCTACCTCGTGCTTAACTCCAGTAATGACCATCTTTTGGCATAAACTTATATATGTTAACGTGATACTCCATTTTAAATTTTGTGGCAATCGGAGTTGTAGAACTCCGTTTATAGCGATTTCTGTCGGAAAATCACAAAAATTGTAATGATCATAACTTGGTCATTTTACTCGGAATCAGTTCATTTTTGGACACGAGCTACATATTACCATATATTTTCATTTCCCAAAAGCCTGGAATTTTTCTCATTAATTAAATGTCCAAAACAGCCCTCCGAATATTTATGGCAGAAACTTTTTGTACAATGGCAGTTTTGGAGTCCTTTTCTAAAACTTATATAAAACGAGTTCTGTAACTCCGATTAATGATCCGTCAATTTTTTTGGATTCCTATCTTTCTGAACTATAATTTTCATATATCACAATCCATATTTGGACATGTTTAGCTCTCGGAATTTAGCCGGGAAGTGACTGTTCAAAAACTGTCCTTTTAACAGTTTTCTTAGTTTTGTGTAGTTTGGGAGAAATCCCATAACTCTCTCCTCCGATGCCAGATTTAGTCCGTTTCGGAGTCTATGGAAAGCTTATTGAGCGTACTACAACATATCATAAGTCCAGAGTTTTTAGAGCAACCTAACAGATCCGGAATTTTCTGTTTAGGGCAGCAGTCCACTAATTCCAACAAACTGATTTGCTTATCTTGTTTGATTAAACTTTTAACACACAAAATAGTTAGATCTAAACATAACATACCATTTAACAAGTAGATCTATAGTTTTCATGTTCAAGATCATGAACTTCATGGTTCAAAATAACCAAAATCAAATACAAGATTAAACACACTCAAAAGTAAGAAAAATAAGATTTTCTATACTTTAAAAACCTAGCTTCCAATTCATGCTATAAATCTAACTTTTGATCTTCAAAAAGGTTAGATCTACATATTAAACACTTATATACACGTAGATCTAAGGTTTTAAGCCTCAAGATCACAACTTCAAGTTATCAAAAATCAAATTAAACTACCAAGAAACTCAAACCTTCAAATATAAATTTGTTATACCTTAGCTTACTTGCTCTCCTTCTTCTTCTTCTCCATAGCTTGATCATGGATCTTGATTTGAATGAAGATCCAAATCTCCTCTCCCTCTTCTCCTCTTAGAGTGGCCGAATATGACCTCCTCTTCTCTCTCTCTCTCTCTTTTGTTAGCTATCTTAGGTAGTAAAATGAAAGAGAAAGAAGAACAAGAAAATAAGATGACTTAGTTTAGAGAGCTAGATATATTCCAAGCTCCTCCCTTTCTCCTTTTCTTCTTGCATGGACCGGCCAAATGGCCTTAGATCTCTCTTTCTCTTGTTTAATTGCCAAGTTGCTTACAAGGTTAATGCATAAAGTGTTGGACAAACTAACAAATGACACATGGAAAGTTGGTAATAGTTGGTAACCAACTAAAGCTACTCATTAATGCATCATTCATTCCCCTTATCCTAGCCCTTTATGGCCGGCCATGTGGCCTAAATAATGCTCCAAGTTTGGCTTTCTATCTTATCTCTTATTTGAGTTAACAAATGTCCAAAAATTCTTCTCCCACTTGGCTAAAAATTGAGCCATTCTTTAATGTTTTGCTTGATCCTCCAATCAATTTCATTCACCAATACTTGGGCTATACATATACATAGTCCAATTCCTTAAATTCTCATCCAACCCAAATCATTTACTTAGGGGTTTTACTTCCTCAATTATAACACCAATCCTTGATCATGCACATCTATTTCCTTAACCCAATTAGACTTGCTATAATTAGGTTATAAAATTAATCATTTGAGATATAATGAATCTCCTAGAATTAGTAAGTAATCTAAATACCACAATTCTCTTTTCCCATAACCCTTAAGTTATTAAATTCTTCATTCCTAATATATAATTAGGGTTACACTAGTTTCTTTTGTTTGTTTAATAAACAAATATACACCATCACATAGTGTTCAAATTTCTTACACACAACTTTTTAACCCTTAGGGTTTAATACTTCGCATTTAGGATTCCCAAATTAGGGTTTAAATATCCGAATTAGGGTTCTGGATTCTCGAAACTAAAATTAAAGTTTCTGAGCGTATCGTTAGAGTTTTCTAACTTAATCACCATATTCATATCATGAATTTAGGGTTTCGGATTCCCAGAACAGAAACTAGGGTTTCAGAACCGATTTCTATGGTTTCTCATCCATTGTTAGGGTTTTCTAACAATTCGTTAGATTTTTCTAACTTAATCAACATATGATTAACATAACTTTAGGGTTTGTTAAAGTTATAACTTATCTGATCAATCCTTGATCTAAAATCATTATGGTTCACATATGTAACCAAATATACCAACTAGTATTCACTTCGATACTTATCCTTGATAATTCTTCAAAAGAATTTTAAATCTACCATAATCTTATACCTCATTACTAGACTATCACTTACAATCTATCACATAATTCAAGTCTTGTCCAAAACTTTTGAAATTCTTAGAATTTCATTACATAACTGCCAATTCCATACACTTATTTTCTGTCTAGGTCTATTATTTGACCTTAAATCAATCATTTAAAATTTTAATAAATTCTCTAAATTCTCGGGTTGTCACAACTCTGTATTGATCAATACTACATCCATTAAACGTATGTACGTTTAATCATTTGGCAACCTCGCGTGCCTGTCGTTTTACCGACAAAACATTTGTTTAACAATTCAGTCTTCTTTTGAAAACTATCAGTAGTTGACAAAAGATATTAGCATTTGATAACAGATGAACATATTATCAATAATTCACTCAATATGTTAAGTCTAGCCAAAGAAACTGTCTTTAACTTCATTATACTTCAATTCATGCGAAAGGATACATGAACATCATAAACTTGTTCAGATTGAACTGAAACAAGAGTTAGAATACTTGCCTTTAGCGTCTGCTACTGTGTATTTTACTTTACGTTCAAGTCGTTCAAGTCTCTACAATACATGATCACATAATGTCTTACATTAGGTCACATATAATCAAGTATGTATCTGAATATATTTTACCCTTCATTTCAATCTAATTATAGATTAGATTTCATTCTTATGCGATTTGACTTATCATTCGCTTTACATTCAGTCGACTTGGTTATATTAACCATTCTTCATTACTTTTTAGTCTTAACAATGTCCCAATGATGTTACTTTAAGTTGTTTAAGGTAGGTTTAGTTCAATCTCCTACCATCTCCTTCCTTTCCCTTCATTTTTATTCTTTACTGTCCAAGTTCTGTCCCAGATGTCGCACTGCGGCGCGACCCAAAAAGCTTAGGGTTGGCGCCGCGGCGCCAACTCTGTGCACCAGAAAATTTTTCTAACTTTTAACTTTTGTGAACTTCCCGGACGCATAACTTCTTCGTTTTAAGTCCGAATTGGCTCGTTCAAAAGCCTACGGTTCGCAAATTATGTAATCTACGCGTTCATGTAAGAATTTTATCTATTTGACTTCGTTTGCTAAAAATTCACCTATTGGTTCATTTTTAACGAAAACGATAAACGTTCGTGAACGTTAAATGCTCGTTTCTTCATTCTAAGTCGGAATTCGTCCATTTTCGAGTCCACAACTCTTAAATGACAAACATGATTTGTCTCTATTGGAAAATAACATTTCCGAACTCAAACTCAAAATTTGACTTCCATTCCGGGAAATTTACGAATTCGACGATTATCGTCTAATCGTGCGATTTCCGACAATTCTTCACTTCTTAGAACTTGTTCAACACTACCAATGAATTACATTCATAATGTGAACATCTTAACATCATTATTCCAAATATTTATACTCATGGTTGGATTTTAACTTATCTCATTGTAAGCTTATATTTGATACTTTCAAACTACTTATGAACTTATCATTCATAACTTATGACAATTAAAGTTCTTAATCATCATCCATACATGATTTCATCATATAACTTTACTTATGTATTCTTGATACATATGTTCTTACAAGTTGACGTATATACATATACTTTCATTAATAAACCTATCACAAGTTCATCATGCATTCACATAAGTTTACAACTTATGCTATCTTAAATGACTTATTACCAATTTATGTGGCTTAAGTTCATTACTTATACATACTTCTTTCTTTCTTTCTTTTTTTTATCATTCATGTTCCTTAATCCAAGCTTTTCTTATCAACCTATCATGTTAGAGATAGAAGATAATTGGAGAAGGAGTCTTACATTTGAAGTCTTTAGTAAGTAGCTTCTTCTTCTTCTTGACTTATGGAATAACTTACTTGTAACTTAATCTTCCTAACAATTAAGCACTTTGAGAGAGACAGTGTTTGGATTATTTGAACAACTATTAAATGATTTGCCAACCTTCACTATTTATAGAATTCCTATGGTTAGGGCAATTTAGTCAATTCCATCATCCCACCTCCTTTTGCACCTCCTTACTATTCATTACTTGCAAGGCACAAAACCTATCCCTTGCTTGGTCATTACTTATCTTGAGCACCACCTTTACTTGGTCATCACTTATCTTGGTTAACACTTATCTTGATAACCACACTTTATCCATATCACTATGGTTTGCTCCATGGATCACACAATCCAATGAACTTTAGCTTAGACTTAGATTAAATGAACATTGGGCTTTGCTTAACAAACCTTCATATGTTTATTAATTCATAAGTTGGGCCTTAACCCTTAATTCACTTGGACTTGTACAAAATCCTAACCAATCTTTACAAGTCCATTAATATTACATAATACATATACATATAGTTTATGTATTATTCTCGTATTCTAATTCATATAAAATTTATATACGATAATGCATTCTTCTTACAAACTTATATAATACTTGGTATTATACTCGTTTCCATTCCTTGTACAATACTCACGTATCATACCATCATTCCTTAACGCAATAGTTCTTCATTTTCCTTACGTTCTCAATTTAAGTTCGCAAGCAAAATATTACGTTTTCCATAACTAGATTATTATTACATAATCCGTCTTACTTTAATATTCTACCATTACGTATTTCTCAGAAATTCAAAAATAAATCCCAAGCAAATACCGATGAATAGTGTTTTTCGAAAAATTTCTCGGAAAACTTTTATTTTCGTCTTAGAAATTCAAACACCTTAAATCCTTCACATAGCTCAAATACTACGATATTCCAATATCAATAGGTTACAAAACGACAACCATCTTGATATCCCACATAATATGATTTTATTATTATTTAATCTAATAAAATCATCTTACATTAAAATCCGAATTTCTCGGTCGTTACATTCTTCCACCCTTATAAAGATTCTGTCCTCAGAATCTCGTTTTTTTTTTCAAATAAATGAGGAAAATTTTTCTTCATCTTTTCTTCTAACTCCCACGTTGCTTCTTCAGCATCATGGTTCTTCCATAACACCTTCACTGATGATATTACTTTGTTCTTCAAAACTTGTTCCTTTCTATCGATGATTTGAACTGGCGATTCTTCATATGATAAATCCTTCTCGATATGAATCGGCTCATACTCGATTACGTGCTTATAGTCCGGCTTATACGGACGTAATACAGATACGTGAAACACGTTATGTATTCTTTCTAGGTCTGGAGGTAATGCTATCTTATAAGCTACCTCTCCCACCCGGTTTAATATTTCAAAAGGTCCCATAAACCTTGGACTTAACTTTCCTTTCTTTCCAAAGCGTATCTTTCCTTTCCAGGGAGATACCTTCAGAAACACATACGAACCTACTTCGAACTCTCGATTTAATCGATGTGAGTCCATATACTTCTTCTGTCTGTCTTGAGCCGTGACGAGACGCATCCGAATTAACCTTACTATATCCGCTATTTGCTGCACCAATTCTGGTCCTAGCATCCGGCGTTCTCCCACCTCATCCCAACACAATGGTGTTCTGCATCTTCTTCCATACATAGCTTCATAAGGCGGCATACCTATGCTTGCATGATAACTGTTGTTATAAGCAAATTCTACCAGTGGTAGGTGATCATCCCAACTACCCTTGAAATCCATGACGCAAGACCTCAGCATGTCTTCTAACGTCTGAATTGTTCTCTCGCTCTGCCCATCAGTTTGTGGATGATAAGTCGTGCTTAACTTTAACTGTGTTCCCAGTTGTTGTTGCAAACTTCTCCAGAAGTTCGATGTGAATCGTGGATCACGATCTGACACAATCGATATCGGTACTCCATGTCTGGAAATAACTTCCTTGACATAAAGTTTAGCTAATTGGTCTAATTTATACTTGACCCTAATTGGTAAGAAGTGAGTCGATTTCGTCAATCGGTCGACTATTACCCAAATAGAATCGTACCCTTTTGACGTTGTTGGAAGTCCTACCACGAAATCCATCGAGATATGCTCCCATTTCCATTCTAGAATCTCCAATGACTGTAGCAAGCCACTGGGTCGTTGATGTTCTGCTTTAACTTTTTGACAAGTCAAACACCTACTTACATACTCTGCTATTTCCCTTTTCATGTTTGGCCAACAAAAACTCTGTCGAAGGTCTTGATACATCTTAGTGCTACCAGGATGTATCGAGTACCTTGAATTATGAGCTTCTTGTAACACTTGCTCCTTTAATTTTGTCTCATTCGGAATCCAAATTCTTCCTTCAAATCTTAATAATCCTTCATTATCAAGGCTATACTTATCATCTCCTTTATCGGATAACCGCTTCTTCATTTGGTTACACTCATCAGTCTTGAGTTGTACCTCCTTGACCCTCTCTAAAATGGTAGATTGTCTCTCCGTTGCAAAAAGTATCTGTCCCGATTCACTCGGCATCTTCACTTCTATCTCCATCCTAGCCATCTCTGTTATTAACTCATTTTGAGCCGTTAACATAGACAACTTTTCCCGACCCTTCCTACTTAAGGCGTCGGCAACTACATTGGCTTTCCCAGGGTGATACAGGATTTCACAGTCGTAATCCTTTATCAACTCCAGCCATCTTCTCTGTCTCATATTCAACTCCTTCTGAGTGAAGATATACTTTAGACTCTTATGGTCTGTATATATCTCACATTTCTCCCCATAAAGATAATGCCTCCATATCTTTAGGGCAAATACTACCGCGGCCAGTTCCAGATCATGAGTAGGGTAAACTTTCTTATAATCCTTCAACTGCCGTGATGCATACGCAATGACTTTGCCATACTGCATGAGAACACAACCAAGCCCTCTATGCGAAGCATCACTATATACTACAAAATTTCTTGTGTCATCTGGCAATGACAAAACAGGTGCTTTACTTAGTCTTTTCTTCAGTTCCTGAAAACTGTCTTCACATTTATCCGTCCATACGTATTTCACCGTCTTCCTTGTTAAATTAGTCAACGGGGTAGCTATCTTCGAAAAATCTTGGATAAATCTTCGATAGTAACCCGCTAACCCTAGGAAACTCCGCACCTCAGTTCATCACTGCTTCTACCTTTGCTGGATCCACTGAAATCCCTTCCTGATCAATGACATGACCTAAAAACTGTACTTTCTCCAGCCAAAATTCACACTTAGTGAATTTCGCATATAACTTCTCCTTTCTTAGTGTTTCCAACACTAATCTTAAATGTTCAGCATGATCTTCTGGCGTCTTTGAATAGACTAGAATATCATCAATAAACAGAACCACAAACTTGTCCAAATAAGATTTGAACACTCTGTTCATCATGTCCATAAATGCAGCTGGTGCATTCGTCAACCCAAATGACATCACCAGAAACTCGTAATGACCATAACGAGTTCTGAATGCTGTCTTTGGTATATCCTCTTTCCTCACCTTCAACTGGTGATACCCCGTCCGCAAATCTATTTTAGAAAAATACTTTGCCCCTTTCAACTTATCAAAGAGATCATCAATCCTGGGCAGTGGGTATTTATTCTTTATCGTTAATTTGTTCAACTCTCGATAGTCGATACAAAGTCTTAACGATCCATCTTTCTTCTTGACAAACAACACTGGTGCACCCCACGGGGAAACACTTGGTTGAATGTACTTCCTATCTAACAGTTCCTGTAATTGAACCATTAGCTCTTTCATTTCCACCGGCGCCATACGGTACGGTGCCCTTGACACTGGTGCCGCTCCTGGCACAATGTCTATTACAAATTCTATCTCCCTATCTGGTGGTAAACTCGGTAACTCACTTGGAAATACATCCATGAATTCGTTTACTATAGTTATTTGTTCCATGGTTGTTCCCACTCGCTGGGTATCAACAACATGGCACAAGTAACCCACATATCCCTTTCTTAAGAGTTTTCTAGTTTGTGTCATCGTAAGACAACACGATCTCCCCGGTGATTTATTACCGTAGAATACTACAGGAGGTTGCTTCAACATCCTAATGCTCACACGTTTCTTTTGGCAATCTATAATTCCTCCATGGTTAATCAACCAATCCATTCCGAGAATTACATCAAATTCTCCCAACCTTATCGGTATTAAATCTACCGATAACTTACATCCACATACATCTACGCAACAACTCCTATGAATACTATCCACATGAATTATCTCTTCATTTGCTACCTTAATGATCACAGGTATAGGCAACTTTTCGGGAAATAATTCTAATCGTCTAGCAAAATCACATGCTATAAACGAACAAGTAGCACCCGAATCAAAAAGCACATATGCATTAATGTTATTGATTGGGATAATACCTGCAACTACGTCTCCGGATGCCACCGTATCTTGGACTGTCATATTAAAAGTACGGGCCATTGGTCTACCCGGCTGAATTGGACCGCTAATAGATAACTTTCCACTATTAGTGCCCTTATTTCCTTCCATACCCTTCTTCGGGAAATTCTTTGCTATGTGGTCAGTTGATCCACATACAAAACATCCGTGATTTTTCTTCGGATTTGGACAGTTAGGCAAAATGTGCCCGTCCTGTCCACAATTATAATATACGGCCTTTCCTTTGAGACAGACTCCCAAGTGAGTCTTCCCGCAGGTTTTACAGGCCTCCATCCTCCTTTTTGAATTGCCTTGTTTCACTCCGGTATTCCCAGAGTTAAAACCCTTTCTTTTCTGACCGTCACCACTACCACTAGCTCCTTCGGTCTTAATTCCCCCATCAACTCTTCCTTTATTTTTCTTATCTTTGTGGTACTGGCTTAAAGCCTCATTCCCACCTTCGGCTATTATTGCCTTCTCTAATATGGTTCCAAAGGAAGTACTTTGGAACACAGAGATTCGGCTATAGAGCCAGGGTTTTAAGACCTGCTCGAATCTTCTAGCCTTTCTCACTTCAGTGTCCACTTGATGTGGACCAAATCGTGCCAGTTCATTAAACTTGGCGGCATATTGGGGAACTGTCATATCCCCTTGTTTCAATTCCAGAAACCTCATTTCCATTCTCCCTTGCATACTCGTGGGAAAATAATTCTCGAAGAAAATCTCCTTAAACCTCTCCCACGTTAGGTTTCCTATATCGGCCCTAGCCTGGTTTGCCTCCCACCAGAAGTTGGCCTGTCCTTTCATCAAATAGGTTGCAAAGGCAACCTTTTGACCCTCCTCCACATTTGTAATTACAAATGCTTTCTCAATTTCTTTCACCCAAGTTTGGGCTTCTATAGGGTCCGTAGTTCCCTTGAACTCCGGCGGACCTACACTTTTAAAGTCCTTAAAAGTAGTAGCTCGTACTACTCCAGGAATTATAGGTACATTAGCCCCCGTTCTATTAAATGCAGCCGTTAAAAGATTAACGAACTCTTGCATTGGATTAATCGGACCACCTTCCGGTTGGTTAACACTAGCTTCTTGATTTCGTTGTCCCCTTCTTGGCGGCATTTCGCTGTTAAGAAATCAACACATCATTATTACTTTCTTCTTGTGAGTTAGTTATTATTTGTGATAAAACAATAACTCATACTCATTACTCAATATGTTCCATAAAAGAGGCTTATATTGATTAATAACTTATAGTATAACACTACATTGTTTACTTCATTCAGCTTTAGCTGATTACATTACTCAGTCTTAGCTGATTACATTACCATCCCGCAATTACTTTCCAAAAATTGGGATTTACAAAAGACTACCCTTGTTTATACAAAAGAGGGTTTTACGTCACTACTAGATACATAATATTTACATATCTACGCTACTCTAGCTATTGCTAGATTACATCTGCCGTAAGGCATTCTCAAAATCTTTGCTGGCCAGACCAGCAATAACATCCCGACTGATGGTATGTCGTGTTTGTCCCGCCTATACCGGATACCCAGCCGCTTGTTGCTGGAAATCCACATGAGAACTCCTATGTATATAGGACATCCTCTCCAATCACCCCTGTTTAGTCTTTAGCTCTTGCTTGAGCTCATAGACTTCACATTTCAGCTCTCGAACCTTGTCCTTAGCTAAAACACGATCATCGTGTTCCTCCTCCCACATTCCCTCCATGCTAAGCTTGTCCTCGCGGACAGCTTGGAGTTTCGCTTTCAACTCCTTTACCTCCTGGCAATAATGGACATTCCTATCCAATACCGTCATAAACAATGCTTTCATCGAATCCCCCGTAAATATCTCCTCTGCGGGTGGAACTTGGTCAAAGGACATTACGTCCACCTCCTCCTCTAGCATGCCATCGAAAATAAACATATAGTCTAAATTGTCCGAGTCTCCAGACTCTATTGCTACCACTTCTGGCTCTATCGCTATGGGATTTGGTAGTATCTCTACCCGATTAACTGAATCCTCGCTTACAACATGTATATTTCTATACATATCATTTTCTTCTGACATCTACAATAAAACAATACAGTTTGATTAGTACATGTCAGTAACTTAAATAAAAACACATAGCATACTATAATGCATTTTTATAAGGTTATCTTTCTTCTTTTACTTCTTTATTAAGGTTATGACTTAAGGTTCTAATTCCCTTTAAGTTTTATAACCTAGGCTTTGATACCAACTTGTAGCGCCCCCAAATCCGGGTATCTTACAACCCGACAGATGGTGCTATACTGTACAAACATTCATACATTCATTCAATTTAAAGTCTCAAAGAATGAACATAACTTATATATATTTAATTCAATATTTACATTTCCCAAGTTTTAAACCCATTACAAAGGTTCTCTTCTCATAATATTCATTACATTACAACAATAGACCTATACTATTACATGACAGCTTAATAATAAGCCATAGCTTTTCCTTTATCCTTATTTGATCCTTCAGGACGTTCAGTCTTAGCTGCATTCATATGGTTCAAGCAAGAGTGAGCATGACTAGCTCAGCAAGTATAACAATTTCAATAATAACATGCTTGATACATATGAATCATATATCTTCGATAACTGAACAATAGCTATGAAGTACTATTAATGATTCAAAATAGCAATTCATCTTTCCTTTCAAAATGTTTCACAATGAATAAATCCAGTAAAACATTCACTCCGGTCAAAGACCTTGAGTATTCATTCTTTCTTTGAAAAGGACAACCCGGACCTAAGTCCGTAAGCCCGATATTACTTACGAGCACTTCTAGGTGATCAGCCTATTGTACTCTGTATTGATCAATACTACATCCATTAAACGTATGTACGTTTAATCATTTGGCAACCTCGCGTGCCTGTCGTTTTACCGACAAAACATTTGTTTAACAATTCAGTCTTCTTTTAAAAACTATCAGTAGTTGACAAAAGATATTAGCATTTGATAACAGATGAACAGATTATCAATAATCCACTCAATATGTTAAGTCTAGCCAAAGAAACTGGCTTTAACTTCATTATACTTCAATTCATGCGAAAGGATACATGAACATCATAAACTTGTTCAGATTGAACTGAAACAAGAGTTAGAATACTTGCCTTTAGCGTCTGCTGCTGTGTATTTTACTTTACGTTCAAGTCTTTCAAGTCTCTACAATACATGATCACATAATGCCTTACATTAGGTCACATATAATCAAGTATGTATATGAATATATTTTACCCTTTATTTCAATCTAATTATAGATTAGATTTCATTCTTATGCGATTTGACTTATCATTCGCTTTACATTCATTCGACTTGGTTATATTAACCATTCTTCATTACTTTTTAGTCTTAACAATGTCCCAATGATGTTACTTTAAGTTGTTTAAGGTAGGTTTAGTTCAATCTCCTACCATCTCCTTCCTTTCCCTTCATTTTTATTCTTTACTGTCCAAGTTCTGTGTCTGGCGCCGCGGCGCGGGCATTACTCTAGCAACTCGCGCTGCGGCACGAATTAGCAGTATCCGAGTCCCAGATGTCGCGCTACGGCGCGACCCAAAAATCTTAGGGTTGGCGCCGCGGTGCCAACTCTGTGCACCAGAAATTTTTTCTAACTTTTAACTTTTGTGAACTTCCCGGACGCATAACTTCTTCGTTTTAAGTCCGAATTGGCTCGTTCAAAAGCCTACGGTTCACAAATTACGTAATCTACGCGTTCATGTAAGAATTTTATCTATTTGACTTCATTTTCTAAAAATTCACCTATTGGTTCATTTTTAACGAAAACGATAAACGTTCGTGAACGTTAAATGCTCGTTTCTTCGTTCTAAGTCGGAATTCGTCCATTTTCGAGTCCACAACTCTTAAATGACAAACATGATTTGTCTCCATTGGAAAATAACATTTCCGAACTAAAACTCAAAATTTGACTTCCATTCCGGGAAATTTACGAATTCGACGATTATCGTCTAATCGTGCGATTTCCGACAATTCTTCACTTCTTAGAACTTGTTCAACACTACCAATGGATTACATTCATAATGTGAACATCTTAACATCATTATTCCAAATATTTATACTCATGGTTGGATTTTAACTTATCTCATTGTAAGCTTATACATGATACTTTCAAACTACTTATGAACTTATCATTCATAACTTATGACAATTAAAGTTCTTAATCATCATCCATACATGATTTCATCATATAACTTTACTTATGTATTCTTGATACATATGTTCTTACAAGTTGACGTATATACATATACTTTCATTAATAAACCTATCACAAGTTCATCATGCATTCACATAAGTTTACAACTTATGCTATCTTAAATAACTTATTACCAACTTATGTGGCTTATGTTCATTACTTATACATACTTCTTTCTTTCTTTCTTTCTTTTTTATCATTCGTGTTCCTTAATCCAAGCTTTTCTTATCAACCTACCATGTTAGAGATAGAAGATAATTGGAGAAGGAGTCTTACATTTGAAGTCTTTAGTAAGTAGCTTCTTCTTCTTCTTGACTTATGGAATAACTTACTTGTAACTTAATCTTCCTAACAATTAAGCACTTTGAGAGAGAGAGAGTGTTTGGATTATTTGAACAACTATTAAATGACTTGCCAACCTTCACTATTTATAGAATTCCTAAGGTTAGGGCAATTTAGTCAATTCCATCATCCCACCTCCTTTTGCACCTCCTTACTATTCATTACTTGCAAGGCACAAAACCTATCCCTTGCTTGGTCATTACTTATCTTGAGCACCACCTTTACTTGGTCATCACTTATCTTGGTTAACACTTATTTTGATAACCACACTTTATCCATATCACTATGGTTTGCTCCATGGATCACACAATCCAATGAACTTTAGCTTGGACTTAGATTAAATGAACATTGGGCTTTGCTTAACAAACCTTCATATGTTTATTAATTCATAAGTTGGGCCTTAACCCTTAATTCACTTGGGCTTGTACAAAATCCTAACCAATCTTTACAAGTCCATTAATATTACAATTACATATACATATAGTTTATGTATTATTCTCGTATTCTAAGTCATATAAAATTTATATACGATAATGCATTCTTCTTACAAACTTATATAATACTTGGTATTATACTCATTTCCATTCCTTGTACAATACTCACGTATCATACCATCATTCCTTAACACAATAGTTCTTAATTTTCCTTACGTTCTCGATTTAAGTCCGCAAGCAAAATATTACGTTTTCCATAACTAGATTATTATTACATAATTCGTCTTACTTTAATATTCTACCATTACGTATTTCTCGAAAATTCAAAAATAAATCCCAAGCAAATACCGATGAATAGTGTTTTTCGGAAAATTTTTCGGAAAACTTTTATTTTCGTCTTAGAAATTCAAACACCTTAAATCCTTCACATAGCTCAAATACTACGATATTCCAATATCAATAGGTTACAAAACGACAACCATCTTGATATCCCACATAATATGATTTTATTATTATTTAATCTAATAAAATCATCTTACATTAAAATCCGAATTTCTCGGTCGTTACAGTATTCACATGGTTTCTCAAGGCATTGATGCAATTTGGGTCATTATTGGTAGATTGACCAAGTCAGCTCATTTCATACCTATACGAGAAACTTATACACTTGAACGTCTTGCTCGTACGTACATAAATGAGATTGTAAGACTGTATGGTATGCCAGTATCCATAGTTTCTGATCGAGACCCAAGATTCACTTCAAGATTTTGGGTTAGTTTGCAAAAAGTTATGGGCACGGATTTACGATTTAGCTCGGCATATCATCCTCAGACGGACGGGTAGTCAGAGAGGACCATTCAAACTCTTGAAGATCTATTAAGACTCTGTGTCCTTGACTTCAAGGGAAGTTGGGATAAGTTCCTACCATTGGTGGAGTTTTCCCACAACAACAATTATCAAGCAAGTATTGGCATGGCTCCATTTGAGGCGTTGTATGGAAGAAAGTGTCGTTCTCCAGTATGCTGGGATGACGTGGGTGAAGTAACGTTGTTGGGACTGGAGTTGGTATGTATGACTACGGAAAAGATACAAATGATCCGACAACGTATAAAAATCTCTCAAGATCGACAAAAGAGTTATGCTGATCTTCATCGAAAGGACGTAGAATTTGATATTGGAGATCATGTGTTGTTACGTGTTTCTCCATGGAAAGGAGTTATAAGATTTGGAAAGAGAGGAAAGCTCAACCCTCGATTCATTGGCCCATTTTTAATCCTCGATCGAGTAGGAACTGTGGCGTATAGACTCGTTTTACCGCCAAGTATGTCTAGTGTTCATAACATTTTTCACATATCTATGTTACGTAAATATGTGAAAGACCCGAACCACATTATTGAATTAGAACTAGACGAGATAGAGGAAGATTTAACGTATGAAGAGTTACCTGTTAAAATCTTGGATAAAACGGATCATATTCTACGCTCCAAGGTTATACCTCAAGTCAATGTTTTGTGGAGAAACTACGATGTGGAAGAAATGACCTGGGAGTTAGAATCTGAGATGAAATCAAGATATCCTTACCTCTTCGACATACCAAGTACGCACCCTAATTTCGAGGACAAAATTTCATAAGAAGGGGAGGTTGTAAGACCCCAACTTTTTAAATAAAGATTAAATTTTCTCGAAATATATTTTTGAATATTATGGTGTGGATTTTATATAATGTTATAGTTGTGGATAATATTTATAAATTTTGCAAAGTACGCAAGTTGTTATATAATATTCGTTTGGTCGGGGAATATTCGTACAACGACATAATCATTGGTGGACCCCCACAACAAAATTATTGTCGAATTGAGAAAACAACAAAAATTCTTTATGAAAATAACGACGGAAGATTTACCGTTAACTGTTGAACTACCCGATAGTAAAAGTACAGTAATACGCGTGGTTGCATAGTAGCACACTGTATTGATTATTGATGCTTACGTGAGAAGTCACTCAGTTATACTCAATTATTGCTACAGTAATTGCTGCATCATATCTCTCATATTATTGATTCGATTATTGTCATAGTATCATCTACATAATATGTTATTTTATTAAATTAATAAATGAGACGACAAAGTTATTCATATTATTAAATTGCAATATTTACAATGTCTAGAAGTTCTGTCAAGGAGAGGTTTGGTCATCTAATTGCGTGACAATAGGGAGAAATCCTTATTGGAAAGCCCTCTCTTTCTTGGGAACGACCTGGTTGATATATATTGTGAGTTATAATACTAATGATGAATGTTATTAAAATTGAAGTTGTGTTCGGAGTTGAATTTAGAGACGCGGACGTGATATTTGACTCCAGAACGATGAAATTAGTAAAAATAGTCTATAAACACAAAATTTTCCGGAATTCACTATTTGGTTAAAAAGTCAATAGTTGACTTTTTCAGGAAAAGTCAAACTTCGAAATTTCAAAATTTAAATTTTTGATAAAAATCGTTTCATTGTGTTGGAACTATTTGTGTTAGTGAAAATCAACAATTATTTCGATAATAATTGATGTCTGGAGGTTATATTGACCAATCAGGTATTTAACCGGATAAATGAGCAATTGATTGCTATTATTTCACGTGATTATAACTATTTGTTCACATGTGTATACTATTGTTTCACATTATTGTTACTATTAGGGGAGTTGGTGCAAGATTGATAATACTTGCATGACTAAGTTAAAAATGGAGGTATAGATGGAGGTACTATATTGTAATTCGTATTTTCACATGTCTAGAACTATTGATTCACATAATTTACTATTGAATCACATTATTTACTATTAGGGGAGGTGGTGCAAGTTTGATAATACTTCCATGACTAAATTAAAAATAAAAGAAAAGTTGGAGGTATTGTACTGTAATTTTTCGAGCCCCAAAATGTGCAATTATCGAAACTATATTTTTCTATAAATAGAAGCTCATTCTTCCTTCATTTCTCACCAATTCACAAAAGCTTTAGAGCGATTATTATAGAGGGAAATTATAGAAAGAAGAAGAGAAGTTTGCTACCTCACTATTCCAGTATCCAGTTTTTCTAAGGTAGGGAGTATTATTTCTTTCTTATCCATGAAGAGAACTTCTGTTATTCCATTCTTTATTATTCTATTGGAATAACATGTATACGCGGGCTACCCTATACTTGGTGAAATTCTTCTGTTATTCCATTCTTTATTATTCTGTTGGAACATCCTGTCTGTGCGTTCTACGCCAGACTTGGTTCCGTCTTTATTATTCTGTTGGAATATCCCGCATGTGCATTTTACGCCGGACCTGATTCCGTCTTTATTATTCTGTTGGAATATCATGTCTGTGCGTTTTACGTTGGACCTGATTCCGTCTTTATTATTCTGCTGGAATAACCTACCTGTGCGGTCTATCGCATGCTTGGTGATTTCTTTTGTTATTCCATTCTTTATTATACTTAGTTGGTTAAAGTTTTGACTTCTATAATCCATAAAATTAGTAGACTATCCTTGATATTTACGCTTCATCCAGTATTTTTTTATGTAAATATTCTTCCGAGCATTCTTGAATTTTACTCCACAAAGAAATATCATGTTGACAATTTGGACGTTATTGGTTCCTGGATAAAATAATTCTTGAACTTGTTTTATTGAATTCTTATATCATTGTCATCATCCCCATGTTTATATTTTGTTGAAAGTTATCTGTGGCCTGTAGTGCATAGATGGACTTGGTACGATTATGACCAGGGATTATTCGGTGTAATCATGACCGTAATGTTACAAATGATGTGGTAAAAGACCTCATTGGCTCGTAGTGCATTGATGGACAGTTGTTGGCATGATCATGACCATTATTGAATACACAAATATTCTTGGCCCGTAGTGCATGGAAAATTGTGGTCGTGATACTAAAGAATATCCTTGGCCGTAGTGCATGGGTGATTCGATGATGTGGATTATTTATTAAGCTGAGTCTCAGCGATAAAAGTGATGAAAAACCTTCTAAATTGTAAAAGATAGTAGATTTTATTCTCTACTTGACTCTTTTAATGGATTGCTTTTTCCGCTGCAATTAAACTTTATTATTGTTATATTGTATCAGTTTAACACTGTTGAATGCTAACGATAATATATTTTGTATTATCTTAGTCATAATATTTCCTACTGGGCTAGTTGAGCTCACCCTTTTACATTTATTGTTCTCTTCAGGAAATAAGAACGTAGTAGGGACTAGTCGGGGAACGGAGTGACGGACCAGATGATAACATTAGTAGTCCTCACTATTCTGTGAAATAGTATGATAATAATTGTAATGAGGACTCCTTTTGAATTTATATAATCTCTAGTAGACAATATTTTTATTCAAACTCACAGCTTATGTTTGTCATATTGTACACGACAGTTGTATTATTAAGTTGTATTTGAATTCTGTACCATGTATCTGACGACTCAAGATGGGTGATGTATACCGAGTTTTGGGGGCGTCACAATTAGGGTTTTAAATTACTAATTAACTTTTCCATAATTAGCAATAAAACCTACTATACTTGATATTACTCACATTAACACAATTTCTGACTAATCACATACTCCAGTTTAGGTTTCAAATTAGGGTTTTATAATTAGGGTTTTTCTAAAGATTAGGGTTTCTAGATTTTAATTAGGGTTTACCTAATTAATCATTTAATACACAACATAGATCATATAACACAGTTATATAACAGTCTCGACTTTCCCATTTGAATTTAAAAATAGGGTTAAACAAATTAATGTTAGAGTTTGGTCATAATACACCATAATTGACCAACCATCATCCATACGTACTTACAATACTTATTTATAGTACTGAAAATTCAAAATATAATATTATTATATTATTATTCTCATTTCTTGATAAAAATCCAAAATTAAGGTTTGGATTCCATATCTGATTCATTCTCCCATGTTTAACCTTAATAATTAAGGTAAAATAATCAACTTAATAATATGTACTAAAATTCATATAATAAAATAATTATTATAATTATTCTAAAAATTATTTCATATATTATTTAATTAATATATAATTATATTTTCATGAAAACTAATTAATACAAATATTTCTACTATAAAATTAATTTTTAAAAGAATATTTTTTATAATAATCAATAATACTAAAATAAAATTATTTGTAAATATTAATGTAATAAATATATTTTTATTTATCACATAAATACATATACACATTATCTTGTAGGAATCCTCATCTTTAAAATAAAAAAAAATTTATACGCAAAAATTTTGATTTAATTATATAGAAAATATCGGGTTGTTACATTTATTACCCATCTCAATTTGATGATTCATCGTGGTTCGTGATGGATCGTAGGACGGCGTATCGTATTATTGAGGAGGAGCGTATAGAAGTCTTCCGACGTCTTAATATGCCTAGATACGAGAATAACAGTGATAATAATATGTGGTTTATTATATGAATAAATAAATTTTAAATCCCTTAGTTTGAGATGAATAAAGGGGTAGTATGAATATGTAATCCTGAAACTTGTCTAGTTCAGGAAAGTGGATGTTAATAGCAGATATGCTAACTTTTATATGTTTTAAAACATTATGAATAAATAAAATATCAAAGTTTATTTGAAATGTTATGTGTTATAGCTTTAATCTTAGAATGTTTAAAATTAAACTTTAGGATATTTAAGGAATTGAATATTGATCTAATAAGCGTATATTTTAAACAGAAAATGCCTCCTAGAAGAAGACAACCACGCCAACAACCACCTCGTGAGGGGTCTACTAACAATAACAACGAGGTCAACGCTAACCCGGTTCAATAGTTAGTAACCTTGTTGACGGGAGCACTTGTAAATCAACCACAAGCTCAAGTCACGACCTTCATGGAATTCAAAGCGGTTGGACCGCCAAAGTTTCAAATGCCTATTAATCCAGTGGAAGCCCAAACCTAGATTATGGAAATGGAAAAAGTGTTCGACGTTACCAGAGTTAACGAAGATCAGAAGACTGCGTTCGGAACGTTCATGCTGAATTTTGAAGCTAGATACTGGTGGCATTTAAATAAGGTTCGTGGGGGACAAGGAGTGATAATGTGGGATAGATTTAAGGAGATGTTTTTTGAAATGTACTTTCCAGCGACTTCCCGGAATCAGCTGGAGGTGAAATTTCTGGAGCTGAAACAATGAACTATGACTGTGCCAGAATATGCTGCTAAGTTTAACGAGTTGGAAAGGTATGCCACTTATCAAGTCAATATGAATGAGCATAAGGCGAGAAGGTTCGAACAAGGATTGAAGCCCTGACTGTATAGCAAGGTTTCAATGTTCCAGTTAAATACATTTGCGGCTATACTGGAAAAGGCAATTATCGCGATATGTGGAAGTGATGCTTTGACCAAGTACAATCAAGAACATAAGAAGAGGAAGAATGAGAATGAAAATAAGGCTGGTGGAAGTAACGTTTGAAGTAACAATCAGAAGAGGAAGTGGAGTGAGAATTCGACTGCGGGAGGACAGCAAGGAAGTCAGCAGAAGAAAAAGTTTGAAGCTTGTGCTACTTGTAGAAAGAACTATACTGGGGGTATGTTTGAAGGGAAAGCTGGTGTGTTTCAACTGTGGTCAGGAGGGACACATTGCACCGAACTTTTTTAGCCCAAAGAAAGGAGCACGTTTTACCTACGTTTCGAAGGATTACATGGCTCGAGATTGCCCTAAGAAGCCAACGGTAAGTGCTAGTGTAGGAAAAGCAAACAACAACGATGGTGGTGCATTGAATATCACTGGACCAACACAATCAAGCTGACCTACTGCGAGAACTTTGAATATGACCATGTAAGATGCTGTTCAATCTAAGGATGTGGTGCCAGGTATCATTCCAATTAATGGTATTAATGCTTATGTACTATTTGATTCGGGTGCTACTTGTTCATTTATATCCGATGAATTTTCTCAAAACTTAGATTTGACTCAGGAAGAATTAAATTATACTTTGGGCATATAGATTGTGAATATGGAAGTGATTCCTGTTAGATTCATATATAAGAATTATAGAGTGGTTATTAAGGGTCACGAGATGATGGTAGATTTGATACCAATTAGACTTGGTGAGATTGATGTTATACTGGGAATAGATTGGTTATTCAATCACGGAGCAATAATTGATTGCCAAAAGAAGTGTGTTAACTATATGACTCTTTCAAAGGTAGCATTTTATGGTAGTAAGTCAGCTCGACAAGAAAGTTATCTGATGGTGATTCAAGCCTAGAAGTTATTAAGACAAGGATGTGTAGGATACTTAGCCTACATAGTCAATACACATAAGAAGAATGCGAATTTGGAAGAGATACCGATTATAAGAGATTTTACAGACGTATTTCCAGACGATTTGATGGGTCTTCCGCTAGATCAACAAATCAAGTTCGTGATTGATTTAGTACCAGGAACGACCCCGAAATCTAAAGCCCCATACAGAATGGTTCTAGTAGAGATGAAAGTGTTAATGGCGCATTTGCAAGAATTGCTTGACAAGAAGTATATCCAGCCGAGTGTTTCACCATGGGGAGCACCGGTGTTGTTTGTTAAGAAGAAAGATGGATCGATGCAGCTCTGCATTGATTACAAAGAATTGAATAATGTCACGATTAAAAATAAGTATCCATTACCGAGAATCGATGATTTGTTCGATCAACTGAAGGGAGCGAAGTATTTCTCAAAGATAGACTTGAGAAGTGGTTATCATCAGTTGAAGGTGAGGCAAGAGGATGTGCCAAAAAAAGCGTTTAGAACTCGGTATAGTCATTATGAGTTTTTGGTTATGTCATTTGGTTTAACCAATGCCCCTGCAGCGTTCATGAATTTGATGAACATGGTGATTAAACCATTCTTGGATAAATTTGTAGTGGTGTTTATTGATGATATCCTGGTGTATTCTAAGACCAAGGAGGAACATGTTGAACACTTAAGAGTGACAATGGAGACATTGCGAAAAGAGAAGTTGTACGCTAAATTTTTAAAATGTGATTTTTGGTTGGAACGTGTACAGTTTCTCGGACACGTTATTGATAAAGACAAAATTTTGGTAGATCCATCCAAGGTTGAAGCTATAATAAACTGGGATCAGTCGAAGACACCGTCAGAAGTAAGGAGTTTCTTTGGATTGGCAGGTTATTACATGCATTTTATTCAAGACTTTTCCAAAATCACGACCTCGTTGACGAATTTAACTAGGAAAGCGGTTAAGTTTGTTTTGAAAGAGAAGTGTGAGGAAAGTTTTTGAGAAGTTGAAGAAGAGGTTGAGTTCGCCACCTGTGTTGTCATTGCCTGATGATACAGGGAACTTTGTGGTCTATAGTGACGCATCGCATAAAGGACTAGGTTGTGTGCTTATGCAGAACGACATAATTATTGTGTATGCATCACGTCAATTAAAAGATTACGAGAAAGGGTATCCGACTCATGAATAAGAGTTGTCTGTGGTGGTGTTTGCCCTGCAGATTTGGAGACATTATCTTTATAGAGAGAGGTGTGAGATATATACCGACCATAAAATTCTGAAGTATATCTTTACACAAAAAGATTTGAATATGAGAAAAAGAAGATGGTTGGAGTTGATCAAAGACTATGACTGTGAGATTTTCTATCATCCCGGAACGGCGAATGTTGTTGCTGATGCTTTAAGTAGGAAGGGACATGAGAAGTTAATGATGTTGACTGCTCAGGAGAAGCTAGTGAAGGAAATGACAAAGATGGAATTGGAATTTAAATATCCGACAGGAGTAGACAAAAAAATGTTCCAAATGGGAAACAGTTTAACGTTGGCAGATAAGGTGAAGAATGCACAACTTCAGGATGAAGGCTGTGAAAAGATAAAACAAAAAGTATCTGAAGGTGAGGAAACCAAATTCAAAATCGATTCGGAAGGGTTACTTCGATTCAAAGGAAGAATTTGGGTTCCGCCAGTATTGGAAGTTAAAGAGGAAATTCTGAGTGAAGCTCACAACTCAAGACATTCAATTCACCCTGGAAGTACAAAGATTTACCAGGATCTTAGACATCATTTTTGCTGGCCGAATATAAAAAAGGATGTGGCTGAGTGTATGGAGAAGTGTTTAACATGTCAGAAAGTTAAAGCTGAACACCAAAGGCCAAGTGGATTATTGTAACCGTTGGAGATACCAGAATGGAAATGGGAGCATATCACTATGGATTTTGTGGTAGGTCTTCCAACGACTCAGCAAGGTTACGACGCCATTTGGGTGATTGTCTATCGACTGACGAAGTCGGTACACTTTTTACCAATCAAGATTAGATTTAACCTAGATCGGTTAGCAAAACTGTATGTGAAAGAAATTGTTTCAAGACACAGTGTTCTGATGTCCATTGTATCAGACAGAGATCCATGTTTCACATCTAATTTCTCGAAATGATTAAAAGAATGTTTGGGAACACAGCTGAGAATGAGCATATCGTACCATCCTCAGACCGACGGACAAAGTGAGAGAACTATCCAGACACTAGAAGATATGCTCAGAGCATGTATCATGGATTTCAATGGAAATTAGGATGACCATCTACCATTGATGGAGTTTGCCTATAATAATAGTTATCACGCGAGTATTGGCATACCGCCTTACGAAGCGATATACGACAGGAAATGTAGAACTCCGTTATGCTGGGATGAGGTAGGTGAACATCAGCTATTGGGTCAAGAGTTGGTAGAACAAACTGTCGAGATTGTCAAGGTGATTCGAGGCAGATTGAGAGCTGCACAAGATAGATAAAAGAAATATGCTGATCAACATCGACAAAATCAAGAATTCGATGTTGGTAGTTATGTGTTCTTGAAAGTATCTCCATAGAGGGGGAAAATTCAATTTGGAATGAAGGGGAAATTAAGCCCTAGGTTTATAAGACCTTTTGAAGTGCTTTAATGCCTTGGTGAAGTGGCATACGAGGTAGCTTTACCTCCAGAGTTGGTGCATATTTATATATTTTTCATGTATCGGTATTGAGGCCATATAAGCCTGATTATACGCGTGTAATAGAATATGAGCCGTTACAGTTTGAGAAAAACTTAACATATGAAGAAGTCCCTATTCAATTTATCGACAAGAAAAGAGCAAGTACTAAGGAATAAAGTGATACATTCTGTTAAGGTAATCCGGAGAAACCATACTTCTGAAGAAGTAACGTTGGAACTTGAAGATGTTATGATGAGGAATTATCCTCAGTTACTTACTTAATCTTATATAATGATTCTAGGGGCAGAATCCTGTTAAAGAGGGAAGAATGTAACGAATAAATTTATCGAGTTCTGATTCTGAGGACATAATCCTTTTTAGGACGGAAGGATGTAACGATCGAGAAATTTTATAATTTAATTTAAATATTTATTGAATTAAATATATTTTTTAAATAATTTAATTATTGATTAAAATAAATAATTGATGGATGTGTGATGCAATAATTTAGAAACTAAATTGATTAATGTTAATTAAATTGAATAATGGTAATTTTTATTTGAAAGATTTAATTTAATGAAATAATTAAATTAAATGAATTGTTTAATATTTAAGAGAATAAGTAAATTAAATAAAGTAATGTTTAAGTCTAATTTATTAATTAAATTAGATATATAATAATTTATTAATTATAAGTATAATTATAATAAGATTATAATTATTATTATTGTAGGTTATTTAAATTAATCAAAGTGTGACAAATGAAAACTATATAATATAAGACTATTAAAATAAATTGGAAGTAAGGGAAATTTTGTAAACCAAACACAGCCTTGTGGCTTTTGGCCTAACATAACCGTTAGACACTTGGTTTTGTTACTGGTCGATCGTGGGAGGCCAGTTTATTTTTACGCGTCTTAATCTTCTAAGGCTAAATAACAGAGGGTTAGAAAGAACTTGGTAAGAAGAGAGAATTGTAGAGATTTTAGAGAATGAAAGAAAACACAATGGTTTTGAGAGAATGTTTGCTAAATCAAGGTATAAACTATTCCTATTTTAACTTTTTAGTTTTGGTAATATATATATATATATATATATATATATATATATATATATATATATATATATATATATACATATTCTATATGATTTGGAAATCACGTGAATTATTGTGTATATATGTGCATATAGTTTTGCAAAATTTGTTAATCATCATATATGATTGATACTTGTTTGTCAAACACGTGAAATTGGGATTGTAGGAAGAAATTATAATAACAATGTTTATGCATGAAAAATGGCTTAAGAAAGTATAAATTTTCTTATCCAATATGTGTTATAATTTGCAATGTGATGTTGGATTGTGTTAGTATGTTAAGAAATGAAAACTAAGTTGTTTGAATCGTATCAATTGGTTAAGCAACGAAGTCGTGGCGATCGAATTCGCTAAAAGTGTTAAAAGTGAAGAAATTGAGAAAATGGTGGTTTTAATTCTTCACAACTGAATATATATAATGTTTATGTAGTTGGAATAGTGAATAACATGTTTAGTGATGTTATTACAAAGTTTTAGTTGCTAGGTTTTATCAATTTATGTGGAATTGGGATTTTTGGCGTAGAACATAGTCTAATTTCGTGTTTTGCAAAAACTTTTTCTGGTGCTGAACGCGAGCGTGCTGCCTCTTGGCGCGAGTGCACTGCCTCTAGACGCGGGCATGCCGGATACAAAGGGTGTCATGGCGCAGTCGAGCCAGTGGTCAGTCAGACCCATTGTTGAGATGTTAACAACATAGCTTTGGGAATGCTAATCTAACTTATTTTAATGATTGTAGAGGAACCTAAAACGTGTTATAAGATAAAATAACATGTTGTAATCACATAGTTGAGACTACGGATTATGAACTTGTAAGTTATGAAAGTTCGTATCGTGATGTCATGAGAATTGGTGTTGTTATGCAATCACCATGTCGAGTACTATTATATTATTAGGAATTCAGATTTATGGTACTTGAATGACTAGGATAATCAGATCCTAAGATAAAGAATATAGACTTGACTAAAATAAAAAACCAATGAAGTTATTGTTAATATAACTAATTATTATTGCGATTTTAATGATATGTGTAGGGTAATTGGCGAACATTATTATACTTGTGTAGCTTACATACAAGGCAAGTTTCCTAACTTCATTCTCTTTATAAGAATGCAAGCTTTCTATTCCTAAATTATCATTGTGCAAGTTTCTAAATTCTATGTTAAAGTTGAGCAAAACTAATCTATCTTATGTATGATTGTACAAGCTGTTGTAACCTAATTCGTTACATCGAGAAAGTTTCACTCTCCTTAATATTATTTGAAGAATATATTGTTCTAATACATCGATTCAACGAAGATTGTTCTAACTTTGTTGAATATTGTACTTTGCATGTATATCATGTTTACTCAATTATATATTGTTGTTATTCGATCTTTGATCTTGATAACCTTGTTCAATTCCATATTGTTGTATTAAACCTTCAAGTAGTAAGCAAACTCTTATTTATTGAACTGGTCTATTATTGAATAGTGTTCTAAAATTCTAGAACCACTGACAAGTTAGTTCCGAGCTAAACTTTCTTTAATGCGGAAAAATCTAAATCCAAACTGAGATGAACAACCCTAACATAGGGGATTTTATACATGTAACGTTTAGATGTTTGTGAACAATACATGGTACAAAGGGCTGATCCCCCTAAGTAAGTTAAGTATGGTCTGTATAGTCAAAATGACTGTTAAGGTTGAGGTAGTAATACCTAATCACCGGGGACATAGTTCTTGGTCTTAAGACCCTCAGATATTAAAGTTCGAGCTTATTTTCTATTTTGATTCGTAGAACAAGTTCACCATTGTTCTGCTTTTTTTGTTCACTCTCATGTTATTATTATTATTACTCTTTATATCAGTGAGTAATTGTTTGCTCACTATTGCAATTAACACTGCAACTAAAGTTGAAAGAGTCGATGAGCCATCTACTAGCAAAGAAAAGGGCAAGATGTCCAAGTGTTGAAGATTTATGAGAATTTATTTAAATGAATTATGTTACAAGACTTGTTTTTTTTATGATGTATTCCACAAACTGATATAATAATTAAAGGTTAGATTACCTGGGATTATTTTTAAGATGATATAACCCTTTAATGGGAAAGACTATTGTTTAAGTTATTTGATGTCTTTATCTTTTATTATGGGTAGTTAGATGTATTTATTTTTTATAGTGAGCACTAAATTTTATGGGAATGAAGTATCCGAATTTGGGGGTGTCACATTCGGACTACACTAAATTGGCCCCAAAGATCTCAACTTGGTTAGTGATGACTTCACCCTAGTTTGATTTTATCTGCAAGGTTTGATTTACTGTTTTGATCTGGGGGAACAGGTCGTCAAGTATGAGATAGAATTTGCCATGACGGTTGCCCATGTATTGCTGGAGGTTAAAAGAGATCAGGTCTTCTTGCACTTCAGGAGCGATGAGTTGCTGACGAGTTGCATCTTATGATGATGGTCATTTCAACCCTGTTGCTGGTTGTCTTAGGTGTAAGACCCCAAATAATTAATAAATGAAAGTTAATTTCCTTTAATTATTATTTTGAATAGTAAGGGTTGATTTGATTAATGAGGATAGTTATGGGTAAAATACGCAAATATTTCAAAATAAGCAAGTGGTTATAAAATATTCATTGTTGTCGGGGAATATTTGTTTGGTCGTGGAATATTCGTACTGTCGGGGAATATTCGTACGACGGCGCATGTAACAACCCCAAAATAGGTCTATTCCATCCAACCCATTCTGAGTCGCCAAATACATGGTACAGAAAACAACTACAACTTTATTACAACAATTGTCGTGCAAAATACAACAACACATATGCTGTGAGTTTGTATATAAATATATATCAACTGTGACTCATGTCTCAACCGTGGACAGCACCTCATACTGACACCTTACATAAAGGTATAGTCGAAAACTGTTTTAGAAATTAGAATCTTTGGGAAGTGCTCAAGGAAACCTTCGTACATGGGAGGCCATGCTTCTAGGTTATTATAGATATCATATGGCCACAGAATTATCCTTGGTTGACCCAATAGACCCAAAAAAAAAACAAGAAGATTACTATCATATTCTTCCCAATGACAAGTCTTCTCTTGACATATCATTATCTCCACTGTCTCTAATTGAGAGTTATATTTCAAATAGACTCCAAGATCATATAGATAGTGCTGGTAGATATACTCAGCAAGTGGATGAGCACATCCATGTCTTATGATGACACGAGGTGGTATGTCATTAGACATCTTGTATGACAGTGGCAAAACACCCTTCCAAGTTAAATTCACCTCACCCTCAACATCTATAGACCACCGTTCTATTCCCTTGTTATTCCCCCGCTCGACCCAGCTACACTTGTATTACCTGAAAGGAATTGTGAAGCAAAAGGGTGAGCACAGCTAGCTCAGTAAAGAATGTCATGACTAAAGATAAATAAATTATCAATAGCCTTCAACAGTAATAAATCAGAGATTTAGAACATATGGTATATGATAAAAAATTTCAACCATAGTTACAGCGGAACGAGCAATCCATTAGAAGAGTCAAATAAACTATAAAGTTTATTATCTTCTCCATGTTAAAAGTCCATCAGCAATGTTTTATCCCTATAACATCAATCAACAATTCCTGTCCACAATCACATGTATAACTCATAATCGTAATTGTTGTTCTAAATTCCTTTTCTCATCCAGGACAAAGATAATTTTTATCACCTGAAACATCAAAGATCATGGTTATACCAAATCACAGTTCATGTTCATAATCATACTAATAAATTCATCTTTGTACTACGGCCAAAGATATACATCAATAAGTCATCTTTGCACTACAGGCCAAAGATATTCATCAACAAGTCATCTTTGCACTACAGGCCAAAGATATTCATCAACAAGTCATCTTTGCACTACAGGCCAAAGATATTCATCAACAAGTCATCTTTGCACTACAGGCCAAAGATATTCATATCCCAAAGAAATACATAATCATTTCAGAATTTATATAAACCATAATTATAACCATATATGTTGATCAATTCACCTTTGCACTTAAGCTAAAGATATTCAATTATAAATTCAATGGTCATGATCATACCAGTCACAATTCAACTTTTCACTACTGGCCAAAGAGAACCCCAGTCATGATCATACCAATAATCTACCCATCTTTACACTCCAGTGAAAGAGAATTTCAACATCAGGGTTATAAAAATGTTATATATGATAATAAAATCAATATATAATTTTAATCTCCAGAGTAATATTCATAAATCAACTATAATTTGGTTAGAAAAAGAAATCAATTATTTCATGAATAGTAACTCGTGAATAGTAACTCATGAATAGTAACTCGTGAATAGTAACTCATGAATAGTAACTCATGAATAGTAAACCCGACTCAAAAAGGTAGAAATTCCACAATAAAATCTATACCAATATTTCGGTATAATGATATTGAAAGAATAATATTTATTTAAGCTTATAAACAATTTATTTTAATTGTTTACACTTTACTAAATAATGCATTTAATCATTCTAAAATGCCAAACTCATAAGATTTCATCACCAATAACCAAAACCCTCATCAAAAAATCTGCATATACCTCATATATGATTCTCAAGCCATAAAATTATATTTTCCAATTTTCTTACTTCACATAACATATTTAATTCATTTACTCATAACTAGAATATTTTCATGAAAAATACTAAATCAGTTCCAAAAATATTTCTTTTCTGGGATTTAGCAGAATATAGTCCTATATTGAACATATATTTTTCTCAGAATTTTTAAAAGTCATTTACTATTTTTCACATGGCCAAAACCACCAAATATTTAAATATTTATCATAAATTGTACTTTTATCCAAAAATTCCGAAATTCACAGGGTATACTGATATCATATAGATGTACTCCCAATAAAAATTTCATCAATTTTGGAGTTAACCACAAGGAGTTATAAGCGATTACTTTTAAAATAGTCTTTTCTCATAAAATTCATAACTCTTAATCTATACATCCAAAAATCGCCATTTTTGGACACAATCTACAAAACTCATCAAAATATCATTTCAAATTTTTCTAGAATTTTTGAAGGTTCAGAAGAATTTCGAAATAATAACCCTTAAAATCCCTTATTATCCCTTACCTCAAAAGAGCAGTACTTCTGACTGGAATAACGCTGAACGAACTTGCACCGTATAACAATACTCAAAGTATACTCAAAATACTCACAAGAATACGCTCGATAATATAGAGAGAGAAAACTTCAGTTTCTGGTGTGATTTTCAATTCTAACCTAAGCACCTATTTATAGGAAATTGCTTAGAACACCAAAGCAGAAAATTTAATTTAATATTATTATTATTATTTCTCATGCATAACAACTGATTTCAGCCATCAACCACACATGCAAACCTTCTAGAAAAGTTATAAAAACGTTTTTCTAATTTAAATTATTTTAAACTTCCAAAAATCAATTATTTTGGAGCTTCAGAACTTCAATAATTCACAATAAATAGCCCTTTTGCCAGAAAATTCAAATCTCGCGACTTTTTATAGGAAATTCCATTATCTACAACTTTGCAGAAGGAAGTTTTTCCAAATTCCAAACAGAAATTGACCAAAATCCACAAACAGGCAATTTTACAGGCTATAATCAAATTTTCAGTCAAGAAATAGGTCTACCGACACACAAAATCTGTTTTTAATATTTATTGCAACAAAAATACTTCTCTTCCACATATACTCATATATCCCACATTCATCGTAAAAATATCATCATTATTATATTATTAAAATATAATAATATATTTAAATGAACTATTTTATCATAAAAAGATAAAATATTAATTTTCAACAATTGTCACATTAAAATTTTTTTCCATCTATATCCACATAAAATCAATATTTTTCTCATCATATAAATCAATAATTATTCACAAATGATATTATAGAATCACAATATTGACAACCAGGCAGTTCCCAGGAAAGAGGGGGCTTTCCAATAAGAATTTCTCCTTACTGGCGCGCAATTAGGTGACCAAACCTCTCCTTAGACAGAACTTTCTAGACATTGCCAATAATGTTATCTAATAATATTATTCAGATAATATGAATTATTGCTTCGATAATGAAAAATACTGTGTAGTGACAATTATTGAAACAACGGTAATATAAAATATCAATGCAGCAATTATTGAATCAATAAAATAAAATACTAAACAATAATTACTGTAACCATTATTGAGTAGTGCCTTATTACGTAAGAGTCAATAATTGGTGCAATACCGTGTGCTACTGTGCAACAACGCGTATTACTTTACTTTACCCACCGGGTATTCCAACAGTATTAACAGTAATAACTACACCGTTATTTTTAAAAACTTCAATTTGTCGTTTTCTTCCTCCAATCGCTTTCTGTTATGGGGCCCACACATGGCTGCGCCGTCGTACGAATATTCCCCGACAGAAAGAATATTCTACGACCAAATGAATATTCCCCGACAACAATGAGTATTTTATAACCACTTGCTTATTTTTAAAAAAAAAATCATATATCACCCTTAACTTTAACTTTCTATCAATTTAACCATTTACTGAATTGTAATTATAAGAAAAATTGAATACTTTTATTTCATAAAATTCGGGGTCTTACAGCGCAGCCATGTGTGGGCCCCATAACGGAAAGCGATTGGAGGAAGAAAACGACAAATATAAGCTGTTTAAAAATAACGGCGTAGTTGTTACCGTTTACACTGTTGGAATACCCAGTGGTTAAAATACAGTAATATACGTTGTTGCACAGTAGCACACGGTATTGCACAGTATTTTGAATTATTGATCCTTACGTAAGAAGGCACTACTCAATAATTGCTACAGGAGTTACTGTTCATTACTTTATTGATTCAATAATTGCTGCGTTGATATTTATATTATTATTGTTTCAATAATTGTCATTGCACAGTATTTTCCATTATCAGATCAATAATTCATATTATTTGAATAATATTATCAGATAACATTATTGGAAATGTCTAGAAAGTTCTGTCAAGGAGAGGTTTGGTCATCTAATTACGCGCCAGTAAGGAGAAATCCTTATTGGAAAGTCCCCTCTATCCTGGGAACGGCCTGGTTGTCAGTACTGTGATTCTGTAATATTATTTTTAATAATTAATTATTGATTATTATGATAAAGAAAATATTTATTTTATGTGGATATAGATGGAGAAAATTTTAATGTGACAATGGTTGAAAATTAATAATTTATCTTTTTCTGATAAAATAATTCATTTAAATATATTATTTTAATAATATATTAACGATGATATTTCTATAATGAATGTGGGATATATGAGTATATGAGGAGGTAGATTATTTTTGTGGCATTAAATGTTTAACATATATTTTGTGTGTCGGTGGACATAATTTTTTGACCGAAAATTGAGTATAGACTGTAAAATCGCCCGTTTGTGGATTTTGGATAATTTCTGTTTGGAATTTGGAAAAATTTTCTTCTGTAAAGTTGTAGAGAATTGAAATTCCTATAAAAAGTCGCGAGATTCGAATTTTCTAACAAAGGAGCTATTTATTTTGAATTATTGAAGTTTCGGGGTTCCGAAATAATTGATTTTTGAAAGTTTAATTATTTTTTTTATTTCAAAAACGTTTTTGTGGTTGTTGGCACATGGGTGGCTGATGTTTTTGACCAAAGTAGGCATGCTAGAGTTTTCAAAACATGTGGGTAAGAATTTTGAATAAATAATAATATATTTTATTAATTTAGTCTCCTTTGGCGTTCTAACATTTTCCTATAAATAGAGGGCTAAGTTATAATTGAAAATCACACCAGAAACAAAGTTTTCTCACTTTCTCTCTCTATATTATCGAGCGAATTCTTGTGAGTATACTTTGAGTGTTGCTATACGGTGCGAGTTTCTGTCAGCACTATACCGAAATTCAGTCAGAAGTACAGCTATTTTGAGGTAAGGGATGTTATTTTCTTCTCAAATGTTATTTTTTCTTCAATATCATTATGCCGAAATATTGGTGAACGTTTTTATCAAATTTGGAACTTTTTGTGCTGGAGTTACTATTCACGTATACGGTACTATTCACGTAAACGGCACTATTCACGAATACGGCACTATTCACAGAAAAATTATTTTTTTTCTTTCCGTCCAAAATATCTATTGTGGATACTAGCTTTGATTGTATCCATGTTTTGATCATTCTTGAATTTTACACCACTATGATTATTTTTGAGGTATTTTTGGACATGGATAAAACAAAGTACGAATCCTTAATCCTTAATCCTTGTCATTTTGTTTCACTGGATTCGCTTCTTTAAAAATATTTTTTATCATCTTCAGTCTTAAAGGATGTTATTATTGAATATCTTTGGCCTGTAGTGCAAAGATGAATGATTTCTGATGAATATCTTTGGCCCGTAGTGCAAAGATGAACAGGTGTTTAGATGAACATGACCAACAGATGAATATCCTTGGCCTGTAGTGCAAGGATGAATATATGATTCAAGATGTGCATTGATTGATGTTACAGGGATAAAAAAAAATAATGTTGAGGGACTGTTAAATTCATAGACATTAGTAGATTTCATCCTCTACGTAACTCTTCTATGAATTAATATTTTCCGCTGCGAATATTGATTTAAAACTTATTGTCTATTGTATTCTATCAGATTTTTCTCTGTTGAAGGCTAACGATAATTTGTTGTATATTATCTTAGTCATAATATTCTTTACTGAGCTAGTTGAGCTCAGCCTTTTCCTTTTTGTTCCATTTTTCTTCTCAGGAGACGAGAATATAGCGAGTACGAGTCGGGGTATGAATTGATGGTCCTTGAGAGAGTTGTTTAGTAGTCCTCACCATTTTTATAAAATAATATATCAATAATTGTATTGAGGACATAGTTGGGTATGTATATTGTCTAGATGACAATGTTTGTATTCAAACTCATAGTTTATGGGTTGTAAAAGTTGTAGTTGTTTCTGTACCATGTATTTGGCGACTCAAAATGGGTTGGATGGAATGGACCTATTTTAGGGGCGTCACAGTTGGTATCAGAGTTTAGAGATATGATCTCTGGCGGAGATCGGGGAATAGAACTAGGAGGGGAGAGACGAGTAAATCCTTCGCTCGTGTGTCCTACCTAAGCTTATTTGTTAGTTGGTCAGTATATAGGGATATTATGTGATATATTGATTTCCTTAATTAAACCTTGTTTTATGACAGTATTTGAGAATGTCGACTGAGAATATTAACAGTGGAAATGAGACCGTGGAGACGCTTGTACTCACCAACGAGGAGAACGTGCAACAGGCTGACAATGTTCCTCCTGTGAACAACACCACAGATCAGACGATGAACGACGCAATGTTTAGAAGCTTTTTGCAGTTCATGCAAAATCAGACGAGGGAGACTCGTGTTCAAAATACAGGAGGAAATGATAACAATTCACGGGTTGTCATAGCCAAGCAGTTCAAAGAGTTGGGACCACCAGAATTTAAGGGAAAGCCAGATCCGATCATGGCGGAGACATGGGTCAGGCAAATTACTAAGATATTCGATGTCTTGGGATGCACGGAGGAACAAAAGGTTCCATTCGCCACCTTTATGTTCCGTGGCGAGGCAGACTACTGGTGGGAGTCTGTGAAGCGTACCCATCCAGCCGCACTCAGCATGTCTTGGGAGACATTTCAGAAACTATTTAATGACAAATACTTTCCTGAAAGTGTTCGTCATATTAAGGAAGTGGAGTTCATCAGATGAGAACAAAATAACATGACGGTGTCTCAGTACGAGACAAAGTTTGCAGAGTTATCCAGGTTTGCACCTCATTTGGTGGAGAATGAGGAACGTATGACGCGGATGTTTCTGAGAGGTTTGAAACCCGACATACGACAATATCTCATCTCTCATAAATTTTCTCTCTATTCAGATGTTGTTAACAGGGCTCAATTGTTGGAGCGAGATAACGAGTACGGTCAACTGAGGTACCACAATCAGGATCATACTGGAGATAGCAGTCAGCAAAACAACAATAACCAGTGGAGAAAGAAAAAGACGGACAAAAATGGTAACCACTCTGGTGGTAATCATAGCTATGAAAATAGAAGAAGCGAGTCAGGAGGAGATTTTAAAAAGAGGAGATTTAACAACGACCATGTGAAGACGACAGTGCCAGCAGCAACTTGTTCTAAGGGAGGAGAAAGACCACCGGTCATATGCTATAAATGCGGGAAAGAGGGACATATCAGTCCAAACTGCCCACAACAGTTCAAGGTATGTTATAATTGTGGAAAGGAAGGACATATCGCTCGAGATTGTACGGTGGCGAAACCAATTCCAGCGGGGACGGTGATTCAGAAGGCTGTCCCAGAAAAGCCAAAGTCAATGGTTCCTGGAAGAGCGTTTGTTGTGACTGGTCAACATGCGAGGAACCCAAACGAGGTGATCACGGGTAAGCTATTTATAAATTCTTGCGAAGTTTATACCTTACTAGATACCGGTGCTATCCATTCATTTAGCTCTCCTGCTTGCGCTCAACGTTTAAACTTGACTCCGGAGAAATTAGACTTTAACCTATCTGTGGAAACTCCGTTAGGAGAAACTTTTATCATATCCACTGTTTATAAATCTTGTTTCATTCAAGTTGGCACCATCACCTTACCTGTTGACCTAATCTCTTTAAAGATACTTGCTTTTGATGTGATTTTAGGGATTGATTGGTTAACTACTCATCATGCCAAAATTGATTGTTTTCGTAAGGTTGTTAGTTTTCATATTCCTAATCAACCTGTTGTTCGAATTCAGGCAACTAAACCATTAAAATCAATCACTGTCATATCTAATCATAAAGCTATTCGTTTATTGAAAAATGGATGTCAAGCTTTCTTAGCCCATGTTATGGATTTGAATAAAGACACGTCAAAATTGAATAATATTCCTGTTGTTATTGACTTTCCTGACGTATTTCCTGAAGAACTTCCCGGTCTACCCCCAGAACGTGAAGTTGATTCTTTATTGATCTTGAACCTGGTACAAAGCCCATTTCTAAAACCCCATATCGAATGGCTCCTATTGAACTTCAGGAGTTAAAAGTCCAACTACATAAGTTATTGGACATTGGTTTCATTCGTCCTAGTACATCTCCTTGGGGTGCTCCTGTTTTATTCGTAAAGAAGAAAGACGGGAGTATGCGACTTTGTATTGACTATCGGGAATTGAACCTTGTTACCATCAAGAATAGGTATCCTCTACCTCGTATTGATGACTTGTTTGACCAGTTGCAAGGAGCACAATTCTTTTCAAAAATCGATCTTCGTTCTGGATATCATCAGCTGAAAATTAGAATTGAGGATATTCCAAAGACTGCCTTCAGAACTCGGTATGGGCATTATGAATTCTTAGTCATGTCTTTTGGATTGATTAATGCTCCTGCTGCTTTCATGGATATGATGAACCGAGTATTCAAAGATTATTTGGATCAATTCGTTGTTGTCTTTATTGATGACATCCTCATATATTCCAAAAGCCGTGAAGATCATGAGCACCATTTGAAGCTGGTACTCCGAAGGCTTCGTGAAAATAAGTTATATGCTAAGTTGAAGAAATGCAAGTTCTGGCTTGAGGAAGTAGCATTCCTTGGGCACGTGGTGTCAAAAAATGGAGTATCTGTTGACCCGACGAAGATTGAAGCAATACAAAGTTGGGAGCAACCGAAGTCGGTCACTGAAGTGCGTAGCTTTTTGGGCTTAGCTGGTTATTATCGAAGATTCGTGGAAGGGTTTTCTCGAATTGCTACTCCATTAACTCAGCTAACTCGGAAGGATACAAAATTCGTATGGAGCGAGGAATGCGAGAAGAGTTTCCAAGAGCTTAAGAGGAGACTTATTTCGGCACCTGTTCTAACAATACCATCTGGTTTGGATGGATTTGTTATCTACAGCGATGCTTCAGGCAAAGGGTTAAGATGTGTTCTCATGCAACGTGGGAAAGTCATAGCCTATGCCTCGTGACAACTTAAAGAGTATGAGTGGAATTATCTTACTCATGATCTAGAGTTGGCAGCAGTCGTTTTCGCGCTAAAGATCTGGAGGCACTATCTATACGGGGAGAAAGTGGAGATATATTCAGATCATAAAAGCCTCAAATATTTCTTCACTCAAAAAGAACTCAACATGCGGCAACGACGTTGGCTCGAGTTGTTGAAAGATTACGACCACACTATTCAATACCATCCTGGAAAAGAAAACGTGGTAGCTGACGCATTGAGTAGAAGATCATATGCAGGAATGAGTGCAATGATGTCAAGTATACGCATAGAGCCAACTTTAATAGAAAAAGTTAAGGTTGCTCAAGCCACTGATCCAGAGCTGATGCATATGAAGACAAAAGTACAAGAAGGTGCCATTCCAGAAGCGAGAATTGATGAAGAAGGAATACTTCGAGTCCACTCCAGACTTTGTGTTCCTAATGATTCTGATTTGAAGTACAAGATCATGATGGAGGCACACAATACACCGTTTGCAATTCATCCTGGAAGTACCAAAATGTATCGTGATCTTCGACATACATTTTGGTGGAACAATATGAAGAGAGAGATTGCAAAGTTTATTTCAACGTGTTTAACTTGTCAACGTGTAAAAGCGGAGCATCAAGTGCCAAAGGGTCCATTGCAACCACTTGAGATTCCGAAATGGAAGTGGGAACACATTACTATGGATTTCGTTACGGGTCTTCCTACGGTTTCTCAAGGCATCAATGCTATTTGGGTTATTGTTGATAGATTAACCAAGTCTGCTCATTTCTTGCCGATACGGGAGACTTATTCCCTTAAACGTCTTGCTCAAATGTACGTAAATGAGATTGTAAGATTGCATGGCATGCCAGTATCCATAGTTTTGGATCGTGACCCAAGATTTACTTCAAGATTTTGGGTTAGCTTGCAAAAAGCTATGGGTACGGAGTTACGATTCAGTTCGGCATACCATCCTCAAACGGACGGACAATCAGAGAGGACTATTCAAACTCTTGAAGATTTATTAAGACTCTGTGTCCTAGACTTCAAGGGCAGTTGGGATAAATATTTACCATTGGTGGAATTCTCCTACAACAACAGTTATCAGGCAAGCATTGGTGTGGCCCCATTTGAAGCATTGTATGGACGAAAGTGTCGCTCCCCAGTATGTTGGGACGAGGTGGGTGAAGCAACATTGTTGGGACTCTATTTAGTACGTATGACTACGGAGAAGATCCAAACTATTCGACAACGTATACAAACGACACAATATCGACAAAAGAGTTATGCGGATCTTCATCGAAAGGACGTAGAATTTAGTGTTGCGTGTTGCCCCATGGAAGGGAGTTACAAGATTCGGGAAGAGAGGAAAGCTTAATCCACGATTTATTGGTCCGTTTCAAATTCTTGATCGAGTAGGTAATGTAGCCTATAGACTCGCGTTACCTCCAAGTATGTCTCGTGTTCATAATGTTTTTCATATATCTGTGCTTCGTAAATATGTGAAAGACCCGAACCACGTCATTGAGTTAGAACCAGACGAAATAGCCGAAGATTTAACGTATGAGGAGGGACCTGTCAAGATCTTGGATAGGAAGGAGCATGTCCTACACACGAAGGTAATACCACAAGTTAAAGTTTTGTGGAGGAATCATGCTATAGAGGAAATGACCTGGGAGTTGAAAACGGAAATGAAAGCGAGGTATCCTCACCTTTTCGAAACACCAGGTACGTATGTCAATTTCGAGGACGAAATTTCATAAGGAGGGGAGGTTGTAAGACCCCAAATAATTAATAAATGAAAGTTAATTTCCTTTAATTATTATTTTGAATAGTAAGGGTTGATTTGATTAATGAGGATAGTTATGGGTAAAATACGCAAATATTTCAAAATAAGTAAGTGGTTATAAAATATTCATTGTTGTCGGGGAATATTCGTTTGGTCGTGGAATATTCGTACTGTCGGGGAATATTCGTACGACGGCGCAGCCATGTGTGGGCCCCATAACGGAAAGCGATTGAAGGAAGAAAACGACAAATATAAGCTGTTTAAAAATAACGGCGTAGTTGTTACCGTTTACACTGTTGGAATACCCAGTGGTTAAAATACAGTAATACGCGTTGTTGCACAGTAGCACGCGGTATTGCATAGTATTTTAAATTATTGATCCTTACGTAAGAAGGCACTACTCAATAATTGCTACAGGAGTTACTGTTCATTACTTTATTGATTCAATAATTGCTGCGTTGATATTTATATTATTATTATTTCAATAATTGTCATTGCACAGTATTTTCCATTATCAGATCAATAATTCATATTATTTGAATAATATTATCAGATAACATTATTGGCAATGTCTAGAAAGTTCTGTCAAGGAGAGGTTTGGTCATCTAATTGCGCGCCAGTAAGGAGAAATCCTTATTGGAAAGCCCCCTCTATCCTGGGAACGGCTTGGTTGTCAGTACTGTGATTCTGTAATATTATTTTTAATAATTAATTATTGATTATTATGATAAAGAAAATATTTATTTTATGTGGATATATATGGAGAAAATTTTAATGTGACAATGGTTGAAAATTAATATTTTATCTTTTTCTGATAAAATAATTCATTTAAATATATTATTTTAATAATATATTAACGATGATATTTTTATAATGAATGTGGGATATATGAGTATATGAGGAGGTAGATTATTTTTGTGGCATTAAATGTTTAACATATATTTTGTGTGTCGGTGGACATAATTTTTTGACCGAAAATTGAGTATAGACTGTAAAATCGCCCGTTTGTGGATTTTGGATAATTTCTGTTTGGAATTTGGAAAAATTTTCTTCTGCAAAGTTGTAAAGAATTGAAATTCCTATAAAAAGCTGCGAGATTCGAATTTTCTGACAAAGGAGTTATTTATTGTGAATTATTGAAGTTTCGGGGTTCCGAAATAATTGATTTTTGAAAGTTTAATTATTATTTTTTATTTCAAAAACGTTTTTGTGGTTGTTGGCACATGGGTGGCTGATGTTTTTAACCAAAGAAGGCATGCTAGAGTTTTCAAAACATGTGGGTATGAATTTTGAATAAATAATAATATATTTTATTAATTTAGTCTCCTTTGGCGTTCTAACATTTTCCTATAAATAGAGGGCTAAGTTAGAATTAAAAATCACACCAGAAACAAAGTTTTCTCTCTTTCTCTCTCTATATTATCGAGCGTATTCTTGTGAGTATACTTTGAGTGTTGCTATACGGTGCGAGTTTCTGTCAGCACTATACCGAAATTCAATCAGAAGTACAGCTATTTTGAGGTAAGGGATGTTATTTTCTTCTCAAATGATATTTTTTCTTCAATATCATTATGCCGAAAAATTGGTGAACGTTTTTATCAAATTTGGAACTTTTTGTGCCGGAGTTACTATTCACGTATACGGTACTATTCACGTATACGGCACTATTCACGAATACGGCACTATTCACAGAAAAATTATTTTTTTTCTTTTCGTCCAAAATATCTATTGTGGATACTAGCTTTGATTGTATCCATGTTTTGATCATTCTTGAATTTTACACCACTATGATTATTTTTGAGGTATTTTTGGACATGGATAAAACAAAGTACGAATCCTTAATCCTTAATCCTTGTCATTTTGTTTCACTGGATTCGCTTCTTTAAAAATATTTTTTATCATCTTCAGTCTTAAAGGATGTTATTATTGAATATCTTTGGCCTGTAGTGCAAAGATGAATGATTTCTGATGAATATCTTTGGCCCGTAGTGCAAAGATGAACAGGTGTTTAGATGAACATGACCAACAGATGAATATCCTTGGCCTGTAGTGCAAGGATGAATATATGATTCAAGATGTGAATTGATTGATGTTACAGGGATAAAAAAATATTGTTGATGGACTGTTAAATTCATAGACATTAGTAGATTTCATCCTCTACGTAACTCTTCTATGAATTAATATTTTCCGCTGCGAATATTGATTTAAAACTTGTTGTCTATTGTATTCTATCAGATTTTTCTTTGTAGAAGGCTAATGATAATTTGTTGTATATTATCTTAGTCATAATATTCTTTACTGAGCTAGTTGAGCTCACCCTTTTCCTTTTTGTTCCATTTTTCTTCTCAGGAGACGAGAATATAGCGAGTACGAGTCGGGGTATGAATTGATGGTCCTTGAGAGAGTTGTTTAGTAGTCCTCACCATTTTTGTAAAATAATATATCAATAATTGTATTGAGGACATAGTTGGGTATGTATATTGTCTAGATGACAATGTTTGTATTCAAACTCATAGTTTATGGGTTGTAAAAGTTGTAGTTGTTTATGTACCATGTATTTGGCGACTCAAAATGGGTTGGATGGAATGGACCTATTTTGGGGGCGTCACATTAGGATTGATGTTTGGGTTTGAATATTTCTTTTGAGGGTCCGACCTCACCATTGATGGCTACCTACGTACTCCTGTATGTGCGGGAGATTAGGTATGCATAGCTCATGTTTGATAAGATAAACGGTTTGAGAAGTGTTTGTTTGGGTTTTTGTTTAGCTTGACCGCACCATAAATCGTTGCCTACGTACTCCCATTGATGAGGGGAGATCAGGTCTTTCATAGTTCAAGCCAAATGGCTGAGACCTGACTAATTTGATTTTGATTTTGATTTTTTGTTTTGTTTTTGTTTTTGTTTTTGTTTATTTTTTGTTTTTTGCTTTTGTTTTTTTTGTTTTTTTACATGCATGGAAAATAAAAGGCACACTGCGAAGAAAGTGATATTGTCCCAACATCTCCTAGAACTCACAACTGTATCCTCTTGATAAGTGGGTTTTACACCTACTTATTGGATATCAATTCACGTAAACTATGCCCATCTCAAGAACATTTAGTGTGTTTTTAGTTGTATTTCGTAATATGTTTCATTGTATGTACTGAGAACTCCTTTGGTGTTAAAGTGCATGAAATGACATAACTTGGCAGTGGTAGATGGCATGAGGCTAATGGAAGCATGACGCGAGGAACAATTGGAGATATGCAACTGAGGATGGATGAAAGAAGAGTGGCATGACAGAGAATCGATAGCAGTAGGACAAAGCACTAGCAGTAGCAGCGGCATCATCAACAGCAATAGAACACAGAATCAAAGCCGCAGAAGTCGTGTGGCCGCGCGGCTAAATAGGCTTAAACACGCGCGCCTGCGCGATCACCCGGCTTGACCAAATTTTAAAGACGCGCGCCCGCGCGATGATTACAAATGGGAAACGCGCGCTCACACGCGATGTTGACTGAGGCTGCTGAATTTATTTTAATTTTTAAAATTCAAGTGTTTTGGGTTGTATAAATGATTATGGTTGGCACCAGACGCAATTATCTTCAGTTACTACGTACTTTTCATAAGAGAGAACTAGGGTTTACACTTGGGGAGAATTCCAACGTAAAACCAAACATAAATTTCTTATTTTCTACTTCTTCTCTGGAATTCAGTCATTGTGGATACTTTACTTTTACGTTGCTGGATATTATTGAGGCTTTGAACGTTACGTTGGGTTTATAATCAGCAATTGGGTTTGATCAATTCTCTTTTCTCTCTTTCAATTGCTTATTTATTTTCCATGCGTTGCTTTGATCCCGTAATGGCTTTTGGTTCAGTCATGAACTAAACTCCATTATGGGATTCTAACGGAGTTTAATATGTAGTCTAACTTATGGCCTGATTGCTGGATTGTTTTATGTATCATAAGGAATTTCTATCATGGTTGATTTGCATGCATGAATGATTGATCACCATTCGTTTTAGGTACTTGTATGGAATTGAAAGATAACGTACGAGTATGGTTGTAATCATGATAGCATGCATATATGGGGCTGTTTTGCTTAGCTTTGTATTTCGTGAATCAGGTAGACATATAGTGTTTCACCTTATGAGTTAAATAAGGGTTTATGCTTAAATTCAATATTGCTGCAATCTCACATAGAAATATAGTGCAATTGGTTTTATTGATGATTACATGATGTCTATTGTATGTGGATATTATGTGAGTGGGTCATAATACGTTGAAAAATGGTTATGTCTACGTTAGTGCTCTTGGCTACTTTTCTGTGATACGTGAATAATGTTGCATGATGGTTGTAATTAGATGAACTGTTAAATGAAGTTAGGATCACATTATCTCCAGATTTGATTTATTATATTATCATTCTTATTTTAGTTATTATTTGATTTTAGAATAATTCACAATTATAAGCATTAGTTTAAGCATATAAAAATTGTGATTTAGTTGATGCATAATAGTTTAATTTAGACAACTTTCTCCGTGGATCGATACTTGACTTACTCTGTATTGCTTGTTGACACATGCATGCTTGCATGAATTAGAGCTCTTTTGTTTAAACTAAAAAAGAGGCAACAAGTTTTTGGCACCGTTATCGGGGAAAGGCGTATAAATTTGAATAATTATCATCATTTTTAAGTTATATTGTATGACTTAGACAAATCTAATGTAATCCCATTTCTATTTTTGTTATTGTTTCAGGTACTTGGATAAATTTTTATTCGCACGCGGTCATCCAATCCCGACTTAACACCCGCTCAGGATAACATAAACGGGGGAGTTTGGAAAGCGAGAGTGCGTAGAAATTTACAAGCAGAACTAGAGGTAACTACATCTAATATGGCAGTTGAGGGAGAAAGAGAGGAGCATAGAGCTCTAAGAGAATATTCCATGCCTAATATTAATGGATTACAGTCTAGCATAGTCAGACCAGTGATAGCAGCTAATACTTTCGAGATAAAAATGGTCACTATTCAAATGGTGCAGAATACGGTTCAGTTTGGTGGTGCCGCTACAGATGATCCGAATGAACACCTGTTGAGTTTTATTGAGATATGTGACACGTTCAGATATAACGGGGTGATGGAGGATGCTATCAAACTTAGGCTGTTTCCGTTCTCATTGAGGGATAAAGTGAGAAATTGGCTTCATTCTTTGCCATCAGAATCTATAACTACATGGGAGGACTTAGCACATAAGTTCTTAGCAAAGTTTTTCCCAATGGGTAAGACTGCGAAAATGAGGAGAACAATCTCTCAGTTCGAGCAACAACAGGGTGAATCCTTATATGAGGCATGGGAGAAATACAAAGAGATGCTATGGAAGTGTCCGCACCATGGTATGCCAGATTGGATGGTGATCAACACATTCTATAATGGATTGGGATGGAAATCTAGGCCGATTATAGATGCAGCTGCAGGAGGAGCATTATGGGCAAAGAGTTATGAGGAAGCCTATAACCTTATCGAGACGATGACATCAAATGATTTTCAAAATCCTACATCTCAGATGCCACAGCCCAAAGTTACAGGTTTATTGGAAGTGGATGTTATTACTCAGTTGTCAGCACAGATGCCAGCTATGGTGAAGAAAATAGATTCAATAGCCGAGAGGAAAGCGAAAATAGTTGCCTTTGTATGTGAGATCTGTGCAGGATCACACTCCACGGATAAATGTACTATCAGCTCGGAGTCGGTACAATATGTGGGAAATTACAGGAAAGACGAATGACAGTTTCAAAACACATACAACCCCAACAACCGCAATCATCCAAACTTCAGTATATTAAACAACTAAGGGCATCAGCAGAATCAGTTTCAACCGAATCAATAATTTTAGTCACAGCTATCTCAACCACAGTTTACACCAAAACCACCGTTTCCACCGGGATTTTCTCAACAATAACAACATCATACTCCATCTGTACCTCAGCAAGAAAAGAAATCAGAAATTGAAGAGATGATGTTGAAGTACATGGCAAACACGGAGGTTATGATCAAAAGCCCAGTAGTGGCTATTAAAAATCTAGAAACTCAGATGGGGCAAATGGCGAGAATGCTTAACAACGGGCCCCAGGGTTCATTGCCATGTAATACGGAAGCAAATCCTTGAAGAGACGGGAAAGAACAGTGTCAAGCGATTATATTAAGGTCTGGGAAAAATATTGCAGGAATTGAGTATCTCACGCCCGCGCCTGATTTACAAGGGGATGTCGCGCGGCCGCGCGAGGAGAAAACTGTGACTGCTGAGAATGAAAATTTCGAAAATTCTGAAGTACAACATGAAGAGAAAGATAAAGCATGTTAAGTTGAGAAGCCTTGGAGTTCAGTACCAATAGTTCACCCTCTGGTTCCGTATCCGCAGAGATTGAATAAGCAGTTCAGCAAATTTTTGGAGGTCTTTAAGAAGCTGCAAATCAACATACCTTTCACTGAGGTATTGGAACAAATGCCAAGTTATGCAAAGTTCATGAAGGGTATATGTCAAATAAGAGAACATTAAACGAGTTTAAGATAGTAGCCTTGACAGAGGAATGCAATGCAGTGCTTCAGCGTAAGCTACCTCCAAAGCTTACCGACACACTAACTCGACTTGAGTTAGTACTTAATCCTAATCACTGCGGTTATTATTTGTCTCAGGTATTACTACCTAAGCTTCATAACCAACAGCTCTGATACCAACTGTAACTTTTATGGTGCTTCCAACCATAGCACCTTATAAGGGTACCTATCAGCTTGCCACCGACTGGCTCGGCGTCCCCTACGGAGAGTCTGGCTTCGGTGCATTCCACACAAGGAAGTCACCAGCGAGAGGCTCGGGGCTCTTCGCAAATTCATGTTTATAGCTCTGATACCAACTGTTATAACCCCCAAATCCAGGTCTCAAATCACCTCGGATCCGGTATACTATTTCTATAACTATTTGCGGAAGATATAAACATAAATTGTTTATACAATACATTACACACTTATCCCCAAGGTCAAGTAACCTTAACTTAAACACCATATATAAACTTTCTAACATATAACACATTTATCAAACTATTCTATTACAAAATAGTCGTACATTTAACCCAAGTAGAACTTAACTTTAACCTTTTCCTGTATCCGAACGCATTCGCCTTATCTGCAATGTTTATCATGATATAGCAAGGGTGAGCATGAAAGTTCCCCAGCAAGTTTATATACAACAATATAATGATATATCATGATTGAAGAGTATGAATAATGTGCTTTCTATAATTCATCAATATAATTGAGAACTAGCACGAACAAATTTTTGACTGAACAAGTATTATACATGAACAAATATTTCTGAACCAACTGGTAATGAAGGTGATCAGCCTTTCATACCTGACTTATACATGCAAGATGTACAGAGTACAATTTTCATGGCAATCAGCAATGATTAGCCATAAGCTTGAAGAAACTACTCTTATTAGAGTTAAGTACAAAGAAAACTTGCATGAACCGTTGATTACCGCAACGCAATTTATATCGCTTTACCCGAAGACCTAATATTAGAATAATATAGATCTCCAATATTAGAATAATATTATCACAGTATAATACTATTATATTTATATCCACAGAATAACCTAAACACATAGCACATAATTCTATCAGTCTATAATACACATAAGACTTAGCATCAAATTAGATTATTAAGTTTGAGTTGATACCGACAAAATTTTATCATCCTGATGGTCTAGTCGGACAAATATCGAGTTTAAGTTCAATTAAACTCTGCCTAAGCACTTAACAATTACTTAGAATCACATTTATATGATTTAACATTCGCTTTTTCATTTTATAAGTTATTCGTTAACACCTAGTAAGTTAAATACTAATCCAGCAACCTGGATTCTAAATCTAGCAACCAAATTTCTAATTCAGCAACCTGGATTCACCAATCCATCAATTCAGTCAACTTCTTTTCAATCCAGCAAGCTGTATTCATCAGATTTTCTAATCCAGTAAACTGGATTCACAATTTACATAATCCAGCAAGCTAAATTCTATATCCGTGTCATGAAAATACCAAATCAGTTTATTATTTTTTCTATCCTTAGTCCAAACATATATATATGTATTTCATACACAAAAAGTATATGAGCAGAAAATACCGTATATTTTTATTTTCCAAAAGCCTGGAATTTTCATTTATATATGTATTGAAAATTGAGAGCCGAAGATAGAATCCCCCATGACCAGAAAAATCAAACAGGAAATAAAAAGATTAAGCTATCCATTCGAGACAGACAGTTCAAAGGAGTTGAAGGCTATGAGCATCAATTCTGACAGAACATAAGGTGGACTAATCTTAATACAGGGAATGATAGAGGAGATAAGAGAATCCCCAAAAGCGATTCATCCACCAACATCAAACATCCTGTGGCCCAAAGATAGCAACCACGTTCCTGATTTTATCATCTTAGATGTTGAGGAGGAAATACTGATCATTTCCAAGGAAGAAGAAGCCAAAAAGGAAAGTTCCTTGCAAGAAATAGAACAACGGTTCGAGGGAGATATCATGGTCGAATCCTCTCGAGCCCAGGAAAAAGGTGATGGAACAGATATAGCAGCATATGGTGAGGTTGTCGAGGAAGCCAGCCCATTGAAGAATCAAGAGTTCATCCCTTTTTTATGATGGGTCCAATATGAGCATCTCCAAGGAATGTGCTGAATTGGGAGGCGATCAAATTATGGCCATGAATGAAGATATTCAGAACCAAGAGGTAACCTCTATCGCGAGCCCTGAAGCTAACATAACCACTAACAACAGGACAATCATGCATGTCGACGTTGGGATTTTTTTTATACCTTTTTCTATTATTATCTTTTGGTGTACTTATGTTAGCTGAGATTTATTTGAAAAAAATAGTTGTGAAAAGATCCAACATGTATATGTCGACGATTGGGACTGTATCAGTCGCCAATTGGTATTTTTTTAATGGTTGCACCAACTCAACTGAGAAAGGGTTTGCACATTAACCTAGTGATGTGACACTATTTAACTGGTCTGTCAAACCGAGATTCTTTAGGGTCCAGGGGCTTGATTATGTAGAGGGAAGATGTTAGGCACCCCCCGACATCAGTTGTAACACGGTGACCACAACTTTTCAATTAAAACCATTATCTGAATATGTGTGTGTGTGTAGATCAATGTGCAATTATCTAGAAGTAGTGTTATGTCTCGTTTGCACCTATATACAAAGGGTTTGAATTTTGTATAAAAGTTTAGTTTTAACAAGATATAGCAGTGATGTTTTGTAAAAGAGGGTTTTCAAACCCTTGTGCTCAATAGTAATTAAGGGCTTTGATACTTCCATTTTTATTATGGGTTCGGCTGGATTGTTTTTATTTTAATTTGAGATTCAAAGCATCTTTGAGAAAATAAGATAAAAAGAAATGCCAAATTCCTTATGGGCATGAGTGTGACAACCCGAGAAATTAGACAATTTATGAAAATCTTAAATGATTGATTTAAGGTTAAATAATAGACCTAGACAAGAAATGAGTGTATGCGTTTGATGTTATTGGGATTGAATTTTGAGGATTTCAAAATTCGGTGAAGGATATAGGTGAATTATTCAGGATTAAGGATTTATGAGAATATGTTTTGTGTTTATGGTTGTGTATGTGTTCAGAATGTGGTTAAGGGTCAAGGGTTGACCAGATAAATTATATATGTGTCAAACCCTAATCGTATATTAAGAACGACAACGTTCAGTTCGAAAACCCTAACGTCTATTAAGAAACCCTAGAATCGGTTCTGGAAATCCTAGTTTCAGTTCTGGGAATCCGAAACACTAAAATCATGATATGAATAAGGTGATTAAGTTAGAAAACCCTAACGATATGTTCAGAAAGCCTAATTTGGGAAATCAAAGGCTAAATATAATGGCTTATGTATTTTGATAATATATTAGAGATAACCCTAATTGCTAAATTAGAAACTCTAATGCTATGTATAAAATCTTAAGGATTAATAGTTATGTGAGTAATGAATATGAACATTATGTGATGGTTTATATTTGTTTATTATATAAACAAACAAAAGAAACTAGTGTAACCCTAATTATATATTAGGAATGAAGGATTTAATAACTTAAGGGTTATGGGAAAAGAGAATTGTGGTATTTAGAATACTTACTAATTTTAAGAGATTTATTTATATATCTCAAATGATTAATTTTATAACCTAATTATAGCAAGTCTAATTGGGTTAAGAAAATAAGTGTGCATGAGCAAGGATTGGTGTTATAATTGATGAAGTAAAAACCTTAAGTAAATGATTTGGGTTGAATAAGAATTTAAGGTATTGGATTAAATATATATTGGCTCAAGAGTTGACCCAATTTATTTGGCGGAGGAGTCCAAGTTATTAGCTATTTAATTTCAAGCTCAAAAGATGGAAGTGGCAGCCCAACTTTTAGCCAATTGTGGAGGGACACTTTAGACTTTTGGTACACTAGATATTACATTAAAAAGTGAAGCAAGACTTGGAGCATTCAATGGCCAAGTGGCCGGCCATATAAGAGAGAAAAGAGGGGGAATGAATGTGTATTAATTGCTAACTTTAGTTGGTGACCAACTTCCCTACTAATTTTCCCTATGTGTCCAAATTTTGATTTAGCCAACATGTTTGGTTATTCTTGCAAACAACCACTATCATGTACAAGAGAAAGAGAAGAGTAAGGCTTGGCTGATTTTGGGAGAGAAAAAAAAAGGGAGGAGAGTAGCCAGGCTACTTAGGAGGGAGGTCATGGGAGTATTAATTGCTTCCTTTCTCATTTTCAAAGGTTGCTCACCAAACCACTAGCTAGTGTTCCCTAATGTAACTAGCATTATAAAGGAGATCCATAATTCAAGGGATGTCAAGGAAAAAATGGAGATTTGTAGTGAATATATATATATATATATATATATATATATATATATATTTGGAGCCTATAAATAGGACTCATCTCATCTGCTAGCAAAAGGTTTACTTCATTTTACACTTCCTAAGTTTCAAAGCTAGAGAGCAAAATACTTGAGGGAGAGAGAGAGAGAGGGGCTGCCGAGCTCCAAGAAGGAATAGGAGAGAAGATTTGGATCTTCCATGCCCTCCAAGATCCATTACATAGTTGGAAGAAAAGGATATGTTAAGAAATCAAAGGTATAAAACCAAACCTAAATTATCCTTCGATTTAAGTTATTTTGATGGAATAAAGTTCTAAAGTTTTAAAACTCAAAAAATCTTAGATCTACATGATTTAGAGTGTTTTATGTGTGGATATATCTATCTTGTGTGTTAGAAGCTAGATCAAAAACGAGAAAAGTGAAGCTAGGTTTTCAAAGAGTAGAAAATCCTAATTTTCTTAGTCTTGATATTATTTAATCTTGTGGTTGATGCTTGTTTGATGAAATAAGAAACTTTGTTTCTAAACTCAAAAGCCATGTATATACATGTTAATAACTGTTTATTGTTTGGATCTACTAATGGGGGTTGATTTGGTGGAAATCAAAAGGAATTGAAGAATGGAAATTTTCTGGAAAAGTTAAACTTTTAAAAAGTGTGATCAAGCTTTTGGATCTTTGAAATCTATGATAAATATATATGATTTATGTTCTTGGGATTCTAGATATATGTGTTAAGGGTAAAATCCCTTTGGAATTACTCAAATAGATTGAAAAATGACCAAGTTATGGGATTTCTCCCAAACTACTCAAAGTTAAGAAAACTGTTAAAAGGACAGTTTTGTAACAGCTACTTCCGGGCTAAATTCCGGGAGCTTAACATGTCCAAATATGGATTGTGATATATGACAATTGTAGCTCGGAAAGATATAAAACCAACAAAATTGACGGATCATTAATCAGAGTTATAGATTTCATTCTATTTAAGTTTTGGTGAAGGACTCCAAAACTGCCAAAGTGCAAAAAGTTTCTGCCCAAAATTTTCCGGGGGCTGTTTTGGACATTTATTTAATGAGAAAAATTCCAGGCTTTTGGAAAATGAAAATATATGGTATAAATCTCAGCTAACATGAGTACACCAAAAGATAATAATAGAAAAAGGTATAAAAAAAATCCCAACGTCGACATGCATGATTGTCCTGTTGTCAGTGGTTATGTTACCTTCAGGGCTCGCGATAGAGGTTACCTCTTGGTTCTGAATATCTTTATTCATGGCCATAATTTGATCGCCTCCCAATTCAGCACATTCCTTGGAGATGCTCATACTGGACCCATCATAAAAAAGGGATGAACTCTTGATTCTTCAATGGGCTGGCTTCTTCGACAACCTCACCACATACTGCTATATCTGTTCCATCACCTTTTTCCTAGGCTCGAGAGGATTCGACCATGATATCTCCCTCGAACTGTTGTTGTATTTCTTGCAAGGAACTTTCCTTTTTGGCTTCTTCTTCCTTGGAAATGATCAGTATTTCCTCCTCAACATCTAAGATGATAAAATCAGGAACGTGGTTGCTATCTTTGGGCCACAGGATGTTTGATGTTGGCGGATGAATCTCTTTTGGGGATTCTCTTATCTCCTCTATCATTCCCTGTATTAAGATTATTCCACCTTATGTTCTGTCAGAATTAATGCTCATAGCCTTCAACTCCTTTGAACTGTCTGTCTCGAATGGATAGCTTAATCTTTATATTTCCAGTTTGATTTTTCTGGTCATGGGGGATTCTATCTTCGGCTCTCAATTTTCAATGAGATTCTGGATTTTATGTCGCAAAGACCGACACTCCTCAATCACATGTTCAGGTGAGTTAGAATGGTAGAGACATATCTTGGTGGTATCATAACTCTTTATCTTGGAGTTTATAGGAGGCATCAACTCAATAATCCTTCCTTCGCTTATCAAAAAGTGTAGCATTTCTTCATTTGATTTGCTTAGAGGGGTGAATTTTCAGGCTCTTTTGGTGGTTGTTTGATCTTTCTTCTTTGAGAATTCGCATTTCCTCGAGCGATTTATCCGCTGACGAGATCTTCTAGCAATTTTATCATCCCCCTTTTCTTGTACTTCCGGCCTACTTTGATCTTCTTCATTTAGTTGGCTCATCATGAAGAGATATGGGCTTGAATTATGGTTAACCTCCTTTTTCTCTTGGCTTTCTGATAGTTGAGTGAAAAACTGCCTCGTATCCTGATGTTGGCACACTATCAGCTTAGCTAGCAGGTTTACCTGATTCTGAATCGTCTCTAATTTTTGCATTACCGTCATACCCTCCTAGCAGGTTTTCCCACTCTAGGACATTTGTTTTGTGCCTTTAAGGGTATTCCACCATACATCGTATGTACTTACGATTTGGATACATTTCAGCGCTTCCTGACCCGATTATGTTTACTTCATCCGTATTATGCTGCACCAGAAGGTTTGTGTTAACATTTTGTTGGTCAGGTTATTGGACAACAATACTTCTACTTTCGATAAACTTTTGAATTTTATGCTTTAAGGACCAATAATCCTGTGTATCGTGGCCCAGAGACCCTGAGTGATAAGCACATATTTGGCTTGGATTGTATCTTTTACTCCCTGTATTTGGCTTGGATTGTATCTTTTACTCCCTGGTTCCAGAGGTAGAGCCAATTTGGTAATTTTCTTGTGATCCATTAATATCGCCAATAAATTTTCACGGGAATCGCCCAGTGGAGTGAACACCCGATTTTTCGTTCTTTTAAATTTTCTTTTCTTGTCTTGGCATTGGTTAAATGCAGCCTGTTGTTGAAATGGCAGATTATATTTCTTTTTCCAAATGGGGGGACTGTAGTTTGGACTCCTAACTTGCTCCTGTGAAACAAGGGACACATCTTCATTACCTTTATCGAGTACCCTCTTGGGATCGCTCGTATACTTGCCAGTCTGTATATGCTCGACAACTGCTTCCAAGGCAATGAAATCTTTAATCTTGCCTGCCTTCAAGCCCATCTCTGCCATTTCGTTGTGTTTGATCATTTCAGAGAATGGCTTTCCTATGCCTGCTAGGATTCTCTCATAGTAAGGCGCCTCTTGAATGTCTATGAAAGTCATCACCATTTTAATTTCTGTCATTGATGGAATGACTTGCGCTGCCAAACGTCTCCACCTTTGGCATATTCTCAGAAAGACTCAGAACTTTTCTTTTTGACTTTAGTCACTTAGTATCGATCCAGTTCCATTTGTGACTGAAAACTATATTGATTGAGAAAGGCCTGGGCTAATTCTTCCCAGTTGTGGATTTTGCATTGTCAAGTCGGGTGTGCCAAGCTTTAGCCTCTCTAGTGAGACTCTTTTGAAAAAGCTTTATTATGTGGCTTTCATCTTCTGCATAACACCCCAGCTCGCCAATATATACTTTTAGGTGCGTATAGGGATCACCTGTCCCATTATACTTTTTAAACTCTGTGATTTTGAATTTGTCAAGACATCGAGCCCCTGGGAATATACAGATATTTGAATAGGTGACACTTCCAAAGTTTCCAGTTCCTTTGATTGACCGGATGGTTTCCTCCGATTGTTGGACTTTTTTTCTTATATCCCCAGTTTCTCGATCATCCCTGAGTTTTGTGATTTCAGGGGTTTTGTTGGTTCCTTTATTGGAATGTGGTTTAGGTATCTGGGTTTCCATCTTTTTGTTAATATCCAGACAGCCCCATTGAGTGAATGACTCTGATTGAGAAGGCATTGTCTGGGCCCGAGTGTTTTTACTTTGTTCTTTTAGAAAGACAACCAATTCTACTATTTGATTTCTTAATCCTTCAAACTCCTCATGAGAAACAAGATTAGTATCAGGCTGGGCACTTGTAGCCACGTCTGACGGTGGGCTTAGTGCCTTTTTGGATTTTAAACTGGCAACGGGATCAATGGTTTCCCTACAAAAAGACTTATTTAGTTTAGTTTTGTAGGAAATGTAGGAATGCTACATGCTACGTAATGTGTCCATTTTAAGAGTATTATTCTGCGAAACGGATGTCAGTTGACAAGATAGCTTGATAGGTTTTGATAAGAAAGGTAATGAATGTACACATATTCCTTAATATTTTCCATTACATTGAGATTGACATGGAAATGAAATTACGATTAATTAAATTATGAAGGTATGAAGAGACTTCCCTCCTCGTTTGGTTTATCAGAGACTGACCTATTTTAGGCTACTCTCATGTCTTTTTGGCATGCAGGTTCCCAAATCATTGTAATTTACTTGACGAGAAGTTAATCTGGTCTTTCAACTGAAGCGAATTTGGGTTGTGCCTTTCCTGAGCCTCGTCGAAATTAGTCTCCCTATGAGTCCAGTAATCAAACATTGACAGGATAGCCTCGTAGTGGAAGGACCACACAACATACATTCAAATACATTGCATCTCACCGTATGGAAATGATGACATGTGCGAATCACTAATATCACATGCATATATAGTGTGAAGCATTAAGTTCATTAAGTAAATGCATTAGTACACATTCATTAAAATATAAATGCAAAATCAACACACAAGTAGATAACCGTTTTGAAAAGCTTTAATAATGGCTTAAGCCCTCTTACTGGATGTACCCAACAGAGTAACCACCTATCAACGTCGGGATTTTTATTTGTCCCTTTTCTATTCTTGTCTTATGATGTTCTAATGTTAGGTGAGATTTGTTTGAAAAAACAAGTTGTGAGAAGGTCCAACATGTATATGTCGACGATTGGACTGTAAGAGTCGCCAGTTGGTATTTTTAAATGGTTGCACCAACTCAACCAAGAAAAGGTTTGCACATAGACCTAGTGATGTGACACTTCTTAACTGGTATGTGAAACCAAGATTCATTAGGGTCTGAGGGCTTGATTATGCGGAGGGAAGGTGTTAGGGACCCCCGACATCCGTGGTAACATGGTGACTGCCACTTTTCATTTTAAACATTTATCTGAATGTGTATGTGTAGGTCTATGTGCAGTTGTCTGGAAGTAGTGTTATGCCTCGTTTGCACCTATATACAAAGTGTTTGAACATTCTATAAAAAATCAATTTTAACAAGATATGAGAATGATGTTTTGTACAACAGGTTTTTTTCAAACCATTGTGCTCAATAGTAATTGAGGCCTTTGATACTTCAATTTTATTATGTGTTTGACTTGATTACTGTTATTATTTTCGAGATGCGAAGAATATTCGAGAAAATAAGATACATAGCAGTGCCAGACTTCTTGTGGGCATGAAAGCCGTCTAAGGAAATTCAAATACTGTGAATAATTTACAAGTTGACTGCAGCTGAAAATGTCCATTAAGGGAACCGAATCTAGATACAAGAACTAAATCTGTGATCACATTATTCTTAGGCTCATATGATGATGCAATATGTAAAAAAGTTGTAAACGATTATATATATATATATATATATATATATATATATACGGTCCAGATCAAGTGCATACCCCTTATCTTACAAGCTCATGCTTACCCCATTTTAGGCGACGGTTTCGGTCATACAAACGTCGTCTATACTTTTAGCGACGAATAAAATATAGGGTCGCTAAAAGTATAGACGACGGTTGTATGACCGAAACCATCGCCTAAAAGGGGGTGAGCACGGGTGAGTAAGATAAGGGGTATGAATTTGATCCTTGCTATATATATATATATATATATATATATATATATATATATATATATATATATATATATATTTAGTAAACTCCAGGCAGGACAAGAAATGTAAATATATATATATATATATATATATATATGTATGTACGTATGTATGTATAAAAGTAGTAAATGACCATGAAGTGATCTCCAGGCCTGACTGCAATGTAAATGCACCAGATATGTCGATCCAAGCTCAATCGATAATTCGAGAATATATATATATATATATATATATATATATATATATATATATATAAGTAGTAAACGCACCGGATTGATATGTTGATCCAGGCTCAATTGATAATTCGATAATAAATGCCACAGATCGACGATCCGGGCATACACACACAACACGACTCTCAACGTGAATAATTGTGTGCGAATAAAAGTGTAGAAACACTTTAAGAAAGGTGAGGTGTCTTACAGTAGATTTCCAAGAAGACTTCAAATAGCTTTAAATGAATTGTGATGCCCCCAAATCCGGTTTACCTTACTCCCGAGTTTGGTACACACGATCCACAATATAATAACATCTAACTACCCATTTAAATATGAATAGAAAATTTACAACACATTAACTGATATAGTTAATAAATTAGTCCCAGGTTATCTAACCTTTATATTATAAATATACCCTTTAGATATACAAAAAGGGTTTACAAATACAACATAATAATAATGTTAACCATGGCGATTACAGCATAACACCTTTGCCTTTGTTCTTCACGGCACATCTAGCCACTTCGTCCCTAGCTGAAATGTTTTATTTAGCAAGGGTGAGCAACAAATTTCTCTGCAAGTTAAGATATACAATGAATGTATAAGAATCAAAATAACAGACTATCTATTTCAATATAATAACACCAAAGTTCAGGGAACTTTGAAATAGCTGAATAATTCAATCTTCTCTAACAAATCTTCTCGCAACTTAAGCAACACCTTAACGAAAGGATACAATGCTTTCAAAGTTCTACGATATTCTATTGAATAACAATTTAGAAATATTCTCAAGAGTTTATGATAAATGATCTTACACGGTCTTGAAATTCTCTTCTCGAGTAACTATTAAAGATTTCTCTGATATACCCAAATAACAGATTTGAAATAATTCCCAGAGTTTATGCTGAGTGATCACAAAGGATCTAGAACTTCTCCTCTCGAGTAACTATCAAAGATTTACTTTGATATACCCAGGTGTATCAGATAACCATAAAGATTAAATCATACCCCTCTGTAAGTATAAAAAGTTATCAGCTTCATTATACCCTATATTATGCATAATATTTAAAAGTGCACAATGGCCGAATATATGACCTAAAATGTTCCCTTTATATAAAAGGTTATTCTTCTCAGTCTTTGAATCAGAATTTGATTTAGCAACGAAATACAATGATTTCAATATCTAATCACTTCTCTTCTATTCTAAAACCTATCAAGTTTTCTTTTTTGATCTAGCAGAAATAGTTGGCATCGATCTATCAATAATAATTGAATTCTCTTCTCTTCTCTTCTTGAACCTATCAAGTTCTAACAAATTTTTGTCTAGCCAGAAAAATTAGCTAAGACATTTCTCAACATCATTTAACAATAGACATAATTTGAGTGTACTATTTACAATCACGAATAGCTTCTACGGATATGAGAATCCAATAACAATTATTATTTAAGTATATTCTCAGAATCACTAAATCAGTTTAAATTAATAAACATGAACTAACTGCGAATATTCAACAATAAATTCTTGGACGTGGTCTAATCATGAATAATTAACCACCATAATATTTAAAAGATATAACTCAAGGTTGAGTTAGGAAACTTTCCTTCTGCGTTGATTACTGCTACACAATATACTTATTTGCGTTTGAAAGACCTATAATCATAATATCAATCTCACAATTAGCACAATAATTCACAACACATAACATTATAATTTACAGTCAATACTTCTCTTAGGCACATTAACACATAATAACATCAGTATTTATAACTTATATAAACACTTATCAAGTCTAACTAGTTCGGTCTGGTTGGACTTTGGTCTCATCTCAGTGTACTAGTCACCCTATCCGATAATTAACACATTTATTGTCACTTAAACTCGGTCTCAATGCTTCAATATTATTTTAGATAAGTCATATATCAATTATAATATTTTTCGGAAGCTTTTAATAATTTATAAACAATTATTATAATTTATAATAATTTTTCAAACATTGGAATCATTTTTAAATAATTTAAATATCAAATAATCTTATCATCATAAAAATTTAATAATATAAAAATATTAATGACATACTTGTCAAAATATTAAAGTTATTGTTAATAACTTAAAATATTTTTAAATCATCAATATTCTACTTAAATGATTTTTAAAATAATTAAAATCATTTTTAAATCATCACCATAAATATTTAAATATTAATGAAATTATTATCAAAATATTAAAAGTCATTAATTATAACTTAAAATATTTTTATATCACTTTTCTCATTTTTAAATGAATTTAAAATCAATAAAACCATTTTTATCTCAATTATTTAATATAATAATTAAATAAATCTATTATCATTAAATTAATAATGAAAATTACTCAAAAATATTAAAAGTTACATTTTATAAATCAAAATATTTTTAAACACTTTATTCTTATTTAAAATGATTTTTATAATATTAAAATCATTTTTCTCTAATTTATTTAATACACTAATTAAATAAATTAAATATCAATAATATTAAAATAATTATAAATATTAATGAAAAATATCTGAAATTATTAAAAGTTATTTTTCATAATTTAAAATAATTTTTAAAACCATTTTTGTAATTTGTAGAATTTATTTTCGATTTTTAATCAATTTCTGAAAAAATATAAATTAAAATTAATAAAACCGTCGCTATAGGCTATAGTGACACAAAGCGTCGTTATTGGTGTTCTTGATCCTCAAGAACACTGACAGTCAGTGCTCAAGGGGTCACGTTTGACCGACCTTAATTCTCAGTCCAATCGTGTTCTGGGCTAGCTTGAACCTTTATCGTGTAGTGTTTATGTAACACTACAATCATCAACCATCATTTAGGTCATAACTCAAACCAACACGAAGATCTGATCTCCCAAAGTAGCTGTCAGATAGCTCCTGGGTTTTCTGGGTAACCCAGAAACCCAATAGCTTCGAGGGTCCATTTTCTAGTTCAATTCATTTGGTGTTCTGGTCATTAACTGGTCATTCTCATGATTCAAATCTATAGTCCATGTGTCAAAGAACATTTGTATAACAATATCTCAGTTCAACAATATCCAAATCTTCAGATTTAGCACGGTCAAACTATGTCAGAGGGTGAGTTCTTACGGTTTCTTGAAATTCCAGAAACTCAAAATCAGCCTCGGATGGCTACTTTGACCATCTCCTACCTCCAACATAGTTGTTGTTTAAGGGGTTTTAAGGCATGGATCTATAGGCCATCTAACATACTATAAGCTAGCTACAACAACATCAACATAACTCATAACACCTGACAGATCGAGTCCTTAGAAAACTTGTCAGACGCTGAAAACGAGTTTCTGGGTTGCCCAAAAACTCTTGGTCAATCTCGGTCAACAGGTTTTGACCGTTAATAACTCATGATCTGGACATGAGATAGCTGTGATTCCACTTCAATATCAAATACCACATGGCAAGCTACCATTCTAAAACATAAAACAAACCAAATCAAAAACAGATAAGGATCTAGAGCCACTGACATTAGCTTGTCAGACCATTTTTAATGTTCATGGACAGTTTTTGAAAAACACCATTCTAAGGCACTTTGATGCTATGGATCCATGATTGATCATCATAGATCAACTTAAAACACCTTCTAGCATAAATCTAAACACATAAAGACGAAAAATTTCTTAGCATACAAGATCTTTTGATCTCTTTAACTGATATAAGTTTTTCTAAGGGGTGATCTAGTGACTGATTTACTTAAGAAATTCGGAGGTCTTGGAGAGAGAGAGAGAGAGAGTTGTTGAGAGTTTAGATGAAAAATGAGCAACTTTATGTCTTTATCTCTTATATGTTATGATGCAATGTATAGATCTGATATGTGGACTGGTTTGCTGGAGATTATAAGTCACAATGGTCAAATTAGTTGGTCACCAACTCTTAATTTGGTAAGATTTATAACTTACCTTAATAAAAATCTAAAAAGGGTATTTTGGTCATTTATATTCTAAATTTAATGTCATACTTGACAATGTCCAAACCCTTAAGGTTTAACCCTTAGGTTTTACAACCTTAGCTTCTATGATTTTCTAAATTAGAGTTTTAAAATAGAAAATTAAAATTTCAAAAATATAATTAGTGTTTCCTAATTATATTAAAGGTTACTAACCACATTAAAGTTTACTAATCACTTTAGGCTTGCTATTTAGGATTAAGGTTTCCTAATTAGGGATTAGGATTCTCGAATTTAAAATTAGGGTTTCTTGACTTTCGAGTAAGGTTCCTAACTGAGCGTTATTGTTTCTAATCCCTTATTAGGGTTCACTAATATTGTACCCTATCCGATCAATCACTGATCAAAATTTTATAACGTACGAACACGTACTCACAGTTACGATTATTATAACTGTAATTTCTATCGAATCCCTATCCGGACTTAGGGTTAGGGTTTCTATCTTTGTTAAGCATAACTCTACTCTTAATTCTCAATCAATACACAAATTAACTTATTCTCAAAACTTGTATCACATATTCTCAGCCCAATATTGATAATCAATATCAATACTACATAAATAATATAAAATAAATTATTCGTAAAATTTGGATTATTCGAAATCCCGGGTTATCACATTCCCCCACTCCTTATAAGGATTTCGTCCTCGGAAGCACCGCTTCCTTACTCCCTACAATCTTTTAAAGTTGTATCATCAATTCACTTTTATCAACACAATATTCATTTGTGTCTCAATATTCTAACCTGTGATTTGAATCTATAAAAGAAAATAATTCACATCATTATCTAACACATAATACTCGTGTAATACAATTTCTAAACGAAATCGTTACCTGTCGCCACCTCCTGGGCAGCCACTGCATCTTGCACCGTCATGTTGAATGCACGAGCCGATGGTCTTCCTGGCTGAGCAGGTCTGTGACGCCCCCAAAATAGGTCCATTCCATCCAACCCATTCTGAGTCGTCAAATACATGGTACAGAAATAACTACAACTTTATTATTACAACATATAAACTATTGTCGTCTAGACAATATCTACGTACAAATAAATCCCCATCATAATTATTGATATATTATTTTACAAAAATGGTGAGGACTACTAAACAACTCTCTCTAGAACCATCATTACATCCCCCGACTCGTACTCGCTACATTCTCGTCTCTTGAGAAGAAAAAATAGAACAACAAGAAAAAGGGTGAGCTCAACTAGCCCAGTAAAGAATATTATGACTAAGATAATGTACAACAAATTATCCTTAGTCTTTAACAGGGAAAAATTTGATAGAATACAATAGACAACAAGTTTAAATCAACAACTGCAGCGGAAACAACAATTCATTAGAGGAGTTAAGTAGAGAATAAAATCTACTAACATCTATGAATTTAAAAGTCCATCATCAATATTTTATCCCTGTAACATCAGTCAATATATATCTCAAATCAAATCAAATATTCATCTTTGCACTACAGGCCAAAGATATTCATCAGTTTGTCATGTTCATCAAAACACCTGTTCATCTTTGCACTACGGGCCAAAGATATTCATCAATTATTCATGTTCATCTCAACACCTGTACATCTTTGCACTACGAGCCAAAGATATTCATAATAAAATCAACCATCTTTGCACTACAGGCCAAAGATATTCAGTAACACCGTCATTTAGGACTGAGGATGATGAAAAATATTTTAAAGGAAACGAATCCAGTGAAACAAAAAAACAAGTATTAAGGATTCGTACTCTAAACAATCCGAGTTCAAAAATACTTCATAAATAATCATACTGAAGTAAAATTCAAGAATGATTAAAACATGGATACAATCAAAGCTAGTATCCAGAATAGATATTTTGGACAAAAAGAAGAAATTTCATTTTTTAGTGAATAGTGTCGTATTCGTAAATAGTGCCGTATACGTGAATAGTAACTCCGACACCAAAAGATAGAAATTTCACAAAAAAATATCATCACGCTTCGTGAATAGTAACTCGTGAATAGTAATCCCGACATGAAAAAGTTCCAAATTTGATAAAAAGTTCCAACCAATATTTCAGCATAATGATATTGAAGAAATAATATCATTTGAGAAGAAAATAACATCTCTTACCTCGAAAGACAGTACTTCTAGTTGAAACACCGGATATAGGCTATGACTTGAACTTGCACCGTATAGCAATACTCAAAATACTCACAAGAATACGCTCGATAATATAGAGAGAGAAAACTTCAGTTTCTGGTGTGATTTTCAATTATAACCTAAGCACCCTATTTATAGGAAATTGCTTAGAACACCAAAGTAGAAAATTTAATAAATTAATATTATTTATACAAATATTATACGCATCATTTCAAATCTGAATTTTAGCTCTCAACACATTTATATCACATGTTAAATGAGTCCTAACAATGTAAAAAAATGTTTTTGTAATAAAAAATATTTTAAACTTCCAAAAATCAATTATTTCGGAACATCAGAACTTCAATAATTCATAATAAATAGCTCTTTTATCAGAAAAATTCAAAACTAGCGACTTTCCAAAGGAAATTCAATTCTCTACAACTTTGCAGAAGGAAGTTTTTCAAATTCCAAACAAAAATTGACTGAAATCCACAAACGGGCGATTTTACAGGCTATAATCAAATTTCGGTCAATAATTGTGTCCACCAACACACAAAATATGTGTTAAACATTTAATGCCACAAAAATACTCTTCCTCCTCATATACTCACATATTCCACATTCATTATAAAATATCACCGTTAATATATTATTAAAATAATATATTTAAATGAATTATTTTATCAAAAAAAGATAAAATATTAATTTTTAACAATTGTCACATTAAAAAAAAATTTCCATCTATATCCATATAAAATCAATATTCATCATGTGAATCAATAATTAATTAATCATAAATAATATTACAGAATCACAATATTGACAACCAGGTAGTTCCCAGGAAAGAGGGGGCTTTCCAATAAGAATTTCTCCTTACTGGCGCGCAATTAGGTGACGAACCTCTCCCTAGACAGAACTTTCTAGACATTGCCAATAATGTTATCAAATAATATTATTCAGATAATATGAATTATTGCTTCGATAATGGAAAATACTGTGTAATGATAATTTATTGAAACAACAGCAATATAAAATACCAACGCAACAATTATTGTAAGAATAAAATAAAATACTGAACAGTAATTACTTTAACAATTATTGAGTAGTGCCTTCTTACGTAAGAATCAATAATTAAAAAAAATATTGTGCAATACCGTGTGCTACTGTGCAACAACGCATATTACTTTACTTTACCCACCGGGTATTCCAACAGTGTTTACAGTGACGATTACGCTGTTATTTATAAAAACTTTAATTTGTCATTTTCTTCATCCGACAGTTATTCTGTTACGGGGCCCACAAAAGGCTGCGCCGTCGTACGAATATTCCCCGACAGAAAGAATATTCCACGACCAAACGAATATTCCCCGACAAGAATGAGTATTTTATAACCACTTGCTTATTTTGAAAAAAAAATTCATATATCACCCTTAACTTTAACCTTCTATCAATTTAACCATTTACTGAATTGTAATTATAAGAAAAATTGAATACTTTTATTTCATAAAATACGGGGTCTTACAAGGTCCTTGAATTGTCAAGGTTCCACTGTTAGGTCCCTTGTTGGCACCTCCTTCTCCACATTTTACTTCGGACAGTTCTGAACCAAATGATATGTCGATCCACACGCATAACAACCTTGTATCTTCTTCGGACTAGGGAAATTGGGTGACATGTGTCCCTCTTGACCACAGTTATAGCAGACTCCCTTCTTCTTCAGACATACTCCTGAATGATTCTTTCCACAAGTAGCACATGGCTCCCCTCCTTTCTTATTCCCTCCTTTAATATTAATCGACTGGGTATTCTCGCACCACTTTCTCTTGTTTGGATTACTACCACCACAGTTTCCTCCATCATTTATCTTCTTCTTCTTCTCCTGATTATATCTGGATACAGTTGCGCTTCCCCCTTTAGCAATAATTGTGAGACCTTAAATTTTATGAATAAAGATTTAAATTTCTCGAAATATTTTTTAAATATTATGGTGTGGATTTGATATAATCTTATAGTTGTGTGTAATATTTATAAATTTTACAAAGTATACAAGTTGTTGTATAATATTCGGTTGGCCGAGGAATATTCTTTTTGTCGGGGAATATCCGTACGACGGTATAATCATTGGTGGACCCCACAACGGAATTATTGTCGGATTGAGAAAACGACAAAAATATTTCTATAAAAATAACGGTGGAGGTGTTACCGTTAAAACTGTTGAACTACCCGGTAGTAAAAGTACAGTAATACGCGTGGTTGCATAGTAGCACACGATATTAATTATTGATGCTTACGTGAGAAGTCACTCAGTTATACTCAATTATTGCTACAGTAAATGCTGCATCATATCTCTTATATTATTGATTCAATTATTGTCACAATATCATTTGTATAATATGTTATATTATTAAATCAATAATTGAGATGACAAGTTAAAATATTAAGGATTAATAATTGTTGAAAGATTAAATATGTGTTGATTAAAAATAAAATGATTTTTGGTAATATTTATTCAATTCTTGATGTATATAAAGAGTCTATTATGAGACGTTTGTGGTAAGTTTGGTTATTCTATGGGGGCCCATATGTCATCATCTAAGAGTCTCTTTCGCCAATAGTAATTACCTTTACCAGACGTCGAACCAATTGTCGTTTCACATTACAGGCGTCGAACCAATTGTCGTTTCACATTACAGGCGTTAAACCACTTTTCTTTTCACATCACCAGTCGTCAAGCCGCTTGCCTTTTCACATTGCAAGTGCTAAGCTAGAAATCTTCTATAAATAGAGGCCTAGTTCTTCATTATTTTTCACGAATTCATTCAAGTTATAGAGAGAGAAAGTATAGAGAGAATAAGATAGAAAGAAGAAGAGTATTTTGTTACTACACTACTGCAGTATTCAATCTCCTACTAATGTAAGGGGTATTATTTCTTTTGTATTCATGAAGAGAACTTCTGTTATTCCATTATGTATTATTCTGTTGGAATAACCTGTATACGCGGGCTACCCTATACTTGGTGAAATTCTTCTGTTATTCCAGTCTTTATTATTCTATTGGAATATCATGTCTGTGCATTTTACGCCGGACCTGGTTCCAGTCTTTATTATTCTGTTGGAATATCCTGTTTGTGCGTTTTACACCGGACCTGGTTCCATTCTTTATTATTCTGTAGGAATATCCTGTCTGTGCGTTTTATGCCGGACCTGGTTCCGTTATTTATTATTCTGTTGGAATAACCTGCATGTGCGGTCTATCGCATGCATGGTGATTTCTTTTGTTATTCCATTCTTTATTATACTCAGTTGGTTAAAACTTTGACTTTGACTTCTATACTCCATGAAATTAGTGGAATATCCTTGATATTTGAGCTTCATCCAGTATCTTTTCATGGAAATATTCTCCCGAGCATTCTTGAATTTTACTCTACAAAGCAGTATCATGTTGACAGTTTGGACGTTATTGGTTCCTGGATAAATTAATTCTTGAACTTGTTTTATTGAATTCTTATATCATTGTCATCATCCTCATGTTTATATTTTATTGAAAGTCATCGGTGGACTGTAGTGCATAGATGAACTTGGTATGATTATGACCAGGGATTATTAGGTGTAATCATGACCGTAATGTTACAAATGATGTGGAAAAATTCCTCATTGGCCCGTAGTGTATTGATGGACAGTTGTTGGCATGATCATGACCATTAATGAATACACAAATATTCTTGGCCCGTAGTGCATGGATAATTGTGGCCGTGATACTAAAGAATATCCTTGGCCGTAGTGCATGGGTGATTCGATAATGTGGATTATTTATTAAGCTGAGTCCCAGCGATAAAAGTGATGAAAAACCTTTTAAATCATAAAAGATAGTAGAGCCTAGTCTCTACTTGACTCTTTTAATGGATTGCTTGTTCCGCTGCAGTTAAACTTGATGTTTGTTATATTGTATCAGTTTAAGACTGTTTAAGGCTAATGATAATTTATTCTACATTATCTTAGTTATAATCATTCTTACTGGGCTAGTTGAGCTCACCCTTTCTTTCACTGTTCTCTTCAAGGAATGAGAATATAGCTGCGACGAGTCAAGAAATGGAGTGATGGTCCTAGATGGTGCATTAGTAGTCCTCACTATTCTGTGATATAGTGTGATAATAATTGTAATGAGGACTCCTTTTGAGTTTGTATACTCTCTAGTAGACAATATTTGTATTCAAACTCACAATTTATGTTTTGTCGTAATGTACACGACAATTGTATTATTAAGTTTTATTTGAATTCTGTACCATGTATCTGGCGACTCAATATGGGTGATGTATACCTAATTTTGGGGGCATCACAGTTGGTATAAAAGCTTAGGGATATAATCCCTGGCTAGGATGTGAGAATAGAACTAGGAGGGGAGAGACGGGGAATTCTTCGCTAGTATGACCTACCTAAGTTTATTTGTATTTAATTGGTAGGTCAGAATATAGGGATAATATGTTACATGTCAATTAACCTTTGTTTTGTGGCAGTATCTGAAAATGACATCCGAGAATGTTGAGAATAGCAATGGAGCACAGGAGACCGTTTGTGACAACCCAAAAATTTGGGCAATTTATTAAAATCTTAAATGATTGATTTAAGGTCAAATATTAGACCTAGACAGAAAATAAGTGTATGCGTTTAATGTTATTGGGATTGAATTTTGAGGATTTCAAAATTCTGTAAAGGAAATAGGTGAATTATTCAGGATTAAGTGTTTATGTGATTATGATCTGTGTATATGGTTATGTTCTGTGTACAGAATGTGGCTAAGGGTCAAGGGTTGACCAGATAAATTATATATGTGTCAAACCCTAATAGTACATTAAGAATGACAATGTTCGGTTAGAAAATCCTAGCGTTTAACAAGAAACCCTAGAAATCGGTTCTGGAAACCCTAGTTTCAGTTCCGGGAATCCGAAACCCTAATTCGGTGCATGAAACCCTAAATTGGGAACTTAATGGCATAAGTGTAAATAATTAAAAGATTAATTAGGGTTAATCTTGACAATTGATTACAAAACCCTAATTCCAAATTTAAAACCCTAATGCCAGATCTGAAAACCCTAGTTTCAGATTCTGTTAAATTGAAGCCCTAATCTGGGAAATTAATGGAGAATTATAATGCTTATGAGGTATTTATTAAGTATTAATTAGGGTAACAGGTTGATTAATTAGCAAACCCTAATTTCCAATTTTGGAACCCTAATTGTTCCGTCAGAAACCCTAAAGTTCAATGGTGGAATTTAATTGCTAAAATTAGCAATGTTAATTAGGAAACCCTAATCCTAATTATTTTAATTTTTGTGTAATTATAAAACCTAATCTAATTATGAGATTTAATTTCTATTTTAGAAAATTTTATTTTCTATTAGAAAACCCTAATTATTGGATTATAAACCCTAATCCGTGATGTTGGCCCTAATTGCTTAATTAACAATTTTAATTAGGAAATATTAATCCTAATTAGTAAGATTTAAAGTATGATTAAGAAATTTTTAATATAATTAGTAAATCCTAATTATAATTTTTGGAATGTTAATTTTCTAATTTCTATAACCGAAATTCGGAAATTGTAAGAAATTAAATTGCAAAGTTAAGGGTTAAAATCTAAACCCTAAACCCTAAATAATTAAAGAGAGAGAAAATGCTACATTTTTTCAAATCAACCAAGCCATCCTCCCTCTCCATTTTCGAAATTTTAGAGTAAGAGGGAGTGAGAATTTAAGCCATGATCAAGAATTAGCAAACCAAAAATCAGAAACAAAAGTCAGAAATCAAAAATCAAGCATAAAAGGTATAAAATCTCAAAATTTTGCAATTGATTGTGCAAATATGTGTTATAAGGTGTCAATTAGAGATCTGGGTTGTTGGATCATGGATCCATAACACCTAGATGCTCGGATCTAAGGTTTATAGAAATCTGGAAAATGGGAAAAATATGGTCTGACAGCCTAATGTCAGGGCCTGTAGATCCTTTCTTGTTAATTATTTTTGTGTTTTAGATGTTGTAACATGTATTCTGTTATGTGGTCTTTTAGATTCAAAAAGAATCAGTGTCAAATCAAGTGTAGATCGAAGGTTATGATAGGTCAAACAGCGTTGACCGAACACAAAGTCTGGTTTCTGGGTAACCCAGATTTTTCCAGAAACTCTGACAACCATTTTTGAAGCTCGGATCTTGCTATCTGTTAGTGTTTATGATATTTTGTTGGTTTGATCATGTAGCCTGACATAAATACTACATACTGAAGTCTTTATATCACTAAGATATTTATCAAAATAGAATATATTTATGGTCAAATGTAGTTGACCGAACTGCTTCAAGAACAATCTGGAAAACCCAGATTTGTTCAAGAACAGTTCTTGGTCTATAGTTTGACCGGCTATGATTTCTTAATGGTGTTGATGTTAAGATGATCTGAGGTTATGTACGTGTTCAGGGACATGAGTACTACACAATGTAACATTAATATTACATTAATAATACCTGGAAGGCCTAGCTTCAGAGGCTCAAAGTAGGACCTATCGACTGTTCTTCATTTCTGGAAAACCCAGAAATGAAAAACAGCTCTGACATGATATTTGGTTGCTTAGATCTCGTTCTGGTGAAATGTTTTGGCCATGATCTTGGTATATAGTTATAGTATTACACATGCACTATAATCTAAACACTTTTTACAACCCAGAAATCGATTAGAACACCAGTTAAATCGTGGTCAAACCACCCAACCCGATCTCTGGCTTGAAGGCTCAAGAACACTCAAGAACACCTATAGCGACGGTTCTGTCGCTATAAGGCTCTTTAGCGACACTTATTTTCGGAAATTACAGAAAAATGATTAAAAATTAGAAAAAAATGGTTTTTTAATTATTAAAAATACAAAATAAATTATGAAAAATTATTTTAAAGTCTGAAAAATAGTTTTTAACTATTTTGAGTATATTTCAAAAATATTTGGTATTTTTGGAATGTAAATGGTATTTATTTATTTAATTACAATATTAAATAAATTATTTAAAAATAGTTTTTAATTCATGAAGAATAATATTATGGTAAAAGAAAATATTTTAGGTTATTTTTGATGACTTTTAATATTTTGGGAGGAAATTCATTAATTAATCAATATTAATGATAATTATTTATTTAATAAATATATTAAATAAATTAAGGAAAAATGGAATTAATGCTTTATAAATCATATAAAAATGATTTAAGTGTTATAAAAATATTTTAAGTTATAAAATATAACTTTTGTTATTTAGTCAAGAAAATATTAATATTTTAATATTAATATTAATTATCGGATAATGGATTTAATGGTTTAAAAATCATATAATTATGATTTTAAGGTATTAAAAATACTTTGATATATTATAATTATATTATAATATTATGTTATGATTTTCATTAATATTTTATATTAAATGAATATTAATGATTAAGGAATTTTGTGGTATTTAATTTATTTAAATACGGTGTTAATGAATGAAAAATGTTGATAAATGGTAATAATTATCCGAAAATTATTACGAGCCTAGGAAAAATGTTTTGTCTGATTAGAAATTATCTGTGATAATGGTTAAGTGTTAAGTCAGAGTTTAATTGAACTTAAACTCGATATTCGTCCGACTAGACCGTAGGGATGATAGAATGGTGTCGGTTTCAAGTCAGACTGAAATAGTTTGACCTGATACTAAGTCTTATGTGTTGTAAAGACTGATAGGGTTATGTGGTAATATGTTTAGGTTATTCTGTGTATAAATATAACAGTAATATACTGTGATGATATTATTCTAATATTGGAGATCTATATTATTAATATTAGGTCTTCGGGGTAAAGCGTTATTAAATTACGTGCGGTATTCAACGGTTCAGGCAAGTTTTCTTGTACTTAACTCTAATAAGAGTAGTTTCTTCAAGCTTATGGTTAATCATTGATGATTGCCACGAAAATTGTATTCTGTACATCTTGTATGTATAAGTCAGGTACGAAAGGTTGATCACCTTCATTACCAGTTGGTTCAGAAATGTTTGTTCATGTATAATACTTGTTCAGTCAAAAATTTGTTCGTGCTAGTTCTCAATTATATTGAAGAATTATAGCAAGCCCATTATTCATACTCTTCAATCATGATATATCGTTATATTATTGTATATAAACTTGTTGGGCAACTTTCATGCTCGCCCTTGCTATATCATGATAAAACATTGCAGGTAAAGCAAATGTGTCGTATACAGGAAACGATTAAAGCTAAGTACAGCTTGGGATATAAAGTGCAGTTAGTTTGTAATTGTGTATTTGATCAATATTGTTGTGTAATAGATATTTTAGGAAATGTGTAATAAGTTAAGGTTACTCGATTTTGGGTAATAGTGTGTAATGTATTGTATAAACAACTTATGTTTATATCTTTCGCAATTAGTGAAAGAATTAGTGTACCGAGTCCACGGCGATTCGAGGCCCGGATTCAGGGGTTGCTACATTTGGTATCAGAGCTGTTGGTTATGAAGCTTAGGTAGGAATACCTGAGACCAATTACCGCAGTGATTAGGATAAGACTAACTCACATAGAGTTAGTTGGTCAGTAAGATTCAAAGACGAATCTCGGTAAGTTGTTAAGCTACAGAGTTCCCTAACTCTGGTTATAGTGGTGAACAGTAGTGGTGAACAGAAGTGCAGGGATAGGAGATCGTAAAACAAAACGATCATAGTGAATGGAATTGAATCGTAATATATACGATAAGATCACCCCGTGATCTGATAAAGGTTATGATATGGGAAATGAATCAATCTAATGATTGAAAAGTTTACAGCAAGATGCTGTGTGAAAGTTGTACTATGAAATGGTACTATGAAAATGAAAACTCATAAATGAGTTATGGATTATGAATACGAATTGAATTCGTATTGAAAAGGGGGGTTAAGGTTAGGTGGGGATTTCAATAAGGACTCGTGCCAGCAACAGAGTTGTATGATTCCTTGTATGGGAGGGGAATTGTACTTGGTGTAAAAACTACTTAGTTGGTGGCATTGGTAATAGTTGAAATGTTGTGTCACGCTAGTTATTATATATAGATAAATAGGTCATATGTAGAGAATATAAGATTAAGTACGAGTTCTTGGAACTCATACTTATGTGACATTCTTGACGCATAATTATATGAAATGTTTATGAGCCCCTCAGCGAACGGACGCCAAAGGTCAGACTAGGGTCAGTTTGTAAACTCATATAATTGTGGCCAAGTTATGAACTCATAAGTGTGGTTTTATGAACTGGGTATAGTTATGTGTGGATGGAGTGTTAAGGATAATAGGAACAGATAGAATGTTTAAGCAAATGATCATTAGTGGAGAATTAGGTTTTCCTAAACCTCTATCTATGCTAAATTTCAAAATTTTGACATCAGCTAAATACGCACTATGTGCCTTTTAAAATAAAAATTGTTTTTATTTATCACTTATGTACCATGTGACCTGGTGTAGAGATGATAAAAATGATGGAGTCATCAATGCAGTATTACTTAGTGTGAATTTGACTTAAAGTCACTATTTCACTATGGTATGATGTAGCATGATAAAATCACAAAATGACGAAATCCTCAACGGACTGTTAAATACAGTGCGGCATCATGACGTCATACTCGAAAATGTTTTCAAAAACTCCAAGTGTTTATTGAAAGAAATTTCTCAAAAGAAATTGTTTTGCTGCGAAATCAAATAAGACTAAGGTATGAAATTTTGTGCGCCTAAGGCGGATAAGAGGAACAAATTGTTCCGACCAACAGTACTTGGCCAGTACAGGGCATATCGGGCTGATCACCCTTGTGTTCGTAAGTTATGACGGTTTGCGGATGAATTTCCATAAAACCTTTGCGAAAATGAAAAACAACCAGTCTATACGATTCCTCAGCACAGTTTTAAAAATCTTTACCCTTGTGAGTGGTGTATTGGGTAGCATGTGAAATATGTGTGAATGGTGTAAGGTGTAAGGTTCATGTGTGAATGGTATAAAGTGCACGGGGTAAGGTGTAAGGTGAATTTCGGGGACGAAATTCTTATAAGGAGGGGTGAATGTAACAACCCGAAAATTTGGGCAATTTATTAAAATCTTAAATGATTGATTTAAGGTCAAATATTAGACCTAGACAGAAAATAAGTGTATGCGTTTAATGTTATTGGGATTGAATTTTGAGGATTTCAAAAATCTGTAAAGGAAATAGGTGAATTATTCAGTATTAAGTGTTTATGTGATTATGATCTGTGTATATGGTTATGTTCTGTGTACAGAATGTGGCTAAGGGTCAAGGGTTGACCAGATAAATTATATATGTGTCAAACCCTAATAGTACATTAAGAATGACAATGTTCGGTTAGAAAATCCTAGCGTTTAACAAGAAACCCTAAAAATCGGTTCTAGAAACCCTAGTTTCAGTTCCGGGAATCCGAAACCCTAATTCGGTGCATAAAACCCTAAATTGGGAACTTAATGGCATAAGTGTAAATAATTAAAAGATTAATTAGGGTTAATCTTGACAATTGATTACAAAACCCTAATTCCAAATTTAAAACCCTAATGCCAGATCTGAAAACCCTAGTTTCAGATTCTGTTAAATTGAAGCCCTAATCTGGGAAATTAATGAAGAATTATAATGCTTATGAGGTATTTATTAAGTATTAATTAGGGTAAAAGGTTGATTAATTAGCAAACCCTAATTTCCAATTTTGGAACCCTAATTGTTCTGTCAGAAACCCTAAAGTTCAATGGTGGAATTTAATTACTAAAATTAGCAATGTTAATTAGGAAACCCTAATCCTAATTATTTCAATTTTTGTGTAATTAGAAAACCTAATCTAATTATGAGATTTAATTTCTATTTTAGAAAATTTTATTTTCTATTAGAAAACCCTAATTATTGGATTATAAACCCTAATCCGTGATGTTGGCCCTAATTGCATAATTAGCAAATACTAATCCTAATTAGTAAGATTTAAAGTATGATTAAGAAATTTTAATATAATTAGTAAATCTTAATTATAATTTTTGGAATGTTAATTTTCTAATTTCTATAACTAAAATTCGGAAATTGTAAGAAATTAAATTGCAAAGTTAAGGGTTAAAATCTAAACCCTAAATTGTCTAAACCTTAATCCCTAAGGGTTTGTAACAAATGACCAATCTAGAATTAAAATGGTGGAGAAAATGGTTATTTTGCATTATGTCACATTTTAAAAAAAAAATAGCTTCCAAATCTTGCAAAATCTTGGGTTGTTGAGCAACCCTAACCCTAGTCCTAGACCTAGCCATGTGACTCCTTCAATGCAAATCAGCCATCTAGCAAGCCAAATACATTGGATCAAGAAGTGTATAAATAATTAAAGAGAGAGAAAATGCTACATTTTTTCAAATCAACCAATCCATCCTCTCTCTCCATTTTCGAAATTTTAGAGTAAGAGGGAGTGAGAATTTAAGCCATGATCAAGAATTAGCAAACCAAAAATCAGAAACAAAAGTCAGAAATCGAAAATCAAGCATAAAAGGTATAAAATCTCAAAATTTTGAAATCCTTCAATTCCTTGTTAATTGTTGCAATTGATTGTGCAAATATGTGTTATAAGGTGTCAATTAGAGATCTGGGTTGTTGGATCATGGATCCATAACACCTAGATGCTCGGATCTAAGGTTTATAGAAATCTGGAAAATGGGAAAAATATGGTCTGACAGCCTAATGTCAGGGCCTGTAGATCCTTTCTTGTTAATTATTTTTGTGTTTTAGATGTTGTAACATGTATTCTGTTATGTGGTCTTTTAGATTCAAAAAGAATCAGTGTCAAATCAAGTGTAGATCGAAGGTTATGATCGGTCAAACAGCGTTGACCAAACACAAAGTCTGGTTTCTGGGTAACCCAGATTTTTCCAGAAACTCTGACAACCATTTTTGAAGCTCGGATCTTGCTATCTGTTAGTGTTTATGATATTTTGTTGGTTTGATCATGTAGCCTGACATAAATACTACATACTGAAGTCTTTATATCACTAAGATATTTATCAAAATAGAATATATTTATGGTCAAATGTAGTTGACCGAACTGCTTCAAGAACAATCTGGAAAACCCAGATTTGTTCAAGAACAGTTCTTGGTCTATAGTTTGACCGGCTATGATTTCTTAATGGTGTTGATGTTAAGATGATCTGAGGTTATGTACGTGTGCAGGGACATGAGTACTACACAATGAAACATTAATATTACATTAATAATACCTGGAAGGCCTAGCTTCAGAGGCTCAAAGTAGGACCTATCGACTGTTCTTCATTTCTGGAAAACCCAGAAATGAAGAACAGCTCTGACATGATATTTGGTTGCTTAGATCTCGTTCTGGTGAAATGTTTTGGCCATGATCTTGGTATATAGTTATAGTATTACACATGCACTGTAATTTAAACACTTTTTACAACCCAAAAATCGATTAGAACACCAGTTAAATCGTGGTCAAACCACCCAACCCGATCTCTGGCTTGAAGGCTCAAGAACACTCAAGAACACCTATAGCGACGGTTTTGTCGCTATAAGGCCCTTTAGCGACACTTATTTTCGAAAATTACAGAAAAATGATTAAAAATTAGAAAAAATGGTTTTTAATTATTAAAAATACAAAATAAATTATGAAAAATTATTTTAAAGTCTGAAAAATAGTTTTTAACTATTTTGAGTATATTTCAAAAATATTTGGTATTTTTGGAATGTAAATGGTATTTATTTATTTAATTATAATATTAAATAAATTATTTAAAAATAGTTTTTAATTCATGAAAAATCATGAAAAATAATATTATGGTAAAAGAAAATATTTTAGGTTATTTTTGATGACTTTTAATATTTTGGGAGAAAATTCATTAATTAATCAATATTAATGATAATTATTTATTTAATAAATATATTAAATAAATTAAGGAAAAATGGAATTAATGCTTTATAAATCATATAAAAATGATTTAAGTGTTATAAAAATATTTTAAGTTATAAAATAAAACTTTTGATATTTAGTCAAGAAAATATTAATATTTTAATATTAATATTAATTATCGGATAATGGATTTAATGGTTTAAAAATCATATAATTATGATTTTAAGGTATTAAAAATACTTTGATATATTATAATTATATTATAATATTATGTTATGATTTTCATTAATATTTTATATTAAATGAATATTAATGATTAAGGAATTTTGTGGTATTTAATTTATTTAAATACGGTGTTAAGGAATGAAAAATGTTGATAAATGGTAATAATTATCTGAAAATTATTACGAGCCTAGGAAAAATGTTTTGTCTGATTAGAAATTATCTGTGATAATGGTTAAGTGTTAAGTCAGAGTTTAATTGAACTTAAACTCGATATTCGTCCGACTAGACCGTAGGGATGATAGAATGGTGACGGTTTCAAGTCAGACTGAAATAGTTTGACCTGATACTAAGTCTTATGTGTTGTAAAGACTGATAGGGTTATGTGGTAATATGTTTAGGTTATTCTGTGTATAAATATAACAGTAATAAACTGTGATGATATTATTCTAATATTGGAGATCTATATTATTAATATTAGGTCTTCGGGGTAAAGCGTTATTAAATTGCGTGCGGTAATCAACGGTTCAGGCAAGTTTTCTTATACTTAACTCTAATAAGAGTAGTTTCTTCAAGCTTATGGCTAATAATTGATGATTGCCACGAAAATTGTATTCTGTACATCTTGCATGTATAAGTCAGGTATGAAAGGCTGATTACCTTCATTACCAGTTGGTTCAGAAATGTTTGTTCATGTATAATATTTGTTCAGTCAAAAATTTGTTCATGCTAGTTCTCAATTATATTGAAGAATTATAGCAAGCCCATTATTCATACTCTTCAATCATGATATATCGTTATATTATTGTATATAAACTTGTTGGGCAACTTTCATGCTCACCCTTGCTATATCATGATAAAACATTGCAGGTAAAGCAAATACGTCGTATACAGGAAACGATTAAAGCTAAGTACAGCTTGGGATATAAAGTGCAGTTAGTTTGTAATTGTGTATTTGATCAATATTGTTGTGTAATAGATATTTTAGGAAATGTGTAATAAGTTAAGGTTACTCGATTTTGGGTAATAGTGTGTAATGTATTGTATAAACAACTTATGTTTATATCTTCCGCAAATAGTAATATAAATAGTATATCGGATCCGAGGTGATTTGGGACCTGGATTCGGGGTTGCTACACCGTTGATTCTCCACAGATCAATAATCAGGACAATGTGCAATAGGATGGCGATAATCTTCCTGTAAACAACAACATTGATCAATTGACGAATGACGGTACGTTTAGGAGCTTTTTAGAATTCATGCAACATCAGGCGAATGCGGCTCCTGTCCATAATGCAGGAGGAAACAATGGCAACCCACAGTTGGTCACCGCTAAACAATTCAAGGAGTTGGGACCACCGGAGTTTTTGGGAAAGCCAAAACCACTTAAGACGGAGACGTGGTTAAAGCAGATCACCAAGATATTTGATATCTTGGGATGCTCCGGGGAGCAAATGGTTCCCTTTGCCACCTTTATGTTACATGAAGAGGCAGATTACTAGTGGAAATCTGTAAAATGTACCCAGCCTGACGCACTCAAGATGTCTTGGTAGAAGTTCCAAGAGTTGTTCAATAACAAGTACTTTCCCGAAAGCATTCGTCACCTGGAGGAGGTGGAATTTATCAAGTTGGAGAAAAATAACATGACCGTGTCGCAGTACGAAGCCAAGTTTGCCGAGTTATCCCGATTTGCGTCCCACTTGGTTGATAATAAAGAGATAATGACGCGGATGTTTTTAAGAGGTTTAAAGTCGAAGATACGTCAATATCTTATTTCTTATAAATTGTGTTTATATTCAGATGTTGTAAATATGGCTCAGTTAGTGGAGCGCGATAACGATTCAACGCAACCAAAAGAAAGCAGCCAACAAAATGATAATACAGGTGATAACAGTCATCAAAACGGTGGCAATAAGCATGGAGGGAATCAACATGCCTAAAATGGTAACCACTTTGGTGGTAATCATTGTCAAAACAATAAGAATGGACATTTAATGAATAGGAGATTCAACAATAATGGAAAGACATCAACACCAGCACCCATTGTTAAGGAAGGAGAACGACCACCTATCATATGTTTCAAATGCGGAGGAGATGGACATATCAGTCCAAACTGCGAAATTCCATCCAAAGTATGTTATAATTGTGGAAGAAAAGGTCACTTAGCCCGATTTTATCATTCACCAAAGACAAGTTCAGCTAAGATGGAGGCACCAACCGCCGTCCCAGAAAAGTCAAAGCCGATAGTTTAAGAGAGAGCATTTTTTTCAGTGATAAAGAATATGAATAAAATTATCACGGGTATGTTAGTCATAAACTCTTGTGAAGTCTATACCATATTAGATACCGGTTCTACTTACTCTTTTATTTCACCAAGTTGTGTTCAATGTTTGAAGTTAACTCCGGAGAAGTTAGACTTTGATATATCTGTTTAAACTCAGTTGGGAGAAACCTTTGTTATCTCCACTATTTATAAATTCTGTTCAAATCAACACTTTCATGTTACCTGTCGATCTTATTTCTTTGAAAATACTTGCCTTTGATGCGATTTTAGGAATCGATTGGTTAATTACTCATCATGCTTTTCGTAAGGTTGTTAGCTTTCATATTCCTAACTAACCTGTTATGCGAATTCAAGTAACTAAACCACTAAAGTCAATCATTGTTGTGACGCCCCCAAATCCAGGTTCCTTCAAACCTCAGATTCGGTCCGCCATGATACTACTATCGTCAAACAATTTATATATATTATTCATAACTTAATGAATATAACTTTGATTACTACAATTTAGAATATAAATTCCCTCTATTTCATGATCTGTATAATGACCCCAAACTTTTATAAGTTTTACAACTTGGTCATTTACTATTCCTGTTTTACATTACATTTGATATAATATAAATATGCAGAATAATTTAAACTTTTTCAATCTCCTTTGAAAATAAATCTTCTATTGATTTCTTAACTTTAATCGATTATATATCCTTGAATCAAATTATGTTATGATTCATTCTATTCGAATTACTGTATAAGATTTTACATCTTGATTCGATATCCTCTATGTATTAACTAATACATCCTTATAATACAATATGTATTAAACATCGTAAGTATATATCAAGTACACTCCTAGAACCTAAACATGGTTCAACAAATAATCTAAATAGTATCCTTCATTCTGAAACTATCTACTTTGTCAATCAAGAAACACAAAATCTTTACCGTGAGTCCTTAACCTGCAAAAGTGTTATTTGCAAGGGAGAGCTCGACAGCCCAACAATTCTAACAGTTTTCATGCAACACATAACATATAATAGCATATTCAGTTCATGCATTCATAGTCAAATAATATTTACTACACATGTTACTTCTTATATAACAAGCATAAAGGTTTATATCACAAACATATCATCAAAGATCAACTTTCACATTTCATACATATCTTATTTGCATTTCATATATATACATCAACATTTGTATCGCATAATATAGCTCAACTAACATTTATAAAATTCATATAACAAATAGAAACTGAAAGACTTGCCTGATTCGTAGTTTATGAACTACGACTTACTACTTAACGCTTAACTGCACTCCATGTATTCCTACACAGTTATATAATCATGGATTCATATCCATCAGTAACATATTTCATGCATTCTCGATGTAATAACAATGTTACATTGTTTTCTAACTAGGTTCATAAAACCTTCATTACATTGTATGTATAGGTATTTCTTAACCATCCGTACTTGACATCAACTTCACATACATTTATCACTCACTTGACTCTCTATGTGTTCGACACATATTTAAAGTTTATAGATACGTGATCTACGTCGTTCATATTCAAACTACTTAGTTTCATAATAATTTATTTCAATCAATAAGGCTTAACAACTTTCTATATCAGGATTCGATGTTATAAGCTTTTAAACCATATATTGGTACTAATAAGTCTCTACTAGTGTGCTTCACATAGACATAACATAGTTCATTATTTGAAAATGTATTTTAAACCACACTTGAAACGTCCAATTCATGCTTAGCTAAAAGATGAACATAATCGGTATGTCTAGGGGCATAAGGCATTCAAGTTCACTTTTAAAAGTTATTCTAGGCCAAGGTAAAGCAACTAGGTGCAACTTTTAATCTAATTTCATAGCTAACTAATCCATGAATATATGTTATCATGTTTAGAACTTTAAGTACACAAATTACTTTAAGTTCATTCTTAAAGTTTCACGTTTTCTTTAGAAATCATTTTCAACTACGCTATTGTAAGTTGATAATAAGTAAAGTAACTTTAAATCACTTCTCACTCTTAAGTATACTCATAACTCAACAAGATGTATGTGTAAAAATATCATAACTTCAAAGACTCAAGGTTCGTCAATATTCATTTTTCAAAACTCTAAGTTTCTTTTCGAAACACATACTAAACCATGATAAAGCATTCTATAATGAGTAAGGTAATATTATATGTCATGTCTATTATCATGCATTTTCGTGTTACATCACTTAGAATAACATATTACATCGTCGAGAGCACTACACTCGCGTATGTGCTCGCTCGACGCCCTCCGATGGCTTTCGATTACGTAACAGTCACAAAGATGACTATTTTGACCCTTCTTAATGACCTCAAATTTAAAAACTTGAAGCACAAACGTTGTAGGTCTATTCGTTCTCATTCTGGATCATCTTGAATCTCCTCAATCAGAGTTTGTATGAAAACATTATGGATGTTTTACCAAAACATGTTCTGTCAGATTTTTCTCAGTAGTTACAGTCAGACCACCCCTGCCGGGGCGGCGGTATTGCCCTATAAATAGCCCACCGGGGCGGGCATAGCTACTGTTAACTCATGGATTCATGCTCTGCTACAAAATAACAAGCCAAAAATCCTTTCTACCTTCATAATTTGAGTTATGCATGTCCAAATTAGTCCGTTTTTGATTCTATGGATTCGTAATTCATAGAACTACAACATATCATAATACCCATCAACTAACATAATTATTAACTAACCCAAAAATGAATCTATAACTCATGTTCATACTAATTGTTCATGTTTTGACAATTTAGCGAATTCGTTTGTTACGAATTCGTTCGTTTAACTTCCGTTGATTTCACATTTGACTATATTAACAATATCTAACAACAATTCATGGATTATAACAACCCTTAGACCTCAATTTTGTGACTCAAAAGCTATTTTTTCATGATATTTATGAGAAATTAAAACTTAGGAAATCAAAATCATATAAGTTAGCACCATTACCTCTTGATTGCTCCAATTTGCTATTTATAGCTCTCCCAATCTATGATTGCTCTTAATTCTACCAAACTCTCATAACCAAAATCTCAGAGATATTTTTAAACAAGAATGAGAAGGAGGAGTTCCTATTTATAAAAATTCATTATCCATACCATACATTTTCCCAAAGATTTAAGCTAAGAGGAAGAAGAAGAAGCCATTGGATGATGAAAAGTTGGTTACCAACTCCTTCCCCAGACATTCTTTCCTTCATCATCAACCTATCTAGCCATTGTTCAGTTTAAGCAATAGAGGAGTAGGCCATTGGCCTATTCACGTGATAAAGGAAGGAAGACACTCATTTTGGGACAACTCTCTAATGCTCAGCATTTAGACAACCACTATTACCGTACATGTGTTATTTGATATTTGTCCCCAAATGAGCATTTACACCCAATCATACATTACACATAGAATTTATATAATCCATGTACATTGGTTTATTTTAAATAATATTTTAATTGTGTTAATTATAAAATAGTTGGATATTCCCAATCCATCATTTTTCATAAAATTTATCATCCCAAATAATCTCAATTATTATAATGATAATTAATATCAACTATTTATAAACTCACAATTTATTTTCTTTTAATACTTCCCATTAAATCTCTCTTTGTTTTAACTTCCCTAGTTATGCCACACTGGACATAATTATGTGAACTTAGTAATTAATATTCCACAAGCTTATAATAATATAATCTCACAAAATAATATTATTCTTAACTTTACATCATATAACATGGTCATGGAATTGGTCCATTGCACCATGTTACATTTTATTATCTCACTTGTACATAAGGCTAAAATACAAGCATTTATATGTATGTATTCATATACTTCCTATATTATATAGTTACCATTGAAGTGTTCCAGTTCATTTCATATCATATAGATGTAGCTACTATATAATATAAAACCATTCCATATACAATTTAATTTCTTCAATTATTCATTCATTAAATTATTTAATGAATGCTTAATTCACCACTTTGCCACACTAGGCATATCACACAAGCTTAAATTAAGCTTATTACTTATTCTCATTACTTATTCATTTCCCTCCACCTTACTATAATTAAAATTTATGTATTTCGTCATAACATAACATAAGATGTTTTTATCATGTTTTCTCTAAATATAGGAACTAATCATAATAAAATGATTTACTCATTTTCTCAAGATATTACTCTTAATATAATATCTATGTATTATTAAAATATTTAAATGCACGACACACGTACACACTATATATAGAAATTAATTTTATTTCCTATTATGATAAATTGTTTCCATTAACTTATATATCAAATATATTTTAATATATTTACCATATTACTTACTCACACACATTATCTCGTAGAAAACTATATAAGATAATATCAAAATAATATTCCCCATTTTATTAAAATAATCAAATGCTAGAATTTATTTTAATATCCTTTAGTAGAAATATACTATAATTATTTCTCTTCCATTTCTATAGATTGTCTCAACACAATTTCTTTAATCTATACATTTAATCATATCTCAATATTAATCAATAAAGCTCTAACCAATATTTATCTAAAGATATATCGATTTCCTTCTCTCGTCAACAACGTACATATATACAAGTCTAAACTTAGAACACATCAAGTCTTTAATAGTATTCAATATAGTACACTGAGTGGTTTTCCACAAACAACCAACAAATTAGTTTCCGTCTCGTCTACACTAATTTCGCAGCGAGTTAGATCAGTCACTAATTCGTATATACCTCCGCTCTCTGAAGGAATCGTTTAGCCCAGCTCCTATACATCCACCATTAAAGAGTACGGTTGCACTGCCTTAGACTTGATACCTACTCGTACATATACTCAAGAAATTGGTGATTATCAAACATATTTAATGTCACCAACTTACTATTATAAAATAATTTCACATAAATTATTTAATATCAATAGATAGATTTCTATCCATCTTCTTTACTTCAAATAACTCGCCTCTTCAATAAACAACAAATATATAATAATAATAATATGTTTATTAAACACATAAATCACTTATTGCATAGTTTATATCATCTCATGCAACACCATTCCACATACCTCACAACATATACATAAATTTTTATTCGAACCCTTCTCATGCCTTAAGAATTTTATTTACTAAATTTTTATTTTAATAATTTCTAAATATTCGGGTTCTTACATCCTCTCCCCCTTATAAGGATTCCGTCCTCGAAATCACCGAAACCTCCTCTTGTAAAGTCCCCGAACCCGGATACTTGAAACCCGAACTCGGTACTTCACGATACCATTTCTATGAGCGGAATACTACTACTAATAATAACAATAATATAAAACTTAAATTTACATATACATCAGAGTCTTTCTCCCACGTACGTAACCTTTAATCATTCATTACATGTCTTAATTTATATAAATATATATAGCATAGTCTTCATAATCTAAAACTATTACAAACAGTAGCATAAAAAGTCATTCAGCAACTTTCCCTTTTCCCTTGTTCTTGACAGATCCTTCTGGTCCTTCACACTTAGCTGAAAACATTTAAATTAAGCAAGGATGAGCATTTGATTAATATATATATAGGCTGAAAGAATTTAAATGTTTTCTTTATAATATTCTTGTACAACTAGTCAGTAGTTGTGAATTAATCTGTACCAATAATATTAACATAACAACCCTCTTTCAAATGTTTGAAACTGGGTATTGACTATACATGAGGTTTCTGTGACATACTATGAACATTGTTTTTCATTTTCGAAAAGGTTTGAACAGAAATTCATCTGTAAACCGTCATGACTTAAGGGCACGTAGGGTGATCAGCCCCATTGTACCCTGTATTGATCAATACTACATGTATAAGTACGATGTTATCGTTCACTCTGTCCGCCTTGGGCGCATAAAAATTTTCCCATTATCGGGATGTTCATACCTGTCGGGTTTTCATAACAAAGGTCTTATCTTATTCAACAATAATATATAATTCAACATATATGTATATCAAAGGTGTATCAACATGCGATTGAATACAATGATTATCCAAGTGGGGACACTTGTATAATCATTTCTAGAAATTAACGAACAGAATATATATATTCGAATTATCATATACTAACATGTTGATAATCAAAGGGTGTATATAATATAGGTTTAACAATCTATACAGTAATAATATAATTTTGAAACATTCTTACACTTGTCCATTACATAAAGAAAATGCAAAGTTAGGATACTTGCCTGATGCGCTGCTTACACTTACGCAACTTAGATTTATCTTTTCTATTTCGACCTATCATTAATCAGATCATTTTACTGATTAGTACAACATAACGTACATATAACACTGCCTATTGTAGTCATCACATTCCCTATTAACATTATCACACATGTTCAACAATCGTTGACTCATAATCAAACATCAACACCTTCCTAATCACATTGTCACACAACCTTAATAACCATTGAATCACAAATAAACACATTCAATTAAATTATTTAAGTCCAGATCAATTTCTGAAACATGTCGGTCTACCGACAGCTTTATCGGGTAAATATCGAGTCTAAGACTCTAAACCGTAGTTCATTATCTATTTGGATAATTTAAACATCAGTCGCACTATTTTTCAAGGTCTTATAATAATTATTAAATAATTATTATCATTTATCATAATTTTTGAAATATCAGAATCATTATGAAATGATTTAAATATTAAACAATTCTATTATCATTAATATTTAATTAATATTAAACTATTAATGAATCCATTGCCAAAATATTAAAGTTATGTATAATAACTCAAAATATTTTTAAAGTATTTATAATACCCTTAAATGATTTTTAAAACATTTAAAATCATTATTAAATAATTACCATTAATATTTAAATATTAATGAACTATTTATCCAAATATTAAAAGTCAATAATTATAACTTAAAATATTTTTAAATCATTAATATCCTTTTTAAATGATTTTTTTTAAATAAATAAACCATTTTTAAACTATTTATTTAATATAATTATTAAATAAATTTAATATCATTAAATAATCATTAATATTTAATTATTAATGAAATTATCCTTTAAATATTAAAAGTTATATTTTATAACTTAAAATATCTTTAAACACTTTATTTTCATTTAAAATGATTATTATAATATTAAAATTATTTTTAAACTAAACTATTTAATATAATTATTAAATAACTTAATATCATTAAAGTAAGTTTGTAATTAATAACTTAATTAAAGTAAGTTTGTAATTATCTAACAAATGGACATTAGGGTTTAGATCATATAATTATTGTTGACTTTGCTTATTTAGCAATTATGGTTTATTCTTTTGGTAATTAGGGTTACCAAATTACTATTAGGGTTTTTAATTACTAACTTAGAGTTCTAGTTTAGTAATTAGGGTTTAACGGTTTAGGGTTTCTAAATTTAATAATTATAATCATAATACTTGCTAATTAATCACATTATCAATACTTACCAACAATCTCAAACTCTAATTTCAAATTAGGGTTACTAATTATATCAAATAAGGTTTCCAGAATTTTAATTAGGGTTTACCTAATTAATACATTAATACACGATATAATTTATCTAACACACTTAAAACAATCTTGCACTCTAATTTGGATCTCAAATTAGGGTTTAACATTATTCTAAGGTTTGGTCAAAATACACCGTAATTAACCAACCATTATCAATACGGACATACCGTACATATTCATAGCACTGAAAAATCAAAATATAATTAATATTATATTATTATTCTCATACCTTGACAATAATCCAAAATTAGGATTTGGATTCCATATCTGATTATTCTTTCATATTTAACATTAATAATTAAGGTAAAATAATTAACTTAATAATCTGTACAAAAATTCATATAATAAAATAATTATTATATTTATTCTAAAAAAATCACTTCATAAATTATTTAAATAATATATGATTATATATTCATGGAAAATAATTAATAAAAACATTTCTATTTTAAAATTAATTATTATAAAAATATACTTTATAATAATCAATAATTCTAGAATAAATTTACTTGTAAATATTCATGTAATAAATATATTTTTATTTACCACATAAATACATATACACATAATCTTGTACAAATCCTCATCCTTAAAATAAAAAAAAAATTATACGTAAAATTTAAGATTTATTTATATAGAAAATATCGGGTTGTCACATTCACCCTTCCTTATAAAGATTCTGTCCCCGGAATCACCACTTAAAAACCTACACATAACTGGGTACATAGCATACACAATCTTCGCAAGTAGATCTCAATCAACTTTGATCGAACTGATCTTTAACTAATCACATTAAGCTTGTCTTTCTGATTAAACGAAAATTTGATTTTTAAAAGAACTCAAATTCCTCCCTCAAAATTTCTTTATAAAACAATTTACTATAAATAGAAAAATTCTAATTATGCAAATAAAAGTTATTCGAATATTACCTGGAACTGCATTGTCAGCTGCCACCGTGTCTTGAACCGTCATGTTGAAGACCCTTGATGTTGACTTTGTTGGTTTGTTTGATGATGTCGGTCCCGTGATTGCTAATGTTCCACTACCCTTACCAGTATTCTCCTTTCCTGCCTCCACCCTCCTATTCGGACAATCCTTCACCCTGTGCTCCATTGATCCACAAATAAAACAACCACTATTCATTCTAGGATTGGGGCAGTTGGGAGAGATATGGCCCTCCTATCCGCATTTATAACACACAAATTTTCCTTTTAAATATTCTCCGGAGTGGTTCTTTCCACACGTTTTACACTGAATCCCTTGCTTCTTAATTCCTTCTTGCTTCACCTGCACATTTCCAAAAATAGTTGCCCTTCCTTTTTCCGTCAACACTCCTGCTTCCACTATTAGTCCTCACCTTCTCAGCTTCCTCGACCTTGCCCTTGTTCTTTTTCTCCTTATTGTAGAGGCTCATAGCCTCACTTCCCTCCTCCGCAATTATCGCCTTCTCCACGAGTGCTGCAAATGTTGGAATCTGCAACACTGCCACCTTATTATAGAGCCAAGGTTTTAATCCCAGCTCAAATCTACTCGCCTTCCTAGCCTCCGTATCGACTTGATGCGGAGCAAACCTAGCTAACTCATTGAATTTTGCGGCATATTCTGCCACTGACATATCCCCTTGCTTCAACTCCAAAAATTTTACCTCCATTCTAGACTGCATACTGGCTGAAAAATAGTTCTCAAAAAATAAAGTCTTAAATTTATCCCACGCTACCACACATGCTCCTGCCCTCACCTGATTTGATTCCCACCAGAAATTGGCCTCACCCTTCATCATGTAGGTGGAAAAAGAGGTCTTTTTCCCCTCAGCTACCCTAGCTATTATAAACGCCTTCTCAATTTCCTTAACCCAAGTTCGGGCTTCTACAGGGTCAGTCGTACCTTTAAATTCTGGCGGTCCTACAGCCTTAAAATCTTTGAATTTTGCCAAGTGATTATCCGGCTGGTTCCCTTATTGCATAGCCTGGGCTACCATATTCACAAAATGCTGCATCGGGTCTGCTTGTTGTTGTCCTTCAACGTTGTTGACAGACTCTTCTGCCCTATGTTCCGAGTTTTACGTCTTGGCGGCATTATCTGGTTAATTAAAAACCATAAATTAACTTACATTCTAAACTTTATCATATAAGTTTAAACTTATTAAACTTGTTTCATAACTCAAACTTTGATTCATATTCATTCATTGCTTTCAAAATATTTTACATATCATAGCACATAGTGCTTTAAACATCAGTTATCCCATTGTGACTACAAAAGTCGGGATTTACATCACCACTTGTACAAAAGTTTTATAATAATGCATTACACAGACATACTAAGCACACATATAATATAAAACACGCTTACACAACATAACCTATACTACATATTTACTAAGTCTTCTTTCTTGGACAGTTTCTCTCCTGATGATCTTTCTTTCCACAGACAAAACATGCTTCTCGTTTATAGTCAGGACAATACAGAGTAGTAGGCCCTTCATAGCCGCAAAGATAACATATTATTTTCCATTTCTTCTTCCCAGATTTTCCTAAATTATTGTCTTCTACCTTCCTTTTTCCCTTATCTTTTGGAGCTACAAACGAAGTGTTGCTTGAGGCTCCCATCTGATTGATTTGGATTTGAAGCTTATCCTGCTCTTCCATTATTTCTATTAACGCTTGACGCAATTGACTGTTAAGCAGTTTTTCTGTCTTCCACAACCCTTCTAGAGAAGAAACCTTGTTCCTCAATTCCTGTATCTCCATTGATGCTTGATCAGCTTCAACATTAGGGTCTGAATCATTATCTGTCAGATCCACTATTTTCGAATCTGGTACTATATTTTCCACGATAACCACCTCGTCCGAGTTGGTTTCATTGTGAGCTTCTATTTCCGCTATTGGCGTTGATATTAGCTCCTTCTTTACGATCCGTGGATATCCTAATCCTTTTTCACCTAACATCTACACACAACAATTATCCTAATTAGCATATAATATATACACATAACATATAAAGGTTTTATATAAGTTATCTTTTAGTTTGTTTGACGATGAATTTATCCAATCCATCTTTATTTAAACTCTATATGAGTTATTTATATTTTCCACGTTTCCCTTTGTTCTAAGGTTATAGCCTAAGGTCTAACCCACCTAAGGTTTCTAACCCTATAGCTCTGATACCATTTTGTAAAGTCCCCGAACCCGGATACTTGAAACCCGAACTCGGTACTTCACGATACCATTTCTATGAGCGGAATACTACTAATAATAATAACAATAATATAAAACTTAAATTTACATATACATCAGAGTCTTTCTCCCAAGTACGTAACCTTTAATCATTTATTACATGTCTTAATATATATAAATATATATATATATATATCATAGTCTTCATAATCTAAAACTATTACAAACAGTAGCATAAAAAGTCATTCAGCAACTTTCCCTTTTCCCTTGTTCTTGACAGATCCTTCTGGTCCTTCACACTTAGCTGAAAACATTTAAATTAAGCAAGGATGAGCATTTGATTGCCCAGCAAGTATTATATATATATAGGCTGAAAGAATTTAAATGTTTTCTTTATAATATTCTTCTATAACTAGTCAGTAGTTGTGAAGTAATCTGTACCAATAATATTAACATAACAACCCTCTTTCAAATGTTTGAAACTGTGTATTGACTATACATGAGGTTTCTGTGACATACTATGAACATTGTTTTTCATTTTCGAAAAGGTTTGAATAGAAATTCATCTGTAAACCGTCATGACTTAAGGGCACGGGGGGTGATCAGCCCCATTGTACTCTGTATTGATCAATACTACATGTATAAGAACGATGTTATTGTTCACTCTGTCCGCCTTGGGCGCATAAAATTTTTCCCATTATCAGGATGTTCATACCTGTCGGGTTTTCATAACAAAGGTCTTATCTTATTCAACAATAATATATAATTCAACATATATGTATATCAAAGGTGTATCAACATGCGATTGAATACAATGATTATCCAAGTGGGGACACTTGTATAATCATTTACAGAAATTAACGAACAGAATATATATATTCGAATTATCATATACTAACATGTTGATAATCAAAGGGTGTATATAATATAGGTTTAACAATTTGTACAGTAATAATATAATTTTGAAACATTCTTACACTTGTCCATTGCATAAAGAAAATGCTAAGTTAGGATACTTGCCTGATGCGCTGTTTACACTTGCGCAACTTAGATTTATATTTTCTATCTCGACATATCATTAATCAGATCATTTTATTGATTAGTACAACATAACGTTCATATAACACTACCTATTACAGTCAGTACATTCCATATTCACATTATCACACATGTTCAACAATCGTTGACTCATAATCAAACATCAACACCTTCCTAATCACATTTTCATACAACCTTTAATAACCATTGAATCACAAATAAACACATATTCAATTAATTTATTTAAGTCCAGATCAATTTCTGAAACATGTCGGTCTACCGACAGCTTTATCGGGTAAATATCGAGTTTAAGACTCTAAACCGTGGTTCATTATCTATTTGGATAATTTAAACATCAGTCGCACTATTTTTCATGGTCTTATAATAATTATTAAATAATTATTATCATTTATCATAATTTTTGAAATATCAGAATCATTATGAAATGATTTAAATATTAAACAATTCTATTATCATTAATATTTAATTAATATTAAACTATTAATGAATCCATTGCCAAAATATTAAAATTATGTATAATAACTCAAAATATTTTTAAAGTATTTATAATACCCTTAAATGATTTTTAAAATATTTAAAATCATTATTAAATAATTAACATTAATATTTAAATATTAATGAACTATTTATCCAAATATTAAAAGTCAATAATTATAACTTAAAATATTTTTAAATTATTAATATCCTTTTTAAATAAATTTTTTTAAATAAATAAACCATTTTTAAACTATTTATTTAATATAATTATTAAATAAATTTAATATAATTAAATAATCATTAATATTAAATTATTAATGAAATTATCCTTTAAATATTAAAAGTTATATTTTATAACTTAAAATATCTTTAAACACTTTATTTTCATTTAAAATGATTATTATAATATTAAAATCATTTTTAAACTAAACTATTTAATATAATTATTAAATAACTTAATATAATTAATAATTATTAATTAATGAAATTTATCTTTAAATATTAAAAGTTATATTTTATAACTTAAAATATTTTAAATACCTTATTATTATTTAAAATGATTTTTAATATAATAAAATCATTTTTAATTCATTTATTTAATTCATTTAATAAATAACTTAATTATCATTAATATTAATTTATTAATGAAAATTATCACATAATATTAAAAGTTATCAAAAATAACTTAAATTATTTTCTTATATCATAATATAATTTTAAATGATTTTTCATGAATTAAAATCATTTTTAAATAATTTATTTAATATTATAATTAAATAAATTAAATACTTTTAATATTCCAAAAATATTAAATATTTATGAAATATATTTAAAATAATTAAAAATTAATTTTCAGAATTTAAAATAATTTTTAATAATTTATTTTGTATTTTTAATAATTAAAAACTATTTTTTTCTATTTTTTATAATTTTAGGAAAATAATAATGCTATATGTCGCTAAAGACCACCTATAGCGACAGAACCGTCGCTATAGGTGTTCTTCATGTTCTTGAACATTCATAGGCAGTTACCGAGTAGGCTAGTTTGACCATCAATAATTCCGTGTGTATTGTGTTTCTGGGCCTGTTGTTCGTCAGATCATGTAGTACAAATACAAGACTACACGATCCAACAACAAACATGATCAAAACGCATAATACAAAAGAGATCTGAGCCTCCAAAAATGTTGTCAGGACTGTTCTTCATTTTCTGGGTAACCTAGAAATGAAGAATAGATCATAGGTCATACTTTGAACCTTTACTACACGCAATCCTTGTAATTGTTTTGTGATCTATAAGCTGCAGTGTATAGACAACATGCAAGGGTAAAGATCTATTACATAAAAACAACCTAACAACCACTGAATTAGCAAATCTATGCTGGTCAACCCATGTCAGACGACACGGTCAAGCGTTTTCTGGGTTACCCAGAAAACGGCTTTCATGCTCTTCTGGCTTGGTTTGACCGTCGACTACGCTTCACCTGATAACTCTTTAGATGATACTAAGGCACAACAATGAAGTATACCATACATACTACAACTTAGATTCAAGATCAATAACATATCATCAAAGTACTGTCAGATATAGGAGCTTGATATCTTGTCAGATGCTGGAATAATTTTCTGGGTTACCCAGATTTCTGTGCAGTCAACGTCGGTCAATGGTGTTTGACCTTAAATAACGTTAAGTCCAGATATCAAATAGCTATTCTACCACTTCCAGCTTAAAGACAACCTATCCGGCTATATATTAACACTTTAAAACAACAAAAATACTAAACACACAACGATCTACAGCCTCTGACATTCGATGTCAGAGAACAAAAAAATAATTTTTCCAGATTCGACAAATCTTCTAATCCGAGCCTCTAGATGTTATGGATCTAACATCTAGCAACCCAGATCATCTCTAGACAACATAAACAATATATTCTAACACTTAAACACAACATCTAACAACAAATTTTGGACAGAAATTCAAGGTAGGGTTTATACCTTAAATGAGCAATTTCGGATTTTGTGTTGTTGTTTTGTTGTTGGATTTCATGGGGCTATGTTTGTGACTGATATTATCAACAAATTTCAGAGGTGTGGTGTTTGAGAGAGTTGAGTAGGGTTTTTGCACAAAATAAGTGGACAAAAGTAATTTCTCTCTCCTTCACTCCTTAAATAGACAAGCATGATGCATGTATCAGCTGAATTAGAGTGGTTTGCTGGCAAAAATAGGCATGTGGAGTTGTTAGGGTTTGGTGACCAACTTCACCAATTTGTCAAAACCTACTAACTAGCTTCTTTAATGCTAAAAAGGACATGATGGTCATTTGTTTTCTAATTTAATGGCAAAAATGGAACTTGGCAAACCCTTAGGGTTTAACCCTAAAATTTAGCACAAAATAAATCTAGGATTTAGCAATTAGGGTTTGCACAAAAATAAAATTAATTAAATTTTAGTTTCATAAATTTTGAAAATAATAACTTTGTTAATTAAAGTAAGTTTGTAATTATCTAACAAATGGACATTAGGGTTTTGATCATATAATTATTGGTGACTTTGCTTATTTAGCAATTAGGGTTTATTCTTTTGGTAATTAGGGTTACCAAATTACTATTAGGGTTTCCAGAATTTTAATTAGGGTTTACCTAATTAATACATTAATACACGATATAATTTATCTAACACACTTAAAACAATCTTGCACTCTAATTTGGATCTCAAATCAGGGTTTAATATTATTCTAGGGTTTGGTCAAAATACACCATAATTAACCAACCATTATCAATACGGACATACCGTATATATTCATAGTACTGAAAAATCAAAATATAATTAATATTATATTATTATTCTCATACCTTGACAATAATCCAAAATTAGGATTTGGATTCCATATCTGATTATTCTTTCATATTTAACATTAATAATTAAGGTAAAATAATTAACTTAATAATCTGTACAAAAATTCATATAATAAAATAATTATTATATTTATTCTAAAAAAGTTACTTCATATATTATTTAAATAATATATGATTATATATTCATGGAAAATAATTAATAAAAACATTTCTATTTTAAAATTAATTATTATAAAAATAAACTTTATAATAATCAAAAATTCTAGAATAAATTTACTTGTAAATATTCATGTAATAAATATATTTTTATTTACCACATAAATTCATACACACATAATCTTGTACAAATCCTCATCCTTAAAATAAAATAAAAAAAAATTATACGCAAAATTTAAGATTTATTTATATAGAAAATATCGGGTTGTCACACCTCTACTCGGTGCTATTTCGAATAATACAAAATCTTTTTGAAAAATTTTATCCATTCTCTTTTCGGAAGTTTTATTATAACTTGCTCACTTGCATTCTACCACTTTTCCTTTCTAAGGAACATGCTACTTACTACATTCATCCTTCAGAAGAATAAGAATCTTCCACGATTTTTCAATAATCGGGAAGTAGTATGAATAATCTTAGATTCCAAATTATGCTGAGGGGTCACAAGACCATGAACTCGTCTCTAGGTTTACAAATGCTTCAACAAAATCCTTCACATTGTAAACCAGAGTATTTATCAATCACTAAGACTGAAAACACCCTCCACGCGTACACTAGGTAGCCAACCTAATGTACCACTACGTTGGGCCACAACGTAGTGTTTTGTAACGATTATATGTGTTACACTCGGAACCATTGTCCCCGAAAACATGTCCCCTTATAGGGTTGTTCACCTCAGCTTTTCAACAACTGAATCCACACCAAAACAATCTGGTTTGGCATAATTACTCAAGAACGCTTGAATTCCATAAATATTTTTTAACAGCCGTCTAGCCGAATCAAATAGCTTAGACTTTTATTAATAACTTGGACTTCAATCAAAATAATTTAGCTAACTAAATTGACCTTCTTCATAATTTAAAAGAAAACAAAAAATTCTTTTATGACATCATGATACCGTACTAGATTAGTAGTACGTTGAGGAATCCTCCATTATGTGACTTTGTCATACTACACCGTACCAAAATTGACTGACAATCTTTTGATCACAACCAACACTAGGTTCAACTGCATGGATGACTCAATCGATTACCATACACCTTATCAATAATGCGCATGGTTAGAAATACATTTTGAAAATTTTCAAATCATTTTTGTCTTAGCCGAAATAATTATCATAGACATAAGAATAAAGGTATTATTTTTAAACATCATTGGCTCAATCACAAGATCCAATGTTTTTCAAGAAAACAAAAGTGCGAATCATCAGCATAAAATCAATAAACTTTGAAAATCTAGCAGAGCTAGAAGATTTAGAAAATCCACGTTTCTCCAACAACTTCAATCTTTACTACACCAAAATTTCTAACTTCATAACATATATAAACCCGATACAATTCATCAAACTTACCACACTTTGGAAATTCAGGAACTTGCCACAATTATATGAGTTTAAGAACTTATCCTAGTCAGACCATAGGCGTCCATTCGCTGAGGGGTTCAAAAATATTTCATATAATTATGAGTCACGAACTTACCATGTGCATGAGTTTTAAGACCACGCGCCTAATATTAATATTCTCTATCTTAATCTTAATAGTCTCCGTCTATCAAATATGATATGAGAAAAGAATCACCTTCTCACCATAAGCATATTGATAGCACGACACCGACATTCCATTGATTATCATTGTGAGGAACCGAGCGTGAGCACAAAGCCTCCGCCCACACAAAGCTTTGTACAACTCAGCTCTCACATGAGTCCTCAACTAAAATCGAACTTAACTCTATCTCACTCTTAACTTACTCTTTGTTCGATACGAATTCTTCGTATCTCACCACATACAATTCCTCATGAGTTCATATCGTACCATTTCATAGTACAATCTCTTATAGCATCAAGCTATACACACTTAGTAATTACAGACTATTTATCACTTCATAGCTTAATCTGATCACGTCGTGATCATTAATTTACCTTACTGTTCTTTCCCTATTATCAACAAAACTCCACTCGAGTTCATCCTCATTATCTTTGTCATCTTCATCTTATAGATAACATCTTAACATTTTTATTATCAGTGTTAGGAAACTCCTGAATTATCATTCTCTTAGATACTTCAAGATTCTTCTTTGAATCTTCAATTATATATTTTAATCTTTATCTTTCTCTCTCTCAGGTTATAGCCTAAGGTACATTTACCTATGTTTATAACTTACAGCTTTGATACCAAACAGTGACGCCCCCAAATCCAGGTTCCTTCAAACCTCGGATTTGGTCCGCCACGATACTACTATCATCAAACTATTTATATATATTATTCATAACATAATGAATATAACTTTTCTTACTACAATTTAGATAATAAATTCTCTCCATTTCCAAGATCTGTATAATGACCGCAAACTTTTATAAGTTTCACAACTTGGTCATTTACTATTCCTATTTTACAGTACATTTGATATAATATAAATATGCAGAATAATTTAAACTTTTTCAATCTCCTTTGAAAATAAATCTTTTATTGATTTCTTAACTTGAATCGATTTACATATCCTTGAATCAAATTATGTTATGATTCATTCTATTCGAATTACTGTATAAAATTTTACATCTTGATTTGATATCCTCTATGTATTAACTAATACATCCTTATAATACAACAAGTATTACACATCGTAAGTATATATCAAGTACACTCCTAGAACCTAAACATGGTTCAAGAAATAATCTAAATAGTATCCTTCATTGTGAAACTATCTACTTTGTCAACCAAGAAACACAAAATCTTTACCGTGAGTCCTTAACCTGCAAAAGTGGTTATTTGCAAGGGTGAGCTTGACAACCCAGCAATTCTAACAGTTTTCATGCAGCACATAGCATATAATAGCATATTTAGTTCATGCATTCATAATCAATTAATATTTACTACACATGTTACTTCTCACATAACAAGCATAGAGGTTTATATCACAAACATATCATCAAAGATCAACTTTCACATTTCATACATATCTCATTTGAATTTCATATATATACATCAACATTTGCATCGCATAATATAGCTTAACTAACAGTTATCAAATTCATATAACAAATAGGAACTGAAAGACTTGCCTGATTCGTAGTTTATGAACTACGACTTACTGCTTAACGCTTAACTGCACTTTGTGTATTCCTACACAGTTATATAATCATGGATTCATATCCATCAGTAACATATTTCATGCATTCTCAATGTAATAACAATGTTACATTGTTTTCTAACTAGGTTCATAAAACCTTCATTTCACTTTCTCATCGTACTTTTAGAATTGCTATATATGTGTAGGTATTTCTTAACCATCCGTACTTGACATCAACTTCACATACATTTATCACTCACTTGACTCTCTGTGTTCGACACATATTTAAAGTTTATAGATACGTGATCTTCGTCGTGCATATTCAAACTACTTAGTTTCATAATGATTTATTTCAATTAATAAGGCTTAACAACTTTCTTTAGCAAGATTCGATGTTATAAGCTTTTAAACACATATATTGGTACTAATAAGTCTTTACTAGTATGCTTCACATAGACATAGCATAGTTCATTATTTAAAAACGCATTTTAAACCACACTTGAAACGTCCAATTAATGTTTAGCTAAAAGATGAACATAATCGGCATGTCTAGTGGCATAAGGCATTCAAGTTCACTTTTAAAAGTTATTCTAGGCCAAGGTAAAGCAACTAGGTGCAACTTTTAATCTCATTTCATAGCTAACTAATCCATGAATATATGTTATCATGTTTAGAACTTTAAGTACACAAATTACTTTAAGTTCATTCTTAAAGTTTCAAGTTTTCTTTAGAAATCATTTTCAACTAAGCTATTATAAGTTGATAATAAGTAAAGTAACTTTAAATCACTTCTCATTCTTAAGTATACTCATAACTCAACAAGATGTATGTGTTAAAATATCATAACTTCAAAGACTTAAGGTTCGTCAATATTCGTTTTTCAAAACTCTAAGTTTCTTTTCGAAACACATACTAAACCATGCTAAAGTATTCTATAATGAGTAAGGTAATCTTATATGGCATGTATATTATCATGCATTTTCATGTTACATCACTTAGAATAACATATTCCATCGTTGAGAGCACTACACTTGCGCATGTGCTCGCTCGACGCCCTCCGATGGCCTTTGATTACGTAACAGTTACAAAGATGACTATTTTGACCCTTCCTAATGAAGTCAAATTTAAAACCTTAAAGCACAAAGGTTGTAGGTCTATTCGTTCTCTTTCCGGATCATCTTGAATCTCCTCAATTGGAGTTCGTATGAAAATGTTATGGCCGTTTTACCAAAACATGTTATGTCAGATTTTTCTCAGCAGTTGCAGTCAGACCACCCCCGCCGAGGCGGGGGTCTTTGTAATGACCCCAAAATTTATACCATTTAAATCTCAACTTCGGTCGTTAACCGTACGTTAAATCTCTAATTTTACATCATTATTCGATATTAAAAACACTAAAATTGCGAAATATTTAAAACATTTATACATTTCCTTCTTTCTTGCCCTGAATCGCGACCTTTACATTACATCTCTTTGATTCAATCTTATATCATGAATCGTTATAACAAAATGACTATACAAAGTCTTACATCATAACTAAATATCCATATACATTGGATAGCTCAGCTTACAATTCAACAACATGTTACGTTCAAAATATGAAATACATTACTCATAAAACATAAGTAATCTTCGTGAATATAGATCTCTATGACTCACTTAGCACATATCTTTACCATAAAATCTTGACCTGCAAAAGTGGTTATTTGCAAGAGTGAGCTGGACAGCCCAACAAAGTCTAACAGTTTTCATGAATCAAATAACACATAATAACATGCTCGATATACATCTTATTAAAGTAACATGGCATACATGCTTTTAATTCACATAGCAAATATAAAGGCTGAGTTCCTTACTCAATCATCATTACTTAGCCAAAATAATGCAGTCGTATATTAACTTTAACATTTCATGATTTCAACATGCATAACATATCATGTAATTTAAAACAGTTCATCAAGTCCACGTAGAAAATAAGAACCGAAAGACTTGCCTTGATCGTTGTTTACCAATAATAGTATAACAGCTTACTGTTATCTGCACTTCACGTGCCCTACACAATTATATAATCATACACATCAACTATTAGTCACATAACAACACATAGTAATTGTAATGGAAAATCTACTCCACATCTCATAATCATTCCTATTAATTAGCACACAATGTTAAATTAGATTGTGTTAACTTTTTGACTTATGACTCACTATATTTCATAATCGAAGTTCATTCAAGTGCTTAAGTCTTGATATGACTACTTATAGGTTTTATATTAAACCTATTTCATATCCTATAATATTTATTTCAATTGAATTGAAACACTTTTTAAGTTCGTTAACACTTGGCATGGCGTTTCGACGTTCATTCGTCACACGCCCGATTTGCCTCTCTTATGTATGCTTACTATGCTTCTATAACTTATATAATACATTATTTATTAATGTTAAGCATGATTATATTTACTAACATACATGTTTTATAACTTAGGACATCATCTTTTATGGTCAGGAGCACTACACATGCATATGTGCATGCCCAACGACCTCCGATTGCCCCCGAAAACATAATTATCCTAAAGATGACCATTTTGACTACTGTTACAGACCTCAAATTAAAAACCTTAACAAATGAAAGTTGTAGGTCTACTCGTCATCGTTCCGGATCATCTTGAATCATCTCAATCGGAGTTCGTATGAGAAAGTTATGGCCATTTTACTACAGGAGGACAAAATTGTCCGACTCAAACTTCTATCCCCACGCCACGACGCGATAACTAAGTCATACAGTGGCGCCACAGTGCGAGATTGGCACTGGGGCGCGAATTTCAGCGCTGGGGCTCGAACTTTTGGCGCTGGGGCGTGAATTTTGGCGCCGGGGCTCTATTTTTGGCGCTGGGGCGTCAAAAACTAACAGAACGCAGCCCACGAAGAACAGAACAACTAAATTTCTATATATAACTTAATTTCTAACACTAATTAACATGTATAACTTATCCCAATTACACATATACATATTACCCAACATGCATATACTAATTTAAACCACTAAACAACAATCCTTAGAAAACATAATTCCTTGAAAACATTATTTTAAACCAAAACACCATTACCGATGTTTGTTTACACAGTGAACATGGTAAACATAATTTATAAACCTATTTGATTCCTTTGAATTATGTTTCTCTGAATTTCTTACCCCGTTATCATATACAAGGTTCAATTTCATAACTTCACAATTAACATACACTAATTTTGTTATCTTACAAAAATCATATTCATGCATATGTAATAAAACCAATTCCCCTTATCTGTATACATAAATTAGCATACAATCTTGTCTATACGCTAACCATACAATCATATATATATATATATATATATATATATATATATATATATGCTAGTATAACACTTGTAACAATATGGTTTTATAGAGAATCTTTGTAAAAACCTTTACACATTAAAAATTAAGAACACAGACACAGAGAACGTAAACATATATATATATATATATATATATATATATATATATTAAGGTTTTAAAACATACCTTTTGTCGCTTTAGAAACCCTTGCAAATTACTGACAATAAGAATTCAGAACCTTCTCTTGTTGATTCTCTCTCTTAAACTCTCTTTCTCTCAAATTCTCTGTGATTTTCTTCTTAGACTTAGCAAACACTTAGAATGCGTAAACAAAGCCATTGGTAACCAATCGTAAATGGCCAGAATAAGCCCGATTAAATAATATCAGTTACCAAATATAACGTATAGGTTATAAATATATTTTATTCATTATTTTATTTATATAACATATATAATATTTCAAAATTCAAAAGAACTCCAAAAGTCATAAGGCTTCATTTGGCAAAACTCTTTAAAATTAAAGAATTAATATATTTAAGCCCTGTTTGGCAAAATAAATTAAAACAACTTTAATTTATTTTAATAACTACTTATAATATAGTTATTTGTCACACTTCTAATTAATTAAGTTTTCATACTTAATTTAATTAATACCAATAACAATTCATTGCATAATATAATAATTTATTTAATCATTATAAACCCTCTAACTTAATTATTAAATTAAATTAGATTACTATCTCAAAATAATTACTTTTCTTAACTCATTAATTATTTATTAAATAAATAAATAATCAAATCACATCAAATCAATTAAACAAATACGTATTCAACGATAAACACATCCATTAAATATTTATATAATTTAATAAATATTAATTAAAAATCTGGATTGTTACATCATTCCTTCCTTACAAGGATTCTGTCCTCAGAATCACAACTCAAACCACTCATTTGTTACAATCTTCCCTACTTACAAAGATTCTGTCCCCAGAATCGAAGACACAAATTAAACAAATAACTCAGAGTAATCTTTCATCATTTTATCTAAATATAGCTTATATATTTCTTACTACATTCATTACTTTAACAAATTATAGGTTTCATTTCATAACTTTCACTCGATCTCAATATATTCTGAGTATTATATATCTTTTAACCCATTCATTTCCTTTTCTAAGGATCGTTATCATCAACACTTGGGATATTACATTCACCATTTCTTCTAAAAAATTTGTCCTCGAAATTTTATTTATTAATCTTTATTCATTCAATCTATCAGAGTAGATTTTATGTCACTACTTCATTCATTCATTGGTTTCTATAACCACTTTCTTTCCACAAAGATCATTCTACAATTATTAACTTTTCTATTAAAAGTTTTACATTATTCTTTGATAACTCATATCATTCTCACTTCAAAATCTCTTTTCTCATTTATTCAACATATTCATCATTCAGTGTCGCATTCTACGACTCACTTCTTTCTAAGGAATATCATCCTTACCACATTCTCCTTTAGAATATCATGAATCTTCCACAATTGCTCAATAATTGGGAAACGATATGAATAACAGGAATTTAAAAGATTCCAAATCTTGCTGAGGGTTATAAGACCACGAACTATGTCCACAGTTGCAAGTAATATTTCAACTTCAACTTTAACAGTCATAAGTCTATAAGGACTCCCGTACTTAAGGTGTTAAGCCCTTCGTACGATGTATTATGCACAAACATTTAAACGCTATGCGTATGTCCATAGTTATAAGTAATCTTTCAACTTAAACTTTAACAGTCATAAGACTATAGGAACTCCTCGTACTTAGGGTGATCAGCCCTTCGTACAATGTATTGTGTATAAACATCTCAACGCCTCAGCATAATCCCCTATAAAAAAGGTTGTTCATCTCAGCTTTTCAACATCTGAATCTGCACAAAAACAATTTGGTTTGGCATAACTTCTCAAGAAACGCATGCATTTCATGAACATCTTTCAATATTCGTCTAGCTGAATCAAATATCATATACTTCTACAACAATTCGTACATCAATCGAAATATACATATATATATATATATATATATATATTCTCATATCTTAAAGAAATCTCAAAAATCTTTTTATGACGTCATGATACCGCACTGTATTTACAGTCCGTTGAGGATTCCGTCATTTGGTAATTTTATCATACTACATTATACCATAGTGGGCTGACGATCCTTAGATCACATCCAACACTAGGTAATACTTTATTGATGACTCCATCATTTTTATCATCTTTGCATCAGGTTACATGATGCATTAATGATATAAAATACGTTTTGATATATTGCAAATCATTTTTGTCTAGCCGAAGCAATTAGCATACACATACGAATAATAGTATTGTTGTTAAAACTCATTGGTTCCATCATTTTATCCAATGTTTTTCAAGAAAATAAAAGTGTAAACATCTGCACGAAGTCAATAAATTTCGAAAGTCTAGCATAGCTAGTAGATTTAGAATACTAATGCTTCTACCATCAACTCCACTTTCTATAATGATCCATTTCTTAATAGGTCTATCTATTCCTACCATCCTCAATACTCCATTTACACTTATCTATACCAAGTTCGTCAAACTCACCACACATTATGAGTTCAGGAACTTTCCACAATCTAATGAGTTTAAGAACTTATCCTAGTCAGACCATATGCGTTCATTCACTTAGGGGTTAAAAAACATACCATATAATTATGGGTCACAAACCTACCATAAGTATGAGTTTGAAGAACTCGCACTTAACCTTACATTATTCTCTAACTATACTTTACCTATCTGTTATACACATGAGAAAAGAATCACCTTCTCAACAGGCATATAGCAAATAGCGCGACACAAACATTCCAATGATTATCAATGTGATAAACTGAGTGCAAGCACAAAACCCTCGCCCATACAAAGGTTCGTACAACTCAGCCACCACCTGAGTCCTCAATTGAAATCCCTCCAAACTCTATCTTGCTTATAACTTGCTCTTTGCTCGATACAAATTCCTCGTATCACATTATCTATAACTCCTAATAAGTTTATCTCGTACTATCATAGTACATTATCTTCATAGCATCAAGCTATAATTATTCAACCACTACAAACCATCTTCCTTTTATAACTTAAATAGACCACGTCGTGATCTTATTCTATAATCATCTCCCTTAAAATTATTTTCTTAACTCGTGATCGTTTTGTTTTACGATCCTCTTTCTTTCCTTTTTTCATCATTTACGACATTATTCGTTATCTTGGCTTTTAGAGTTAGGAAACTCCCATTTCTTATCTTTATATCTCTTAGATTCTTATTTGAATCTTCTTGTTTAAAAAAAATCTTCCTTTAAGAATTTCTAACTTCAGTTACATCGTTCAAAATTTCATTCGAGTTCTACACTTTCATCATACGTATCCATTTCTACACTTGGTACACATAGAGTCTCTAACAGTTTCAATATGGTACGCTGAGTGGTTTCCCACAAACAACCAATAAACTAGGTTCTGAGTTACTAGTTTGTATATACCTCCGCTCTATGAAGGAATCGTTTAACCCTGATACCATACATCAACTACTAAAGAGTACAATTGCACCATACTCTCTATTCTTAACTTCTTTATCATTCTCTTTTTATAGACATTGTCTATTTATTATCACCTTACATCCTTATTACTGGAGTTGGGTAACCCCACATTCATATTCCTTATAACTCTTGCGAGATTCTTCTTTGAATTATTTCATGCAAGTTTTAAATCCCTTCTTTATAAATTTCTTAAATTACTTCTTATTATTCAAACTCTATTTGAGCTTATTCTTTCATTATCTTCACCTCTCTTCTCTAAGGTTATAGCCTAAGGTACTCATACCTAAGGTTTATAACCTGTCAGCTCTGATACAAACTGTAACGACCCCAAAATTCATACCATTTAAATCTCAATTTCGGTCGTTAACCATACGTTAAATCTCTAATTTTACATCATTATTCGATATTAAAAAACTAAAATTGCGGAATATTTAAAATGTTTATACATTTCCTTCTTTCTTGCCCTGAATCGCGACATTTACATTACATCTCTTTGATTCAATCTTATATCATGAATCGTTACAATAAAATGACTATACAAAGTCTTACATCATAACTAAATATCCATATACATTGGATAACTCAACTTAAAATTCAACAACATGTTACGTTCAAAATATGAAATACATTACTCATAAAACATAAGTAATCTTCGTGAATATAGATCTATATGACTCACTTAGCACATATCTTTACCTTAAAATCATGACCTGCAAAAGTGGTTATTTGCAAGAGTGAGCTCGACAGCCCAGCAAAGTCTAACAGCTTTCATGCATCACATAGCACATAATAACATGCTCGATATACATCTCATTAAAGTAACATGGCATACATGCTTTTAATTCACGTAGCAAATATAAAGATTGAGTTCCTCACTCAATCATCATTACTTAGCCAAAATAATGCAGTCATATATTAACTTTAACATTTTATGATTCAACATGCATAACATATCATGCAATTTAAAACAGTTCATCAAGTCCATGTAGAAAATAGGAACCGAAAGACTTGCCTTGATTATTGTTTACCAATAATGGTTTAACAGCTTACAGTTATCTGCACTTCACGTGCCCTACACAATTATATAATCATACACATCAACTATTTGTCACATAACAACACAGAGTAATTGTAATGTAAACTCTACTCCACATCTCATAATCATTCCTATTAATTAGCACACAATGTTCAATTAGATTGTGTTAACTTTTTGACTTATGACTCACTATATTTCATAATCGAAGTTCATTCAAGTGCTTAAGTCTTGCTAGGACTACTTATTGGTTTTATATTAAACCCATTTCATATCCTATAATATTTATTTCAATTGAATTGAAACACTTATTAAGTTCGTTAACACTTGACACGGCGTTTCGACGTTCATTCGTCACACGCCCGATTTGCCTCTCTTATTTATTAATGTTAAGCATCATTATATTTACTAACATACATGTTTTATAACTTAGGACATCATCTTATATGGTCAGGAGCACTACACATGCATATGTGCATGCCCGACGCCCTCTGATTGCCCCCGAAAACATAACAGTCCTAAATATGACCATTTTAACTACTGTTACAGACCTCAAATTAAAAACCTTAATGCATGAAAGTTGTAGGTCTACTCGTTCTCGTTCCGGATCATCTTGAATCATCTCAATTGGAGGCCAAAACTGTCCGACTCAGACTTCTGTCCCTGCGCTACTGCGCAAGAACTAAGTCATACAGTGGAGCCGTAGCATGAGATTGGCGCTGGGGTGCGAATTTCTGCGCTGGGGCACAAACTTCTGGCGCTGGGGCGCGAATTTTGGTGATGGGCGCCGAAAACTAACAGAACGAAGCCCGCGAAGAACAGAACAACTAAATTTCTGTCTATAACTTAATTTCTAACACTAATTAACATGTATAACTTATGCCAATTACAGATATACACATTACTCAACATGCATATACTAATTTAAACCACTAAACAACAATCAAAGAAAACTTAATTCCATGAAAACACTGTTTTCAACCAAAACACCATTACCGATGTTTGTTTACACAGTGAACATGGTAAACATAATTTATAAACCAATTTGATTCCTTTGAATTATGTTTCTCTGAATTTATTACCCCGTTATCATATATACAAGGTTCAATTTCATAACTTCACAATTAACATACACTAATTTTGTTATCTTATAAAAATCATATTCATGCATATGTAGTAAAACCAATTCCCCTTACTTGTATACATAAATCAGCATACAATCTTGTCTATACGCTAACCATACAATCATATATATATATATATATATATATATATATGCTAGTATAACACTTGTAACAATATGGTTTTATAGAGAATCTTTGTAAAAACCTTTACACATTGAAAATTAAGAACACAGCCACAGAGAACGTAAACATATATATATATATATATATATATATATATATATATATATATATATATATTAAGGTTTTAAAACATACCTTTTATCGCTTTAGAAACCTTTGCTAATCACTGACAATAAGAATTCAGAACCTTCTCTTGTTGATTCTCTCTCTTAAACTCTCTTTCTCTCAAATTCTCTGTGATTTTCTTTGTAGGCTTAGCAAACACTTAGAATGCGTAAACAAAACCATTGGTAACCAATCGTAAATGGCCAGAATAAGCCCGATTAAATAATATTAGTTACCAAATATAACGTATAGGTTATAAATATATTTTATTCATTATTTTATTTATATAATTTATATAATATTTCAAAATTCAAAAGAACTCCAAAAGTCATAAGGCTTCGTTTGGCAAAACTCTTTAAAATTAAAGAATTAATATATTTAAGCCCTGTTTGGCAAAATAAATTAAAACTACTTTAATTTATTTTAATAACTACTTATAATATAGTTATTTGTCACACTTCTAATTAATTAAGTTTTCATACTTAATTTAATTAATACCAATAACAATTCATTGCATAATATAATAATTTATTTAATCATTATAAACCCTCTAACTTAATTATTAAATTAAATTAGATTACTATCTCAAAATAATTAATTTCCTTAACTCATTAATTATTTATTAAACAAATAAATAATCAAATCACATCAAATCAACTAAACAAATACTTATTCAACGATAAACACATCCATTAAATATTTATATATTTCAATAAATATTTAAATATTAATTAAAAATCTGGATTGTTACAGTCTTGCCCTATAAATAGCCCACCGGGGCGCGCATAGCTACTCTTAACTCACAGATTCATGCTCTGCTACAAAATAACAAGCCAAAAATCCTTTATACCTTCATAATTTGAGTTATACATGTCCAAATTAGTACGTTTTTGATTTTATGGATTCGTAATTCATAGAACTACAACATATCCTAATACCCATCAACTAACATAAACATTAACTAACCCAAAAATGAATCTATAACTCATGTTCATACTAATTGTTCATATTTTGATAATTTAGCGAATTCGTTTACTACGAATTCGTTTCTCAACCAAATTAGTTCGTTTAACTTCCGTTGATTTCGCATTTGACTATATTAACAATATCTAACAACAATTCGTGGATTATAACAACCCTTAGCCCTCAATTTTGTGGCTCAAAAGCTACTTTTTCATTATATTTATGAGAAATTAAAACTTAGGAAATCAAAATCATATAAGTTAGCACCATTACCTCTTGATTGCTCCAATTTGCTATCTATAGCTCTCCCAATCTCTGATTTCTCTTAATTCTACCAAACTCTCATAACCAAAATCTCAGAGAAATTTTCAAACGAGAATGAGAAGGAGGAGTTCCTATTTATAGGAAATTCATTATCCATACCATACCTTTGCCCAAAGATTTAAACTTAGAGGAGGAAGAAGAAGTCATTGGATGATGAAGAGTTGGTTACCAACTCCTTCCCCATCCATTCTTTCCTTCATCATCAACCTATCTAGCCATTGTTCAGTTTAAGCAGTAGAGGAGTAGGCCCTTTGGCCTATTCACGTGATAAGGGAAGGAAGAAACTCATTTTGGGACAACTCTCTAATGCTCAACATTTAGACAACCACTATTATCATATGTGTTATTTGATATTTGTCCCTAAATGAGCATATACACCCAATCATACATTACACATAATATTTATATAATCCATATACCTAGGTTTATTTTAAATAATATTTTAATTGGGCTAATTATAAAATAGTTGGATATTCCCAATCCATCATTTTCCATAAAATTTATCATCTCAAATAAACTCAATTATTATAATGCTAATTAATATCAACTATTTATAAACTCACCATTTAATTTCTTTTAATACTTCCCTTTAAATCTCCCTTTGTTTTAACTTCCCTAGTTATGCCACATAGGACATAATTATGTGAACTTAGTAATTAATAGTCCACAATCTTATAATAATATAATCTCGCAAAATAATATTATTCTTAACATTACATCATATAATATGGCCATGGAAGTGGTCCATTGCACCATGTTATATTTTATTATCTCACTTGTAAATAAGGCTAGCATACAAGCCTTTATATGTATGTATTCATATACTTCCTATATTATATAGTTACCATTGAAGTGTTTCACTTCATTTCATATCATATTGATGTAGCTACTATATAATATAAAACCATTCCACATACAATTTAATTTATTCAATTATTCATTCATTAAATTATTTAATGAATGCTTAATTCACCACTTTGCCACACTAGGCATATCACACAAGCTTAAATTAAGTTTATTACTTATTCTCATTACTTATTCATTTCCCACCACCTTACTATAATCAAAATTTACGTATTTCGTCATAACATAACATAAGATATTTTTATCATGTTTTCTCTAAATATAGGAACTAATCATAATAAAATGATTTACTCATTTTCTCAATATATTACTCTTAATATAATATCTATGTATTATTAAAATATTTACATGCACGACACACGTACACACTATATATAGAAATTAAGTTTATTTCCTATTATGATAAATTGTTTCCATTAACTTATATATCAAATATATTTTAATATATTTACCATATTACTTACTCACACACATTATCTCGTACAAAACTATATAAGGTAATATCAAAATAATATTCCCCATTTTATTAAAATAATCAAATGCTAGAATTTATTTTAATATCCTTTAATAGAAATATACTATAATTATTTCTCTTCCATTTCTATAGATTGTCTCAGCACAATTTCTTTAATCTGCACATTTAACCATATCTCAATATTAATCAATAAATCTCTAACTAATATTTATCTAAAGATATATCAATTTCCTTCTCTCGTCAACAACGTACATATATACAAGTCTAAACCTAGAACACATCGAGTCTTTAATAGTACTCAATATAGTACACTGAGTGGTTTCCCACAAACAACCAACAAATTAGTTTCCGTCTCATCTACATTGATTTCACAGCGAGTTAGATCAGTCACTAATTCATATATACCTCAGCTCTCTGAAGGAATCGTTTAGCCCAGCTCCTATACATCCACCATTAAAGAGTACGGTTGCACTGCCTTAGACTTGATACCTACTCGTACATATACTCAAGAAATTGGTGATTATCAAACATATTTTATGTCACCAACTTACTATTATAAAATTATTTCACATAAATTATTTAATATCAATAGATAGATTTCTATCCATCTTCTTTACTTCAAATAACTCGTCTCTTCAATAAACAACAAATATATAATAATAATAATAATATGTTTATTAAACACATAAATCACTTATTGCATAGTTTATATTATCTCATGCAACACCATTCCACATACCTCACAACATATACATATATTCTTATTTGAACCCTTCTCATGCCTTAAGAATTTTATTTACTAAATTCTTATTTTAATAATTTCTAAAAATTCGGGTTCTTACATCCTCTCCCCCTTATAAGGATTCCGTCCTCGGAATCACCGAAACCTCCTCTACTCGCTGGTATTTCGAATAATACATATTCTTTTTGAATAATTTTATCCATTCTCTTTTCGGAAGTTTTATTATAACTTGCTCACTTGCATTTTACCACTTTTCCTTTCTAAGGAACATGCTACTTACTACATTCATCCTTCAGAAGAATAAGAATCTTCCACGATTTTTCAATAATCGGGAAGTAGTATGAATAATCTTAAATTCCAAATTATGTTGAGGGGTTACAAGACCGTGAACTATTCTCTAGGTTTACAAATGCTTCAACAAAATCTTTCACATTGTAAACCAGAGTGTTTATCAATCACTAAGACTGAAAACACCCTCCATGCGTACACTAGGTGGCCATCCTATTGTACCACTGCGTTGGGCTACAACGTAGTGTTTTGTAATGACTATATGTGTTACACTCGGAACCATTGTTCCCGAAAACATGTTCCCTTATAGGGTTTTCACCTCAGCTTTTCAACAACTGAATCTGCACCAGAGCAATCTGGTTTGGCATAATTACTCAAGAACGCTTGAATTCTATAAATATTTTTCAACAGCCGTCTAGCCGAATCAAATAGATTAGACTTTTATTAATAACTCGAACTTCAATCACAATAATTTAGCTAACTTAATTGACCTTCTTCATAATTTAAAAGAAATCCAAAAATTCTTTTATGACACGTTATGAATGACGATGGCAAGTTTATAAGTATCAATGTCACGTGTTATCCAAGTCTTGGATGAGAGTCACAGTTTTAAATGATATTTCTATTTTTAATAAATTTCCTGACGTATTCTTAAAGACTTCTTAGCCTACCCTAGAGCGTGAAATCGAATTTTGTATTGACCCCAGTACAAAACCGATTTCAAAAACCCTCAAATATTTCTTTACTTAAAACGAACGTAACATGAGCCAAAGACGTTGGCTCGAGCTGTTGAAGATTACGATCGTACCATGCAATATCATCGTGAAAGTGCGAACGTGGTAGCTGACGTGTTGAGTAGAAGATCGTATACGGTTATAAGTGTGAATAAACGAACACACGTGAAGATAAAGAATATACGATTAGAATCGACTTTAATCGATAAAGTTAAAGCCGCTCAAGCTACATACTCAGAGCTGAAGAATGTGAAGAAGAAGGTTTAAGAAGGCGTTATTCTAAAAGCAAGAATCGACGAAGAGAAGAAATCTCAACCCTCGATTTAATTAGCCCATTTGAAATTCTCGATGAAGTAGGAACTGTGGCCTATAGATTCATTTTACTGCCAAGTATGTTGCATGTTCAGAATGTTTTTTTTTTCGTATCAATGTTACGTAAATATGTGGACGACCCGAACCACATTATTAATTTAGAACCGAATGAGATAGCAGAAGATTTAACGTGTGAGGAGATACGTGTTAACATCTTAGATAAGAAGGATCATATTCGGCGTGTGACGCCCCCAAATCTAGGTATCTTCCAACCCGACAGATGGTGCTACATGATGCTACAGTTCACATAAACATTCAATTGAAATGCCTCAAAAGAACGGATATGTCTTATATATATCAAAAGAATATTTATATACCCCAGGTTCTTTACAACCAATACATTGTCTTTGTCATAATATCAATATTATTCCTTACAAAACCTATACTATTACATAAACAATCTACGGGTTCGCCTTTGGTTTCGCTTTATCCTTGCCGGATCCATTGGTCCGTTCTATCTTAGATGCATTCATATGGTTCAAGCAAGAATGAGCCTAACTAGCTCTGCAAGTACAACAATTCTAGTAAAATAGTATGCTTGAAATATAGGAATCGTATATCTTTAATAACTGGACAATAGTTACGAAGTACTATTGAAAATTCAAAATAGCACTTCTTTTTTTTCAAAATGTTTTACAGCCACAATATTCAGTAAAACATCAATTCCGGTTCAAGATCGTAAGCATTTCATAAGTACTTTGAAAAGGACATCCCGGCACGAAGTCCGTAAGTTCGGTATAGCTTACGAGCAGGTCTAGGTGATCAGCCTATAGTACTCTATGTTGATCAACACTACATTCATTAAACGTGTATACGTTTAAGTTGTGGCAACCTCATGTGCCTGTCGTTTGAAGACCAAACAATTTGAGCATACACAATATACCTTTTAAAAACCACAACAATATTAGTTCAGTAAATCCTTATCAACACTTGATAGAATAACATAGCATACGTCTAGCCGAAAGGATAGGCTTTGACATTCCTCAAATACTAACTCATGTGAAGAATACATGAATCACAAAGACTTGCCCAGATTAAACTGGAACAAGGGTTAGAGTACTTGCCTTTAGCATCTGCTACAAATTATAACACATGCACGGTACATCTTTAAGGTCTCTACATTAAATGATAGCATAACATATAGCATTAGGTCATGAATGATCATACATGGTTCCTAAAGAATCTTACCCTACTTCTCAATCTAAATACCTATTAGATTTGTTATTATAGGTTCCAGCTTTCCATTATGTCCTTCCTATATTCATAAGTAATTGAATTAACTTAACTCTAAGTGTTCATGCTTAAGACTTAATTATGTCTTAACAATGTTTCTTTTGAGATTTTTGATTAGTGTTCATTCATTACTAATCATGTTTAACATGTAAACATTTATTACTATCTAGGTTATGAAGCTGGCGCTGTGGCGCTAGCTATTATACTTGGTGTCACGCTGCGGCGTCACCTATTATTGCCCAGAAACTGAACTCAGCCCTGCGGCGTGAGTCCCTTTGTTACTGGTCGTGCTGCGGTGCGAGTTTGCAGGGGACTAAGGCCACTTTGGCCTTGCGGCGCCGGCTAAATAGCTTGGAGTCGCGCCGCGGTACGGACTCTATGCCACTGAAATGTTTGACAGATTTTTCCAAAGTTGAGATTCCCGGACTAGTAACTTCTTCGTTATAAGTCTGAATTGGCTCGTTCAAGAGCCTACGGTTCACAAATTAAATTCTATATGCGTTCATTAAAGAATTTTATCTATCTTATTTCATTTGCTAAAATTTCACCTATTAGTCCATTTTAACGAAAATGATAAACGTTCGTGAACGTTCAACGCTCGTTTCTTCGTTCTAAGTCGGAATCCGGTCATTTTTGAGTCCGCAACCCTACAATGCCAATTATGACTTGTCTCCATCAAAAACCAATGTTTCTAATGTCAAACACAAAATACTACTTCCATTCTAAGAATTTCACGAATTCGACGACTATCGTCCAATCGTGTAAATTCCGACGAAACCTCAATACTAATCACTCTAAGTGGATTTTAATCAACATGTAGACATTACAAGTTACTTATTACACCAACTTATCATCAAAGTAGTTTTTGACTTATTCTCATACATTAATAACTTACTTAACTCATGAACTCAAATTCTCGCACTTGTGACCTATTATGAACTTAAGTCCATCAATCAATGTTTTCATACTATATTGATCATATGACAAACATATGACAAGTTGTGTACAAGGTTATCAACTTATTTAGGTTCAAGTTGCTTATTCATCTTATTGCTTAAGTCAAATGCTTATCCATTTCTCTTATGTGCTTAACATCTAAGTTCATTAGTTACACTTCTTTTATCAACCTACCATAATAGAGATAGAAGAGACAAGATAAATTACCTTTGAAGATTACTTCTCTTGCTTTGGAAATCTAAAAATGATAAGTTAAGCTCACAGTGCTTATTTGCTCTAACAAATAAGTTATTTATGAGAGAGTTTTGTTGGATAAAATAACAAGCAACAAATGAAAAATGAGCTAGCTATTTATAGAAGTCTCTAAGCTAGGGTATAATGGTCATAAAGCATCCCACCTCCTTAATTAACCTCCTTACTATTTATTACTTGTTGCCCACAACTCTTATCCCTTCCTTGGTCATTACTTATAGTTCTTGCTCAATACTCCAAGTGCGTGGTTACCACTTCACGTATGGGTTGCCCCATGGATCTTGCTTTACCCATTTGATCATCCTTTGGGCTTAGTAGTTAACTATTATGGGCTTCATGTCATTACTATATGTACTAAAGAATAATCTCATAAAGGTTTACACCTTAATATTATTAAACTATATTTCATACAAAGTTACCTTAATTCATTTCATTAGGTTTTAATACCTATATTCCCAAATTAAGTCCGCATGAGAATTATTGCTTTTTCCATACTTAGATTATTATTACATAATCCATCTCGCCTTGAAATTCTAACGTTACGTATTTCTCGAAAGTTTAAAAATAATTCCCGAACGATAATTGGTGAATAGTGTTTTTCATAAACGTTCTCGAAAAATATTTATTTTTGCCTTGGAAATTCAAACACTTTAATTCATTCACGTGGTTCAAATACTACGATCTTTCGATATTTCTAGGTTATAAAATGACATACCTCTTATTAACACATATAATAACAAATAATATTATTTTATTCATTATTAAATTCTTTCAAGTTTTTTACAAAGGATCCGAATTTCTCAGGCGTTACATTTTTCCCTCCTAATAAAGATTCTGTCCCCAGAATCTCGCCCTATCTCACTCAAACAAAAGAGGATAATTCTTTCTCATCTTTTCTTCAAGTTCCCACGTTGCTTCCTCCACATCGTGGTTCTTCCATAACACCTTTACTGACGGTATTATCTTGTTTCGTAGAACTTGCTCTTTTCTATCGATGATTTGAATCGACATCTCTTCATATGTTAAATCCTTCTCAATTTGAATAGGCTCATATTCTATCATGTGCTTGTAATCCAGTTTGTAAGGACGTAGCACTGAAACTTGAAATACATTATGCATTCGCTCTAGGTCTGGAGGTAACGCTACCCTATAAGCTACCTCACCTACCCGTTCTAATACCTCAAAAGGTCCTATAAACCTTTGGCTAAGTTTTCCCTTATTTCCAAAGCGTATCTTTCCTTTCCAGGGAGATACATTTAGAAATACGTACGAGCCTACTTCAAACACTCTATTCTCTCGATGTAAGTCTGCGTATTTCTTCTATTTGTCTTGAGCTGCTATAAAACACATTTGAATCAACTTCACCACTTTCGCTGCTTGTTGCACCACTTCTGGTCCTAGCATTCGGCGTTCTCCCACTTCATCCCAATACAACAATGTTCTGTATTTTCTTTCATACAAAGCTTCATATGGCGGCATACCTATACTTGCGTGATAACTGTTGTTATATTAAAATTCTACTAATGGTAGAAGATCATCCCAACTACCCTTGAAATCCATGACACAAGATCTCAACATATCTTCTAACGTCTGAATTGTCCTCTCGCTCTATCCATCGATTTGTGGATGATAAGTCATACTCAACTTCAACTACGTCCCCAACTGTTCTTGAAGACTTTTCCAGAAGTTCGATGTGAATCGCAGATCACGATCTGACACTATCATAATATAGAGTCGTCGAAAGTCCCACCACAAAGTCCATCGTGATATGCTCCCACTTCCACTCCAGAATCTCCAATGACTATAACAAGCCACTCGGTCGTTGATGTTCGGCTTTAACTCGTTGACAATTCAAGCACCTACTCACATACTCGGCTATTTTTCTCTTCATATTCGGCCACCAAAAACTTTGTCGAAGGTCTTGATATATCTTAGTGCTACTAGGATGAATCGAGTACCTCGAGCTATGAGCCTCTTATAAAACTTGTTCCTTTAATTCCGTCTCATTCGGAACCCAAATTCTCCCCTTAAATCTTAATAATCCATCATTATCAAGACTAAACTTAATATCTTTTTCATTGGTCAACCGTTTCTTCATCAGGTTACACTCATCAGTTTTGAGTTGCACCTCATTGACTCTCTCTACGATTGTAGAATGAATCTCCATCGTAAACATTCTCTGATTCGCTTCAATTGGAAACTTCACCTCTAACTCCATCCTAGCCATCTCCGTTATTAACTCCGCTTGAGCTGTTAACAAAGATAAATATTCCCGACCCTTTCTACTCGAGGCGTCGGCAACTACATTGGCTTTTCCAAGGTGATATAGGATTTCACAGTCGTAATCCTTTATCAACTCCAGCCACCTCATTTGTCTCATATTTAACTCCTTCTGTGTGAAGATATATTTTAGACTCTTATGGTCCGTGTATATCTCACACTTTTCCCCATAAAGATAATGTCGCCATATCTTTAGGGCAAACACCACCGCGGCCACTTCCAGATCATGAGAAGGGTATACTTTCTCATAATCCTTCAACTGCCTAGATGCATACACAATGACCTTGCAATGTTGCATGAGTACGCAACCTAGTCCTTTATGCGAAGCATCGCTATAAACTACGAAATTTCCTATGTCATCGGGTAATGACAAAACAGGTGCTTCACTTAACTTCTTCTTCAGTTCTTGAAAACTATCTTCGCATTTCTCCGTCTATACGTACTTCACCGTCTTCTTTGTCAAGTTAGTCAGCGGAATAGCTATCATCGAAAAGTCTTGAATGAACCTCCGGTAGTAACCCGCTAACCCTAAGAAACTCCGCACCTCAGTCGGCATTTTAAGTTATTCCAAATTCATCACGGCTTCCACCTTCGCTGGATCTACTGAAATCCCCACATGGTCAATAACATGACCTAAAAACTGAACCCTCTCTAACCAAAATTCACACTTAGTAAACTTCGCATATAACTTCTCATTTCTTAATGTATCCAATACTATTTTTAGGTGTTCAGCATGATCTTCTGGCATCTTAGAGTAGACTAGAATATCATCAATAAACACCACGACGAACTTGTTCGAATATTGTTTGAACACCATGTTCATCATGACCATAAATGTAGCAGGTGCATTAGTCAACCCAAATGACATCACCAGAAACTCGTAATGACCATAACGAGTCCTGAATGCTATCTTTGGCACATCTTCATTCCTAACCTTCAGCTGATTATACCCTGTCCTTAAATCTATTTTGGAAAAATATTTTGCCCCTTCAACTGATCAAAAAGATCATCGATCCTGGGCAATGGATACTTATTATTTATCTTTAACTTGTTCAACTCTCGGTAGTCGATACAAAGTCTCAACGATCCTTCCTTCTTCTTGACAAACTGCACCGGTGCTCCCCACGGCGAAACACTCGGTTGAATATACTTCATGTCCAACAATTCTTGTAGTTGTACTATCAACTCCTTCATCTCCACTGGCGCCATATGATACGGTGCCCTAGAAACTTGTGCCGCTCCTGGCACAATATCTATTATAAACTCGGTCTCCCTATCCGGTGGAAGACCCGGTAACTCACTTGGAAATACAACCACGAACTCACTCACTATAGGTATTTGTTTCATGGTCGCTCCCACTCTCTCGGTATCAACCACATGACACAAATATCCTACACACCCCTTCCTCAATAATTTCCTAGTTTGTGTCATGGTAAGACAACACGAACGTCCCGGTAATTTATTCCCATAAAATATTACATGAGATTGGTTTAATGTTTTAATGTTTTACGTATTTCTTTTGACAATCTATTATTTCTCCATGATTTATCAACCAATCCATTCCGAGGATTACTTCGAATTCTCCTAACTTTATCGGTATCAGATCTACCAATAATTTACAACCTCTAATATCTACGCAACAATTCTTATGAATATCTTCAACATGAATTATCTCCTCGTTTGCTACCTTAATGTTCAAGGGTATAAGCAACTTCTTGGGAAGTAATCCTAGTCGTCTAGAAAAATCACACGTGATAAACGAACAAGTAGCACCCGAGTCAAACAACACGTATGCATTTAAGTCGTTGATCGGAATAATACCTACAACTACATCCCCTGAAGCCATCGCGTCTTGAACGGTCATATTAAAGGTACAGGCCATCGGCCTACCCGGCTGCGCTGTCCCCCCAATAGTTAACTTACTACTATTGGCGCTCTTATTCCCGTCCGTCCCCTTTTTTTTGCAGTTCTTTGCCATGCGGTCCGTAGATCCACATACAAAGCACCAATGATTCTTCTTCGGGCTTGGACAGTTTGGCGCAATATGCCCCTCCTATCCACAATTATAACATATGACCTTTCCTTTGAGACAGACTCTTAGGTGAGTCTTCCCACAGGTTTTACAGGCCTCCATCCTTCTCTTAGGGTCTCCTTGTTTCACTCCGGTATTCCCCGAGCTAACTACCCTCCTTTTATACCCTTCGCCACTCCCACTGGCACCTTCAATCTTCACTCCTCCATCCACCTTCCCCTTGTTTTTCTTGTCCTTGTGGTATTGGCTCAACGCCTCGCTACCATCTTTGGCAATTATTGCCTTCTCTAACACAATCCCAAATGAAGTACTTTGGAATACAGAGATACGATTATAGAGCCAGGGTTTCAAGCCATGCTCTAATCGTCGAGCTTTCCTCACCTCGGTATCCACTTGATGTGGATCGAACCTTACCAGTTCATTAACTTGGCAGCATGCTGGGGGAATCGTCATGTCCCCTTATTTTAAATCTAAAAATTGCATCTCCATACTACCCTGCATGCTTGTGAGAAAGTATTTTTCGTAGAATATTTCCTTGAACCTCACCCACGTTATAGCATCTATTACGGCCATCGCCTGATTGGCCTCCCACCAAAAGTTGGCCTCTCCCTTCATCATGTAGGTTGCAAAGGCAACCTTTTGGGCCTCATCGACATTTACTATTACAAATGCCTTCTCAATCTTCCTAACCCACGTTTGGGCTTCGATAGGGTCCGTAGTTCCTTTGAACTCTGGCGGACCCACACTCTTAAAGTCCTTAAGTGTAGTAGCTCGTACTACACCAGGATTCACGGGGATATTAGCCCCAGTTTGGTTAAAGGCTGCGGTTAAAAGGTTCAAAAATTCTTGCATATGGTTAACCGGACCTCCCTCAAGTTGATTCGTGTTCGCACCTTGGGTACGGGGTCCTCTTCTTGGCGGAATTTTGCTGTTACAATAAACACATATTTCGTTATTATGCATTTCCTGTCAGTTAGTTATTATTCCATATTTAAAAAATAACTTAAACATTCATTACTCAACATTTTTCAAAAATGAAAACTTATATTAATTCATCGCAGTATAATACTACATCGGTTACATAAAACAGCCTAAGCTGGATACATTAATTTCCCGCTATTGCTTTCCAAAAATTTGGATTTACAAAAGACTACCCTTAATTATACAAAAGAGGGCTTTACGTCACTACTTGATACACAAATATGTACATGCCTAACTACTCGATTATATCTGCCTTAAGGCATTCTCGAAATCTTCCTTGGCAAGACCGGCAATAATATCACGGCTGATAGTATGCCGCGTCTGCCCTGTCTATACCGGATACCTAGCTACCTGCAACTGGAAATCCTCATGAGAACTCCTATGAATATAGGACATTCTCCCTATCTTCTGTTTCTTGGTCTTTAGCTCACTCCTAAGCTCAAAGACCTCTTGTTTTAGCTCATGGACTTTGTCCTTAGTCAAAACACTCTCATCGTGTTCCTGTTCCCACATGGAATCCACGTCCGACTTGTCCTCTATAACCGCTTGGAGCTCCGCCTTCAGCTCCTTGACCTCCTGACAATAGTGTACGTTCTTATCTATCACTGACATGAACAGTGACATCATCGACTCTCCTGGAGTTATCTCTGCTGCTATAGCCACTGGGTTGAAGGATACTACCTCCACTTATTCTTATATCATGCCGTCAAATACAGACATGAGGTCTAAGCTTTCGGAGTCTCCGGACTCCACCACAACTATCTCAGGATCTGCTGCTATGGGGTTCAGTATGATTTCTATCTGGTTTACCGACCCTTCGCTGACTACTTGTACATCCCTATTTTCACCTGACATCTACAACAACACAAAAAGTTGATTAGTAAACGTTAGTAGAATAATAAAAACACATAACATATATAATGCATTTTTATAAGGTTAACTTCCATCTTTTATTCTTTGACTTTTCTTAAAGTTATGACTTAAGGTTTTACTTCACCCCTTAAGTTTTATAACCTAATGCTTTGATACCAACCTGTGACGCCCCCAAATCCGGGTATCTTCCAACCCGACAGATGGTGTTACACGGTGCTACAGTTCACATAAACATTCAATTGAAATGCCTCAAAAGAACGGATATGTCTTATATATATATCAAAATAATATTTACATACCCCGGGTTCTTTACAACCAATACATTGTCTTTGTCATAATATCAATATTATTCCTTACAAAATATATACTATTACATAAGTAATCTGCGGGTTCGCCTTTGCCTTCCCTTTATCCTTGCCGGATCCATCAGTCCGTTCTGTCTTAGATGCATTCATATGGTTCAAGAAAGAATGAGCCTAACTAGCTCAGCAAGTACAACAATTCTAGTAAAATAGCATGCTTGAAACATAGGAATCGTATATCTTCAATAACTGGACAATAGTTACGAACTACTATTGAGAATTCAAAATAGCACTTCTTTTTATTCAAAACGTTTTACAGCCACAATATTCAGTAAAACATCAATTTCGGTTCAAGACCGTAAGCATTTCATAAGTACTTTGAAAAGGACATCCTGACACAAAGTCTGTAAGTCCGGTATAGCTTACGAGCACGTATAGGTGATCAGCCTATAGTACTCTATGTTGATCAACACTATATTCATTAAACGTCTATACACTTAAGTTGTGGCAACCTCACGTGCCTGTCGTTTGACGACAAAACAATTTGAGCATACACAATCTACCTTTGAAAAACCACAACAATATTAGTTCGGTAAATCCTTATCAACTCTTGATAGAATTACATAGCATACGTCTATCCGAAAGGATTGGCTTTGACATTCCTTAAATAATAACTCATGTGAAGAATACATGAATCATAAAGACTTGCCCAGATCGAACTAGAACAAGGGTTAGAGTACTTGCCTTTAGCGTGTGCTATAAATTATAACACATGCACGGTACGTCTTTAAGGTCTCTACATTAAATGATAGCATAACATAGAGCATTTGGACATGAATAATCATACATGGTTCCTAAAGAATTTAGGTTATGAAAACATTCATTAATATCTAGGTTATGAAGCTGGCGCTGCGGCGCCGTCTATTATACTTGGTGTCACGCTGCAGCGTCACCTATTATTGCCCAGAAACCGGACTCGGCGCTGTGGCGCGTGTCCCTTTGTTACTGGTCGCGCTACGGCCCGAGTTTGCAGGGGACTAAGGCCACTTTGGCGATGCGGCGCCGGCTAAATGGATTGGTGTCGCACCGCGGTGTGGACTCTGGGCCACTGAAATGTTTGACAGATTTTTCAAAAGTTGAGATTCTCGGACTCATAACTTCTTCGTTATAAGTCCGAATTGGCTTGTTCAAGAGCCTACGGGTCACAAATTACATACTATATGCGTTCATTCAAGAATTTTATCTATCTTACTTCATTTGCTAAAATTTCACCTATTAGTCCATTTGAACAAAAACGATAAACGTTCGTGAACGTTCAACGCTTGTTTCTTCGTTCTAAGTAAGAATCCGGCCATTTTCGAGTCCGCAACTCTACAATGCCAATTATGACTTGTCTCCATCGAAAACCAATGCTTCTAATGTCAAACACAAAATACGACTTCCATTCCGAGAATTTCACGAATTTGACGACAATCGTCCAATCGTGTAAATTCCGACGAAACCTCAATACTAATCATTCTAAGTGGATTTTAATCAACATGTAGACATTACAAGTTACTTATTACACCAATCTATTATTAAAGTAGATTTTGACTTATTCTCATACGTTAATGACTTACTTAACTTATGAACTCAAATTCTCATGCTTATGACTTATTATGAACTTAAGTCCATCAATCAATTTTCTCATACTATATTGATCATATGACAAACATATGACAAGTTATGTACAAGGTTATCAACTTATTTAGGTTCAAGTTGCTTATTCATCTTATTCGGCTTAAGTCAATTGTATATCCATTTCTCTTATGTGCTTAACATCTAAGTTCATTAGTTACACTTCTCTTATCAACCTACCATGATAGAGGTAGAAGAGACAAGATCAATTGCCTTTGAAGATTACTTCTCTTGCTTTGGAAATCTACAAATGATAAATTAGGCTCAAAGTGCTTATTTGCTCTAACAAATAAGTTGTTTATGAGAGAGTTTTGTTGGATGAAATAACAAGCAACAAATGAAAAATGATCTAGCTATTTATAGAAGTCTCTAAGCTAGGTTATAAGCATCCCATCTCCTTAATTAACCTCCTTATTATTCATTACTTTTTGCCCACAACTCTTATCACTTCCTTGGTCATTACTTAAAGTTCTTGCTCAATACTCCAAGTGCTTGGTTACCACTTCACTCATGGGTTGTCCCATGGATCTTGCTTTACCCATTGGATCATCCTTTGGGCTTATTAGTTAACTATTATTGGCTTCATGTCATTACTATATGGGCTAAAGAATAATCTCACATAGGTTTACACCTTAATCTTATTAGACTATATTTCATACAAAGTTACCTTAATTCATTTCATTAGGTTTTAATACCTATATTCCCAAATTAAGTCCGCATGCGAATTATTGTGTTTTCCATACTTAGATTATTATTACATAATCCATCTCGCCTTGAAATTCTAACGTTACATATTTCTTAGAAGTTCAAAAATAATTCCCGAGCGATAATTGGTGAATAGTGTTTTTCATAAATGTTCGTGGAAAATATTTATTTTCGTCTTAGAAATTCAAACACTTTAATTCATTCACGTGGTTCAAATACTACGATCTTCCGATATTTCTAGGTTTTAAAATGACATACCTCTTATTAACACATATAATAACAAATAATATTATTTTATTCATTATTAAATTCTTTCAAGTTTTTTACAAAGGATCCAAATTTCTCGGGCGTTACACGATGCTCAAAGGTTATATTTCGAGAGTTAGAATTTGAAGTGAAGTCAAGGTATCCTCACTTGTTCGGCATACCAGGTACGTACGTAAATTTCGAGGGCGAAATTTCTTAAGGAGGGGAGATTGTGAGACCCCAAATTTTATGAATAAAGATTTAAATTTCTCGAAATATTTTTTAAATATTATGGTGTGGATTTGATATAATGTTATAGTTGTGGGTAATATTTATAAATTTTGCAAAGTATGAAAGTTGTTGTATAATATTCGGTTGGTCGGGGAATATTCTTTTTGTCGGGGAATATCCGTACGACGGTACAATCATTGGTGGACCCCACAACGGAATTATTGTTGGATTGAGAAAACGACAAAAATATTTCTATAAAAATAATGGCGGAGGTGTTACCTTTAAAACTGTTGAACTACCTGGTAGTAAAAGTACAATAATACGCGTGGTTGCATAGTATCACACGGTATTGATTATTGATGCTTACGTGAGAAGTCACTCAGTTATACTCAATTATTGCTACAGTAAATGCTGCATCATATCTCTTATATTATTGATTCAATTATTGTCATAGTATCATCTGTATAATATTTTATATTATTAAATCAATAATTGAGACGACAAGTTATAATATTAAGGATTAATAATTGTTGAAAGATTAAATATGTGTTGATTTAAAATAAAATGATTTGTGGTAATATTTATTCAATTCTTGATGTATATAAAGAGTCTATTATGAGACGTTTGTGGTAAGTTTGGTTATTCTATGGGGGCCCATATGTCATCATCTAAGAGTCTCTTTCGCCAATAGTAATTACCTTTACCAGATGTCAAATTAATTGTCGTTTCACATTACAGGCGTCGAACCAATTGTTGTTTCACATTACAGGCGTCGAACCAATTGTCGTTTCGCATTACAGGCGTCGAACCAATTATCGTTTCATATTACAGGCGTCAAACCACTTGGTGTTTCACATTACAGGTGTCAAACAACTTTTCTTTTCACATCACTAGTCGTCAAACCGCTTGCCTTTTCACACTGCAAGTGCTAAGCTAGAAATCTTCTATAAATAGAGGCGTAGTTCTTCATTATTTTTCACAAATTCATTCAAGCTATAGAGAGAGAAAGTATAGAGAGAATAAGATAGAAAGAAAAAGAGTATTCTGTTACTACACTACTGCAGTATTCAATCTCCTACTAATGTAAGGGGTGTTATTTCTTTTGTATTCATGAAGAGAACTTCTGTTATTCCATTATTTATTATTTTGTTGGAATAACCTGTATACGCAGGCTACCCTATACTTGGTGAAATTCTTCTGTTATTCCAATCTTTATTATTCTGTTGGAATATCATGTCTGTGCATTTTACGCCGGACCTGATTCCAGTCTTTATTATTCTGTTGGAATATCTTGTCTGTGCATTTTATGTCGGACCTGGTTCCATTCTTTATTATTCTATTGGAATATCCCGTCTGTGCATTTTACACCAGATCTGGTTCCGTTATTTATTATTCTGTTGGAATAACCTACATGTGCAGTCTATCGCATGCATGGTGATTTCTTTTGTTATTCCATTCTTTATTATACTCAGTCGGTTAAAACTTTAACTTCTATACTCCATGAAATTAGTGGAATATCCTTGATATTTGCGCTTCATCCAGTATCTTTTCATGGAAATATTCTCCTGAGCATTCTTGAATTTTACTCTATAAAGCAGTATCATGTTGACAATTTGGACGTTATTGGTTCTTGGATAAATTAATTCTTAAACTTGTTTTATTGAATTCTTATATCATTGTCATCATCCTCATGTTTATATTAATGAAAGTCATATGTGGCCTGTAGTGCATAGATGGACTTGGTATGATTATGACCAGGGATTATTCGGTGTAATCATGACCGTAATATTACAAATGATGTGGTAAAAGTCCTCATTGGCCCGTAATGCATTGATGGACAGTTGTTGGCATGATCATGACCATTAATGAATACACAAATATTCTTGGCTCGTAGTGCATGGATAATTGTGGTCGTGATACTAAAGAATATCCTTGGCCGTAGTGCAGGGGTGATTCGATGATATGGATTATTTATTAAGCTGAGTCCCATCGATAAAAGTGATGAAAAACCTTTTAAATAATAAAAGATAGTAGAGTTTATTCTCCACTTGACTCTTTTAATGGATTATTTGTTCCGCTGTAGTTAAACTTGATGTTTGTTATATTGTATTAGTTTAACACTGTTTAAGGCTAATGATAATTTATTTTGCATTATCTTAGTCATAATATTTCTTACTGGGCTAGTTGAGCTCACCATTTCTTTCAATATTCTCTTCAGGAAATGAGAATATAGCTGGGACGAGACGGGGAACGGAGTGATGGTCCTAGACGGTGCATTAGTAGTCCTCATTATTCTGTGATATAGTGTGATAATAATTGTAATAATGACTCCTTTTGAGTTTGTATACTCTCTAGTAGACAATATTTGTATTCAAACTCACAGTTTATGTTTTGTCGTATTGTACACGACAATTGTATTATTAATTTGTATTTAAATTCTGCACCATGTATCTGGCGACTTAAGATGGGTGATGTATACCTAATTTTGAGGGCGTCACAGTAATTGCTTTCTCCAACAAAGCCGCGAACGTATTAATCTGCAATACGGCTACCTTAATGTATATACTTAGCTTTAATCCATTCTCAAACCATCTCGCATTCCATAGCTCCATATCCACCTAATGACGTGCGAATCTCGCTAACTCGCTGAATTTAGCAGCGTATTCTGATACCGATATATTCTCCTGCTTCAGTTCTAGAAACTTAACCTCCATCCGAGCTTGCATAATCGAAAAAAAAATAGTTCTCATATAATCACATATTTATTCAAATAACACATAATACATTTAGTAGTCAACATATACAACTATCCCTTTTTAATAATATAAGGATTAACAACACAACTTTACACAAAAAGTTATAATTCTCCCACTTTACACAAAAAGTTTTGACTCTCCAACTTTATACAAAAAAGTTGAACTTCTGCACTCACACCTAGCTATTCCCAGTTTGTCAAACTTACCACACTTATGAGTTCATGAACTTGCCACAATTATATGAGTGTATGAACTTATCCAAGTCAAACCTTTGGCGTCCATTCGCTGACGGGTTCAAAACATTTCATATAATTATGAGTCATGAACTTACCATAAGTATGAGTTTTAATAACACACAAATTAATCTTAATCTTATATTCATATAGAAAATAAAGATTTTATTCATACAAACATATATATATATATATATATGTGTGTGTGTGTGTGTGTGTGCTTACACATCGTTCTCGATATTACAACCGTTAATATCACAAACCATCAAAAGATACTATCACTTATACTTAAGATGTCTACCTTCCACTCCCTTCACAAGTCTTCTTTTACCAGGACACTTGTTGAATCCGTGACCCATTCTCGCACATGAAAAATACTTTCTCATATTCGGCTTAGGACAATGTAAAGAAATATGTCCTTCCTGCTTAAAGTGGAAACACACATTCTTCCACATCATGCATTCTCCCGCGTGAGTCTTTCCACACTTGCTACAGACTTGCTTCTCCTTCGGGATTAAATTTTTAGAATTATTATTGTCGTTGTCCCTATTTCTCTTATTCTTGCTTTTCTTCTTCTTGATTCTTCCTTTAGACGATCCACCACCTTCATTCTTCATCCTTTCCACCTGTGCCTTTAGCTCGTTCCGTTCTTCAGTCATTTCGCATAAAGCTCACTCTGTCTTCCGCAACTCCTCCAAGAGAAATACTTTACTCCGGAGTTCTTGAACTTCTGTAGATACTTGATCTTGTTCTCCAACTTCAGTCTTATTCCCTTTCTCCACCTTAACTTTTTTGGACTCTTCTTCCTCATCACCACTCAGATACATCCCGGGATAATCATCATGATTACTCCCCAGATTCACCATGGGTTCAACTTTTCCCACTTTTTCAACTGACTCACTTTGCGCTGGCACCTCGGCTACTGACACTGGTGCAACAACCGCTAGCATCTCTGTACCCATTTCATCTTCTCCAGACATCCTACAATCAATTTAAATAACTTGATTAGTACTTCACCAATACGAAATTCGCACACTGTGTGTCCAAATATCTCACTATTGATGCGCTTTGGTAATCCCTCACTTAGTACTCTAAATGAGTATTCTCTAGCCCACTTATGGTTATAATCCTAGGGTTTTCCCCGCCCCACTTAAGGTTCATAACCTACAGCTTTGATACCAACCTGTGACTCCTCCAAATCTGGTTTACCTGACTCCTGAGTTTGGTGCTCACAATCCACAATATAATAACATCTAACTACCCATTTAAATATGAATAGAAAATTTACAACACATTAACTAATATAGTTAATACATTAGTCCCAGGTTATCTAACCTTTATATTACAAACATACCTTTTAGATATACAAAAAGGGTTTATAAATATAACATAATAATAATGTTAACCACAGCGATTACAGCATAACACCTTTGCATTTGTTCTTCACATCACCTCAAACCACTTCGTCCCTAGCTAAAATGTTTTATTTAGCAAGTGTGAGCAACAAATTGCTCCGCAAGTTAAGATATATAATGAATGTATAAGAATCAGAACAACAGACTATCTATTTGGATAGAATGACACCAAAGTTCGAGCAACTTTAAAATAGCTGAATAATTCAATCTTCTCTAACCAATATTCTCGCAACCTAAGAAACACCTTAACGAAAGGATATAATGCTTTCAAAGTTTCTACGAAACTCTATTGAATAACAATTTAGAAATATTCTCAAGAGTTTATGATAAATGATCTTACAAGATCATGAAATTCTCTTCTCGAGTAACTATCAAAGATTTACTCTGATATACCCAAATAACAGATTAGAAGTAATTCCCAGGGTTTATGCTGAGTGATCACAAAGGATCTAGAACTTCTTTTCTCGTGTAACTATCAAAGATTTACTTTGATATACCCAGGTGTATCAGATAACCATAAAGATTAAATTATACCCCTCTACAAGTAAAAAAGTGATCAGCTTCATTATATCCTATATTATGCATAATATTTAAAAGTGCGCAATGGCCGAATATATGACCTAAAATGTTCCCTTTATATAAAAGGTTGTTCTTCTCAGTCTTTGAATCAGAATTTGATTTAACAATGTAATACAATGATTTCAATATCTAATCACTTCTCTTCTCTTCTCTTATCTGCTCAAACCTATCAAGTTATCTTTTTCGATATAGTCAAAATAATTGACATCGATCTATCAATAATAATTGAATTCTCTTCTATTCTCTTCTTGAACCTATCAAGTTCTAACAAATGTTTGTCTAGCCAAAAAAATTAGCCAAGACATTTCTCAACATCATTTAATAATAGACAGAATTTGAGTGTACTATTTGCAATCACTAATAGTTTCTACGGATATGAGTATCCAATAACATTTATTATTTAAGTATATTCTCAGAATCACTAAATCAGTTTGAATTAATAAACATGCACTAACTGCGAATATTCAACAATAAATTCTTGGATATGGTCTAATCAACAATAATTAACCACCATAATATTTAAAAGATATAACTCAAGGTTGAGTTAGGAAACTTGCCTTCTGCGTTGATTACTGCTACACAATATACTTATCTGCGTTTGAAAGACCTATAATCACAATATCGGTCTCACCATTAGCACAATAATTGATAACAAATAACACCATAATTTACAGTCAATACTTCTCCTAGGCACATAATCACATAATAACATAAGTGTTTATAACCTATATAAACACTTATCAAGTAATACGCGTGGTTGTATAGTAGCACACGGTATTGATTATTGATGCTTACGTGAGAAGTCACTCAGTTATACTCAATTATTGCTATAGTAATTGTTGCATCATATCTCTCATATTATTGATTCAATTATTGTCACAGTATCATCTACATAATATTTTATATTATTAAATCAATAATTGAGACGACAAAGTTATTCATATTATTATTTGCAATATTGACAATGTCTAGAAAGTTATGTCAATGAGAGGTTTGGTCACCTAATTGCGTGTTAATAGGGAGAAATCCTTATCGAAAATCCCCCTCTTTCCTGGGAACGACCTGGTTGTTAAATATTGTGAGTTATAATATTAATGATGAATAAGTTTGTATTAATTAAAGATGAAATTGATATTTCCATTGTGTTGGGATTATTAGTGTTAGTGGAAATCGACATTTATTTTGATAATAATTAATGTCGGGAGGTTATATTGACCAATCGAATAATTCATTGGATAAATGAGCAATTAATTGCTATTAATTCACATGCTTATAACTATGTGTTCACATGCGTGTACTATTGATTCACATGATTTACTATTAGGGGAGTTGGTGCAAGATTGATAATAATTGCCTGACTAAATAAAAAATGGAGGTATAGATGAATGTATTATACTATAATTGTTTTTTCACATGATTAGAACTATTGAGTCACATGATTTACTATCTATTAACATGATTTACTATTAGGGGAGGTGGTGCAAGTTTGATAATACTTACAGGACTAAATTTAAAATGAAGAAAAAGAGGAAGGTATTATACTTAAATATTTTGAGCCCCAAAATGTGCAATTATCGAAACTATATTTTCCTATAAATAGAAGCTCATTCTTCCTTCATTTCTCACCAATTCACTAAAGCTATACAACAATTATTATAGAGAGAAATTATAGAGAGAAAGAAGAAGAGAAGTTTGCTACCTCATTATTCTAGTATACAGTTTTCTTTTAAGGTAAGGGGTATTATTTCTTTCGTATTCATGAAGAGAGCTTCTGTTATTCCATTCTTTATTATTATGATGGAATAACTTGTCTATGCGAAGTACCGCATACATGGTGAAATTCTTCTGTTATTCCATTCTTTATTATTCTGTTGGAATATCATGTCTGTAACAACCCCAAAATTCATACCATTTAAATCTTGACTTCGGTCATTAACCATACATTCAAGCTCTAATTTTTACATCATTATTCGATATTAAAATAACTAAAATTGGGGAATATTTAAAACTTTTATACACTTCCTTCTTTATTGCCCTAAGTCGCAACCTTTACATTACATCTCTTCGATTCAAATTTATATCATGAATCGTTATAACAAAATGACTATACAAAGTCTTTCATCATAAATAGATATCCATATACATCGGATAACTCAATTTACAATTCAACAACATGTTATATTCAAAATCTTACATACATTTATCATAAAACATAAGTAATTTTCGTGAATATAGATCACTATAACTCATTTAGCACATATCCTTACCTTATTTTCTTGACCTGCAAAAGTGGTTATTTGCAAGAGTGAGCTCGATAGCCCAGCAAAATCTAACAGTTTTCATGCATCACATAACACGTAATAATATGCTAAACATACATATCAAAATAACTAAAACAACATGGCATACATGCTTTTAGTTCACATAGCAAATATAAAGATTGAGTTCCTTACTCAATCCTCCTTAATTAACCAAAACAATGCAGCCATAAATTAACTTTAATATTTCATGATTTCAACATGTATAACATATCATACAATTTAAAGCAGTTCATCAAGTCCACGTGACAAATAGGAACCGAAAGAATTGCCTTGATCATTGTTTACCAATAACAGTTTAACAGCTTACAGATATCTGCACTTCACGTGCCCTACACAATTATATAATCATTCATATTAACCATTAGTCACATAGCAACGCATAGTTGTTGTAATATAAACTCTATTCTACGTCTCATAACCCTTCCTATCATAAATACACAATGTTCAACTTAATTGTGTTAACTTTCAACTTATAACTCACTATATTTCATATTCACAGTTCATTCAAGTGCTTAAGTCTTCCTAGGACTATTTATTGGTTTTATATTAAATCCATTCCATATCTTATAATATTCATTTCAATTGAATGGAAACACTTTTTAAGTTCATTAACACTTGGTACGGCGTTTCGACGTTTATTCGTCACACGCCCGATTCGTCTCTCTTTTGTGTACTTAGTATGCTTATACAACATATCTAATACATCATTTATTAATTTTAAGCATCATTATATTTACTAACACTTATGTTTTATAACTTAGAATAACATCTTTTATCGTCAGAAGCACTACACATGCATATGTGCATTCCCGACGCCCTCCGATTGCCCCCAAAAACATAACAGTCCTAAAGATGGCCATTTTGCCTACTGTTACAGACCTCAAATTGAAACACGTAAAGAACAAATGTTGTAGGTCTATTCTTCCTCGTTCCGGATCATCTTGAATCACCTCAATCGGAGTTTGTATGAAAATGTTATGGCCATTTAACTATAGGAGGTCAAAACTCTCCGACCCATACTTCTGTTCCGGCACCGCGGTGCGAGAACTAAGTCATACAGTGGTGCTGCAGCGTGACATTGGCACTGGGGCAAAAATTTCAGCGCTGGGGCTCCATTTTAGGCGCTGGGGCGCCGAATCTTGCAGAACCCAACCATCGGAGAACAGAACAACTAATTTCTGTCTATTTAACACTGCTAACATCTAAACTAACATTCTTATTACTTATATAAATTACTCATGAATGTTAGAAATCATCCATATACCATTTACCAACAACTAAACAACCATTTTAGAAAACTTAATTCTTTGAAACAGTGTTTTTTAAAATAAAACTCCATTACTGACAGTTGATAAACACAGTGAATACTGTAAATCCTGCTAACCACCAATTTGATTACTTTTAAACTACAATTCTCTGTAGTTCATATCCAATTAGCTTACCCGACTTTGAATTTCATAACTCGCATACAATTGTATCTATAACCTTTGATTTTGTACAACTCAAGTTCATACACGTTTTCATTGTAAAACCAATTCTTCTCTCTCTTTGAACATAATTTAGCATACAACATATATATACATATATACATCTTAGTTATAAAAATTACAATTATAATTACATGTAATATCATAACCAATTCTAAAGCATGGTTTACAGACACTTTTTGTAAAAATCTTATACACAGTGAATGGATTTCAAGAACACAGAGACTGAGTAATTATACTATAAAACATATATGTTAAGAGTATAAAACATACATTTAATTTGCTCAGACAATCCTTTTTAATCACTGATAATATCTTGAAGAACTCAGAACTTATTTTGGGAATCACAACACTTTCACTCTCAATATCTCTCTAAACGTTTCTCTGACAAACTTCTACTTTCCTTAGGCTTAAGCCAAAAACAATATACGTAAACTAAAAACCAACGCACTTTTCAAACGTTTAAAACCCAAACGTAACTACCCTATACTAATGACCCTATTAAACTATCAGTTACCAAATATATTATATATTATTTATATTTTGTTTAATTTAATTTATATTAATAATAAATCAAATTTAAAAATCCAAAAGCCATAGGGCTTTGTTTGGAAAAATTATTTAAAATTAAAGTCTTAATATATTTAAGCCTTGTTTTGCAAAATAAATTAAAAGTACTTTAATATATTATAATAACCACTTATAATATAGATATTTGTCACACTTCTAATTAATTAAGTTTTCATACTTAATTTAATTAATTCTAATAACAATTCATTGCATAAGATAATAATTTATTTATTAATTATAAACTCTCTAACTTAATTATTTAATTAAATTAGATTACTATTTCAAAATAATTATTTTCCTTAACTCATTAATTATTTATTAAATAAATAAATAATCAAATCACATCACATCAAATCAATTTAAACAAATATTTATTCAACGATAACACATCCATTAAATATTTATAAAATTTTAATAAATATTTAAATATTATAATTAAAAATCAGGATTGTTACACAATTCCCTCCTTACAAGGATTCTGTTTTAGAATCACAACTCAAACCGTTCATTCGTTACATTCTTCCCTACTTACAAAGATTCTGTCCCCAGAATTGAAGACACAATTTAAACAAATAACTCAGAGTAATATTTCATCATTTTATCTAAATATAGATTTTATATTTCCTACTACATTCACTACTTTAACAAATTCTAGGTTTCATTTCATAACATTTACTTGAACTCAATTATATTCCGAGTATTATATTCTTAACCCATTTATTTCCTTTTCTAGGAATTGTTATCATCAACACTCGGGATATTAAATTCACCCTTTCTTCTAAAAATTTTGTCCTCAAAATTTTATTTTTTAATCTTTATTCATTCAATCTATCAAAGTAGATTTTTACGTCACTACTTCATTCATTCATTGGTTTCTATAATCACTTTCTTTCCACAAAGATCATTCTACAACTATTAACTTTTCTATTAAAAGTTTCACATTATTCTTTAATAACTTATCTCCTTCTCACTTCAAAATCTCTTTTCTCACTTATTTAACAAATTCATCATTCAGTGTCGTATTCTACGACTCACTTCTTTCTAAGGAATACTTTCCTTTTTCTCTTCCATCTTGCAGAATAACAAGAATCTTCCACAATTGTTCAATAATTGGGAAGTAGTATGAATAACTCAGGAATTTAAAAGATTCCAAATCATGCTGAGGGTCACTAGTCCTTGAACTCTATTCTCAAGGTTTAATAGTGTTTCACCCCCCATTTCTTCACACTTTAAACCCTTTTTGGCAGAATGTTTATCAATTACAAAGACTAAAAACACCCTCCACTCGTACACTAGGTGGCCAGCCTATTGTACCACTACGTTGGGCCACAACGTACTGTTTTGTAATGACTATATGTGTTACGCTCGGTACTTAGGGTGTTAAGCCCTTCGTACAATGTATTGTTCATAACCATTTCAGCGCAAAGTATAAATTAAGTGCAACCTCTAATAAATGAGTTGTTCATTTCAGAATTTAGAGCGCAAGCATTCAACTAAGAGTCTAATGACCACGAACCATGTCCACAATTATAAGTAATCTTTCAATTTTAACTTTAACAATCATACGACTATAAGGACTCCAAGGTACTTAGGGGATCAATCCTTCGTACATGTATTGTGCTCAAACATTTCAGCGCAAAGTATAAACTAAGCGCAACCCCTAAATAATAAGGTTGTTCATATCAACTTTTCAACATCTGAATCCGCACCAAAATAATTTGGTTTGGCATAACTTCTCAAGAAACTCTTAAATTTCATGAACATCTATCAATATTTGTCTAGTTGAATCAAATAGCATAGACCTCTACAATAATTCGGACATCAACCGAAATATACATATACATATATACATATATATTCTCATATCTTAAAGAAATCTCAAAAATCTTTTTACGACATCATGATACCGCACTGTATTTACAGTTCGTTGAAGATTCCCTCATTTGATGATTTTATCATGCTACATCATACCATAGTGGGCTGACGATCACTATATCACATCCAACACTAGATAATACTGCATTGATGACTTCATCGTTTTTATCATCTTTGCACCAGGTTACATGATGCATTAATGATATAAAATACATTTTGATATATTACAAATCATTTTTGTCTAGCCGAAGCAATTAGTATAGACATACGAATAACAGTATTGTTGTTAAAACTCATTAGTTCCATCATTTGATCCAATGTTTTTCAAGAAAATAAAAGTGTAAACATCAGCACGAAGTCAATAAATTTCAAAAGTCTAGCATAACTAGTAGATTTAGAATACATATGCTTCCACCATCAACTCCACTTTCTCTAATGATCCATTGCTTAATAGGTCTATCTATTCCTATCATCCTCGATACTCCATTCACACTTATGAGTTTAGGAACTTGCCACAATCGTATGAGTTTAAGAACTTATCCTAGTTAGACCATAGGCATCCAATCGCTGAGGGGTTCAAAAACATGCCATATAATTATGAGTCACGAATCTACCATAAGTATAAGTTTTAAGAACTCGAATTTAACCTTATAATATTCTCTAACTATACTCTACCTATCTGTTATACACATGAGAAAAGAATCACCTTCTCAACAGGCATATAGCAAATAGCGCGACATAAACATTCCAATGATTATCAATGTGATAAACTGAGTGCAAGCACAAAACCCTCGCCCATACAAAGATTTGTACAACTCATCCATCATAGGAGTCCTCAATTGAAATCCCTCCTAAATCTATCTTACTTATAATTTGCTCTTTGCTCGATACGAATTTCTCGTATCACATCATCTGTAACTCCTCGTGAGTTATCTTGTACTATTTCATAGTACTCCATCTTCATAGCATTAAGCTATAATCATTCAAACATTATATATCATCTTCCTTTTATAACTTAAACAGATCACGTCGTGATCTTTTTTTATAATCATCTCCTTTAAAATTCTTTTCTTAACTCGTGATCGTTTTATTTTACGATCCTCTTTCTTTCCCTTTTTCATCATTTACGATATTATTCGTTATCTTGGCTATTGCCATTTCTTATCTTTATATCTCTTCAAGATTTTTCTTTGAATCTTCTTGTTTATATAATAATTCTTCCTTTAAGAATTTCTAACTTCATTTACATTGCTCAACAGTCCATTCAAGGTCTATACTTTCATCATACGTGTCCATTTTCTACACTTGGTACACATCGAATCTCTAACAGTTTCAATATGGTACGTTGAGTGGTTTCCCACAAACAACCAACAAACTAGGTTCTAAGTTACTAGGTCATATATACATCAACTCTATGAAGGAATCGTTTAGCCCAATTACTATACATCAACTACTAAAGAATACAATTGCACCATATTTAAATATAACTCTCTATTCTTAACTTCTTTATCATTCTCTTCTTATAGACACTGTCTATTTATTATCACCTCAGATCCTTATTATTTGAGTTGGGTAACCCCACATTCATATTCCTTTTAACTCTTGCGAGATTCTTCTTTGAATCATTTCATGCAAGTTTTAATCCCTTCTTTATAAATTTCTTAAATTACTTCTTATTATTCAAACCATATTTGAGCTTTTTCTTTCATTATCTTCACCTCTCTTCTCTAAGGTTATAGACTAATGTACTCTTACCTAAGGTTTCTAACCTATCAGCTCTGATACCAACTGTAATGACCCCAAAATTCATACCATTTAAATCTCGACTTCTGTCGTTAACCATACATTCAACCTCTAATTTTTACATCATTATTCGATATTAAAATAATAAAATTGTGAAATATTTAAAACTTTTATACATTTCCTTCTGTATTTCCCTAAGTCGCAACATTTACATTACATCTCTTCGATTCAAATTTATATCATGAATCGTTATAACAAAATGACTATACAAAGTCTTACATCATAAATAGATATCCATATATAACGGATAACTCAATTTACAATTCAACAATAGGTTGCATTCAAAATCTTACATATATTTCTCATAAAACATAAGTAATCTTCATGAATATAGATCTCTATAACTCACTTAGCACATATCCTTACCTTAATTTCCTGATCTGTAAAAGTGGTTATTTGCAAGAGTGAGCTCGACAACCCAGCAAAATCTAACAGTTTTCATGCATCACATAACACGTAATAATATGCTATACATACATATCATAATAACTAAAATAACATGGCATACATGCTTTTAGTTCACATAGGAAATATAAAGATTGAGTTCCTTACTCAATCCTCCTTATTTAACCAAAATAATGCAATTGACTTTAACATTTCATGATTTCAACATGTATAACATATCATGCAATTTAAAATAGTTCATCAAGTCCATGTAACAAATAAGAACCGAAAGACTTGCCTTGATCGTTGTTTACTAATAACAGTATAATAGCTTATAGATATCTCTGCACTTCACGTGCCTACACAATTATATAATCATTCACATTAACCATTAGTCACATAGAAACACATAGTAGTTGTAATATAAACTTTATTCTACGTCTCATAACCCTTCCTATCATAAATACACAATGTTCAACTTAATTGTGTTAACTTTCAACTTATATCTCACTATATTTCATATTCGCAGTTCATTCAAGTGCTTAAGTCTTGCTAGGACTATTTATTGGTTTTATATTCAATCCATTCCACATCTTATAATATTGATTTGTCTCTCTTTTGTGTGCTTAGTATGCTTATACAACTTATCTAATACATCATTTATTAATGTTAAGAATCATTATATTTACTAACATTCATGTTTTATAACTTATAATAACATCTTTTATCGTCAAAAGCACTACACATGCATATGTGCATATCCGACGCCCTCTGATTGCCCCTAAAAATATAACAGTCCTAAAGATGACTATTTTGACTACTATTACAGACCTCAAATTGAAAACCGTAAAGAACAAAAGTTGTAGGTCTATTCGTCCTCGTTCTGGATCAACTTGAATCACCTCAATCGGAGTTCGTATAAAAACATTATGGCCATTTTACTCCAGGAGGTCAAAACTGTCCGACACAGACTTCTATTTCGGGGCCGCGGTGCGAGAACTAAGTCATACAGTGGTGCTGTAGTGCGACATGGTGCTGGGGCACGAATTTCAGCATCGGGGAAAGAATTTCAGCGCTGAAGGTCCATTTTTGGCGTTGGGGCACGAATTTCGGCTCTGGGGCGCCGAATCTTGCAGAACCCAACCATCGAAGAACAGAACAACTAATTTCTGTCTATTTAACACTGCTAACATCTAAACTAACATGCTTATTACTTATATAAATTACTCATGAATGTTAGCAACCATCCATATACCAATTACCAACAACTAAACAACCATTTTAGAAAACTTAATTCTTTTCAACACCGTTTTTTAAAACAAAACTCCATTACTGACAGTTGATAAACACAGTGAATACTGTAAATCCTACTAACCACCAATTTGATTACTTTGAAACTACAATTCTCTGTAGTTCATATCCAATTAACATACCCGACTTTGAATTTCTCAACTAACATACAATTGTATTTATAACCTTTGATTTTGTACAACTCAAGTTCGTACATGTTTTCACTGTAAAACCAATTTTTCTTTCTATTTGAACATAATTTAGCATACAACACATATATACATATATACATGTTAGTTATAACAATTACAATTATAATTACATGTAATATCATAACCAATTCTAAAACATGGTTAGAGACACTTTTTGTAAAAACCTTATACATAGTGAATGGATTTCAAGAACACGGAGACTAAGTAATTATACTATAAAACATATTTTTAAGAGTATAAAACATACATTTAATTTGCTCAGACAATCCTTTTTAATCACTGATAATATCTTGAAGAACTCAGAACTTGTTTTGGGAATCACAACCCCTTCACTCTCAAACTCTCTCTGAACTTTTCTCAGACAAACTTCTATTTTCCTTAGGCTTAAGCCAAAAACAATATACGTAAACTAAAAACCAATGCACTTTTCAAACGTTTAAAACCCAAACGTAACTGCCATATACTAATGACCCTATTAAACAATCAGTTAACAAATATATTATATATTATTTATATTTTGTTTAATTTAATTTATATTACTAATAAATCAAATTTAAAAATCCAAAAGTCATAGGGCATTGTTTGGCAAAATTATTTAAAATTAAAGACATAATATATTTAAGCATTGTTTGGCAAAATAAATTAAAACTACTTTAATTTATTTTAATAACCACTTATAATATAGCTATTTGTCACACTTCTAACTAATTAAGTTTTCATACTTAATTTAATTAATTCTAATAACAATTCATTGCATAATATAATAATTTATTTAATTATTATAAACTCTCTAACTTAATTAATAAAGTAAATTAGATTACTATTTCAAAAAAATTACTTTCCTTGACTCATTAATTATTTATTAAACAAATAAATAATCAAATCAAATCACATCAAATCAAATCAATTTAAACAAATATTTATTCAACGATAACACATCTATTAAATATTTATAAAATTTCAATAAATATTTAAATATTATAATTAAAAATCTAGATTGTTACATCATTCCCTCCTTACAAGGATTATGTCCTCAGAATCACAACTCAAACCGTTCATTCGTTACAATCTTCCCAACTTACAAAGATTTTGTCCCCAGAATAGAAGACACAATTTAAACAAATAACTCAGGGTAATCTTTCATCATTTTATCTAAATATGTATTTTATATTTCCTACTACATTCATTACTTTAACAAATTCTAGGTTTCATTTCATAACCTTCACTTGAACTCAATTATATTCTTAGTATTATATTCTTAACCCATTCATTTCCTTTTCTAAGAATCGCTATCATCAACACTCAGGATATTACATTCACCCTTTCTCCTAAGAATTTCGTCCTCGAAATTTTATTTATTAATCATTATTCATTCAATCTATCAAAGTAGATTTTTACGCCACTACTTCATTCATTCATTGGTTTCTATAACCACTTTCTTTCCACAAAGATCATTCTACAACTATTAACTTTTCTATTAAAAGTTTCGCATTATTCTTTAATAGCTCATCTCCTTCTCACTTCAAAATCTTTTTTCTCACTTATTCAACATATTCATCATTCAGTGTCGTATTCTACGACTCACTTCTTTCTAAGGAATACTTTCTTTTTTCACTTCCATCTTGCAGAATAACAAGAATCTTTCATAATTGTTCAATAATTGGGAAGTAGTATGAATAACTAAAGAATTTAAAATATTCAAAATCATGTTGAGGGTCACAAGACCTTGAACTCTATTCTCTAGGTTTAATAGTGCTTCACCCCCCTCCCCAGGTTCTTCACATTTTAAACCCTCTTTGGCAGAATGTTTATCAATCATAAAGACTGAAAACACCCTCCACTCGTACACTAGGTGGCCAGCCTATTGTATCACTACGTTGGGCCGCAACGTAGTGTTTTGTAACGACTATATTTGTTTCGCTCGGTACTTAGGGTGTTAAGACTTTTGTACAATGTATTGTGCATAAACATTTCAGCGCAAAGTATAAACTAAGCGCAACCTCTAATAAAAGAGTTGTTCATCTCAGAATTTAGAGTGCAAGCATTCAATTAAGGGTCTAATGACCACGAACCATGTCCATAGTTATAAGTAATCTTTTAACTTTAATTTTAACAATCATACGACTATAAGGACTCCAAGGTACTTTGGGGATCAATCATTCGTACATGTATTGTGCTCAAACATTTCAGCGCAAAGTATAAACTAAGCGCAACCCCTAAATAATAGGGTTGTTCATTTCAACTTTTCAACATCTGAATTCGCACCAAAATAATTTAGTTTGGCATAACTTCTCAAGAAACTTTTGAATTTCATGAACATCTTTCAATATTTATCTAGTTGAATCAAATAGCATAGACCTCTACAACAATTCGGACATCAACCAAAATAAACATATACATACATATGTATTCTCATATCTTAAAGAAATCTCAAAAATCATTTTATAACGTCATGATACCGCACTGTATTTACAGTCCGTTGAAGATTCTGTTATTTGGTGATTTTATCATACTATATCATACCATAGTGGGATGACGATCCTTTGATCACATCCAATAATACTAGGTAATATTACATTGAGGACTCCATTATTTTTATCATCTTTGCACCAGGTTACATGATGCATTAATGATATAAAATACATTTTGATATATTGCAAATCATTTTTGTCTAACCGAAGAAATTAGCATTGTGACGCCCCCAAATTCAGGTACTTGAAACCCGAACTCGGTGCTTCACGATACCATTTCTATGAGCGGAATAATACTAATAATAATAACAATAATATAAATAACAAACTTAATATACATATATCAGAGTCTAATCCCAAGTACGCAACCTTTAATATAATTCCTTATATGATAGATAATATATATCATTGCCTTAATACTGTCTAACAATTATAAAAGATACCATTACACATATTCAATTTCCTTTCCCTTTTCACTTGTTCTTGTCTGAACCTTCAGGTTGATCACGCTTAGCTGAAAACATTTAAATTAAGCAAGGATGAGCGTTTGAGTGCCCAACAAGTAATAACAATTAGAAATATAATTAGCTGAAAGAAATAAATATTTTCTTTGTACATCACTTCTACAATGAATTTATAGTTGTGAAGTAAACTGAACCTATAATAACAACATAACAATTCTATCTCAAATTTTTAAAACTACGTATTGACTATATATATAGGTATTAGTCGACAAATTATGAACATTGTTTTTAGTTTTCGCTAAGGTTTAACAGAACTTCATCTGCAAACCGTCATAACTTACAGGCACGAGGGTGATCTGCCCAATCTGCCCTATATTGATCAATACTACATTGCCAGAATGATATTATCGTTCATCCATTGTCCGCCTTAGCGCATAAAAATTTTCCCGTGATCGGGATGTTCATACCTAGTCTGCAATCCGAACCAAAACAATTTGATTGGATGAAAAAAGATTTTTACTTATTAAATGATATTTCCAAATTTGTATCTAGGTGGGTCAAATAGCTTATACGACTTTATATATATATATATATATGAGATTCCATCCACAGCAACCGGTTGTTGGGAGCAACCCCTTTTGGCCCAGCCGCTATAACCTGTAGCGGCTTATAAAACAAAATTGTCTAAGGCCGGTACAGGTTGTAGCGGCTGGGCCAAAAGGGGTTGCTCCCCCAACAACCGGTTGCTGTTGATGGAATCCCATATATATATATATATATATATATATATCAATATGTGATTAAATACAATGATTACCCAAGTAGGGACATTTGTGTAACCATGTTTAGAAATTAATGAACAGAATATATATCTGAATTACCATATACTAACATGTTGATAATCAATGATCGGATATAGAATATATCAAAATAGGGTTAATAATATAGCATAATAATAATATAATTCTGAAACTTCTTACTAATGTCCATTGCATAAAGGAAATGCAAAGGTAAGATATTTGCCTGATGCGCTGCTTACAGTTCGTAACTTGGTCCTATCTTTATATAACACCTATCAGTAATAAGATCATTTGATCGATTAGAATAACATATTATAACACATAGCACTGCTTATTGCAGTCAGCACATAACCTAATCACATTGTCACATATGTTCCACAACCATTGAATCACAAATAAACACATATCATATCAAATTATCTAAGTCCAGATTAATTTCTGAAACATGTCAGTGTACCGACGGCTTTATCGGGTAATTATCGAGTCTAAGACTCTATTCTGTAACGTAATATCTATAAATATCAGTCATATTATTTTTAAATGACTTATAAAAATTTTAAATCATTTATTATAATTTATCATGAATTTTTCAAACATTGAACTCATTATTAAATGATGTAAATATTAAACAATTCTATTATCATTAATTTTAAACTCTTTTATTGCCAAAATATTAAAGTTATTTATAATAACTTAGAATATTTTTAAAGTATCTATATTACCCTTAAATGATTTTTAACACATTTAAAATTATTTTTAAATAATTATCATTAATATTAAAGTTTAAATGTTTTATTTATCAAAATATTAAAAGTCATTAAGTATAACTTAATAATATTTTTAATTCATTTATATCCTTTTTAAATAATTTTTAAATCAATAAAACTATTTTTAAATTATTTATTTAATAATATTATTAAATAACTCTAATATCTTTTATAATAAATTAATAATCATTAATATTAAATTATTAATGAAATTATCCTTTAAATATTAAAAGCTATATTTTATAACTTAAAATATCTTTAAACACTTTATTATTATTTAAAATGATTATTATAATATAAAAATCATTTTAAACTAATTTATTTAATATAATTATTAAATAATTCTAATATCATTAATAATAATTAATTAATGAAATTTACCTTTAAATATTAAATGTTATATTTTATAACTTAAAATATTTTGAAATACTTTATTATTATTTAAAATGATTTTTAATATAATAAAATGATTTTTAATTATTTTATTATTTCATTTAGTAAATAACTCAATTATAATTAATATTAATTTATTAATGAATTTCATCACAAAATATTAAAAGTTATCAAAAATAACTTAAATTATTTTGTATACCATAATATAATTTTAAATGATTTTTCATGTATTAAAATCATTTTTAATTAATTTATTAGTATTATAATTAAATAAATTAAATACCATTAATATTCCAAAAATATTAAATATTTATGAAATATATTCAAAATAATAAAAATATAATTTTTGGACTTTTAAATAATTTTTAATAATTTATTTTGTATTTTTAATAATTAAAAACTATTTTTTTCTATTTATTTAATTAAATTAATTAATTTCCTGAAAATAGTAAATATTGTCTGTCGCTAAAGCCCTTTGGCGACAGAGACCGTCGCCTTAGGTGTTCTTGAGCTGTTCTTGGCCAAACCTAGAACTTTATACACAGTTTATAGGTTCCTTGTTTGACCAAGCTTTCTGATTAAATCCAGATGTTTCTGAGCAGACTGTTAGTAAGATATTGTAGTGCTAATGCACGAGCATAAGATCCAATAACAAACATGGCCAAAAAACACATAACAAAAGAGATCTGGAGCCATGAACAAGCTGTCAAAGTTGTTCTTCATTTTCTGGGTTACCCAGAAATGAAGAACAGTTCGACTGCTCATAATTGGGCTTCCACAACTTATAATCCTTGCAAAGTTTTAGTGATATATAAGCTTCAGTATGTAACCAACATATAGGATAACATTTCTATTACATAAAATCAACAAAACAACAACAAAATAGAAATATCTTGTCCGGTCAAACCATGTCATAAACCACGCTCAAGAACTTTCTGGGTTACCCAGAAAGTTCATCCCTGGACTTTTTGCCTGGTTTGACTATCCCCCAATCCCAGCATGATTATGATATAAGCTATATAAAAGCATCAATATGTAGTATAACTACTATATTATAACCTGAATACAATAAGAAACACAAATCAACAACAACGTGCAAGATCAGAGGCGACAAAGTTCTTGTCAGACCATTTCTGGGCAAGATCTGGGTTACCCAGATTTTGTCAAGTCATGGTCGGTCAACGACTTTTGACTAACAATATCTTGCAATCTAGATCAGGTCTAAGTCGGATTCTTGTTCCAGATCAAAGACTACATGTCAGACTAAAACTACAAACTTTCAAAAGACAAAAATCATTAAAGAGCACAGAGATACAAGGCCTGCCCTTCATCGTCACACCACCAAGAACATTTTTTCCTCATTTTGTATATCTTCAAATCCGAGACTCTAGATGGTATGGATCTAACATCTAGCAACCCAGATCATCCTTAGACACTATATCTAACATGTTTAACATAAAAAAACAACATCTAAGATCAGATTTTTGGTCAGATTATAGCTAGGGTTTTTATACCTTGATGATCAATCTTTTGATTCTGACTACTGATTTGGTTAGAGGTAATCGTGGGGCTTTGTTCTTGACTGATATTAGGAAAGAATTTCGAAGTTGTGGAGCTTGAGAGAAAATGTTTGAGTGTTGCACAAAATTTAGGCTACCAATTGACATTTTTCTCTCTCTACTCTATATATATAAGTGCAAGATACATGTATTGGCTGCTATCTAGAGGCTGATCTATACAACACCACCAACTCTAACACTTGGCAAAATCCAATAATTCAAGAGGGGCATTTTGGTCTTTTCGCTTGGAAATTTAATGGCCATTTTGTCATTTGGCAAACCCTTAGGGTTTAACCCATAGGTTTAGCACAAATCAAATGTAAGATTTCCAATTTAGGGTTTGCACAAAAATAAAAATAAATAAAAATTAAATAACTTTTAGTTTCTAAAATTTTGAAATTAGGGTTTTCTAATTATGATTAATTTTCTAATTACACTATACATGAACATTAGTGTTTTAGTGTCCACTAATTAGCATTTAGCTTACAATTAATAATTTAGGGTTAACAAATTATTAAATTAGGGTTACTAATTTTAGATTTAGGGTTTCTAGTTAATTAGGGTTCCCAATTTTTATTAGGGTTTTCCTAATTAACAACTATAATTCTAATGCTTGTAAATTAATCACCTTAACACAATTACAAACCATTTCGAACTCTAATTTGAATTTCAAATTAGGGGTTCTCATTTCCAAAAATTAGGGTTTTATAATTTAAATATTAGGGTTTCTAAAATTAGGATTTCAAATATTAATTAGGATTTCTCTAATTAACATTAAATTCTATAATACACCACTTAAATCACATAACATAGTTATATAACAGTCTTGAACTCAAATTTAGTTTTAAATTAGGGTTTCTAATTAAGGTTTCTAAATTTTAAAAATTAGGGTTTTTAAGTTACTAATTAGGGTTTTCCACATATTAATTAAATTCTAATAATACATACACCAGTACAAAGTACCTAATAGACAACACTTAATAGACAACGTTTTTTATAAAAACGTTGTGGTATTTTTTTTACAACGTTTTTAAAAAAAACGTTGTAGATATATATGCAAAAACGTTATCTATTTAAAAGGGCATTTTTTTGTTTTAATTAGATAACATTTTTTTTGTAAAATGTTATCTATAAAGAAAAACACGGAGCTCTTAAAATTAAAAGACTTAAAAGTCTTTTTCTCTCCGAGGCTAGCCCGTCTTTGATATTATCTTTGTGCTCGATTGTCATTCTCCGTGCAGAGCCTTCTCCCAAGTCCTTGCAAAGGTTCGTTCCTTCACTCTAAGTTTCGTTCCTCTCTCTTCTGTGCTCGATCATCGTTCTCCGTGCAGAGCCTTCTCCCAAGTCCTTGCAGAGGTTCGTTCCTTTACTCTCAGTTTCGTTCCTCTCTCTTCAGTTTCGTTCCTTCTCTCTTCAGTCTTCGTTCCTTCTCTTTCAGTTTTCTTCTCTCGTTATGCCCTGTTGCCTTACGTTCGGAGATTGGGTGTACCTTCTCTCTGAGGCTGAAATCTGGGTTTGAAGATAAGCTGTTTTGGGGCTAGGGTTTCATCGTAAGTTGTTCATCTCTTTCAGTTTGTTCTTACATATGTTTATTTTTATCCCATTTACAGTATTTATATATAAACATGTTTGAGGTGCTCCATTTTTTTTGTTATAATGGTTTTTTCGCTTTCATATTGGTAGCATAGTGGTGGCTGCGGTGGCAACAGTGGTGGTTTCTCTGTCTCCTCCACTAAAATTAGGTTTTAATTTCTCACTTGTTAATTTTCTCTAAAATATAGGTTTTAATTAGAAATTTTTTGATATTTGGAGCTAATTTGGAGCTTCTAAGTGTTATTGAAGGCTAATTAGGATTTTCGTTAAATTTAATTGTGTTTTTTCTTTTGCAGTGTTATTCTTAGTCATCTTATGGTATAATATTTTCTTATCATCATTTTGGTGTTTCAGGAATTCAAATACTAAAACCTTATCCTCAGAGGGTTCGTATTTCTGCATCAGAAACACAAGAATTGCAGGTGAGAAATAAAAAAAAGCTTCTTTTTTTTGTGTTTGTGGAATTTTAGGCCAATCTCAGTCTTACTATATCAGTGAGTAATTAATTATTATTATATTTTATAAAAAAAAACAGAACTTTGTTCACTCATTATATTTTTGGAGCTTATAGGAAAGTAGCAAAGGATGGACGCACGACAATGCAAGAAGGCTGATGATAGGTTCAGTAGCCCCAACTTGCACTTATAATGAGTGCAGAGGGTGTAAGCTCAAGTGTAGAGCTGAGCAAGTTCCGGTAGAGGGGAATGACCCCATGAACAGCGCTTACCACTACAAATGTATCTGCCATAGGTAATATTTTGTAATAAGAATATTTGAGCTTAGTGAATGTAAGTTCAAACGTGAGATTATGTAGGAGAGTAAAAAACAAAGGCCAGTCGGCAGTCTCTCTTCTTTGTTTTACACTGATTTGTTAGTACAAGTAGTTAAACTATGTCAAAATTAGCTGAAATAGATCCTTTTTTGGACTCAGAACGCTGCTATATATACCCCTTCCGGCTTCCTAAAATGTGTGGATTTTTGTTTCTCTTCATTCTTGTTCTCTGACATCAGGGTATCAAGGGCTTACGTGATATAATTGCTGCTGGTATTGAAGCTCGTGATGGTTTTCCTGCTGATCCTAATGATATTTTCTTGACAGATGGTGAAAGTCCAGCGGTAACTTATGGTTTTAACGTTCTTCTTAAATATATCAAATTCCTGTAATTATTGAAAATCTTTACATTGGAAGCTTCTTCTTTTGGTTGGTTGTCTTTCCTAATAAATTTTTCTGCTTTTGTCTTTTTTTGTCTGCGTTTCATTGTTTCTGTTAACCTGTTTTTGTTTAGACTATTTTTTTCTCAACTTTTTACTAGCATAATAAGCAAGTATGATTTTGCTTGCTGATGATTGGGTCTATAGTTGGAACTTGTTTAAATCTTAATTCTAACCAATCTTCAAGTGGATTTAACCTTCTATATATTATTTCTGCACGTCTGAAATTATATAGCTGCATTTTTTTGTATTTGTAAATATTCTCAAGTATGCTTGTTGCTATTGTTCAGTTTAGGTTTCTTGCTGGTGTTAAAATAACTATCATTAGTAGTTGGTTATGAATAAAAATGGGATTGGGCTTGGATTTTGGGAGTATGCTTAACAATCAAAATCATGTTGAGTTCATTTAAGCTGTATTGCTCATGTCAAGCCAGTTGGTTATTTTTGATCATTTATTTATGTTATTATATATTAACATTAAATATATGCATGTTGTAGAATCTCAATGTTTGTTATTTAGTAGTGTGAACCAAATATTATATATTAACATTAGTATGTAATGTGTTGCAGGCTACATTTGACTGTCTGCTGAAGACCTATGGGTTCCTCACTCCAGACTTGCATCATCTGAGAATATACCACATCGTTTTTCTCAGTGTATGAACATTCTTCTATTTCTTACTAGTTGTCTTTACCAGCCTTACTAAGGTTGTGATGAAGATGAAATGTTAAAAAGAGGTAATCACTTCCTAGTCCTACCAATGTTTGTGCATCGTGGATATGACTCCAATTATGGAATTGTTAAACAGCATTAAATTTTCTAGATGAATTATAGAATTTCAGCAACAATCTTGAATTTTTTTAGTACTGCTCCGATCTCCATGGTATGGACGCGCTTTACTTGCTTAATCTTTTTTTCCTTGTGTTCTTCCTATCTTAATGTTTTATAATCCTCCATTCTTATTACTTAAATCCTCGTTTTACAATCCTCCACGTCCTGATGAGGGTTTCTTTTGCTTTACAAAAGTAGGACTCAATCAAATGCAAGTAGCAGTAAGAATGCGACGATTAATCAAAAATAGAATTTATTTCTATTTTTACACAAGGTTGGATTTGTCTCATCGCCCTTCACTCCACAGGAGAATACAATTATTCAAACTTGAGCAATTGCATGTTATAGCATTGCTGTGGGAGGTTAGAGCCTTTGATTATTGATATTTTTAGTTTTACCCCAATATTTCTTTGTTTTTCGATAAAAATATTGGTTCAATGAATAAGTATTTAATTATTTGCTTATGGTATTTTAGGTGGGTTTGGTTCCTATCTGTTGGGATTAAACAAGAATACGTACGAGCAGGCAGGGATTGATACTAAGGGAAATTCACCAGGGAGCTACAAGGAACCTGGGGTTGGTTGGATGACTGGTTTCCTTTTTGTTAGCAGTTTTGTTAGGCTTTTGGCCTTGGCCCCTCTCAATAAGGTATGATTTTACCTGCTATAGTCTTTGTCAATAAATTGAAAGGATTTCATTCTAGTGGCTTTCAAATGAATTATTCATGGGTTTTTGATCCTCTGCAAACTCATTTGGCTATAGTTTTCGTTTAAAGTATGAATATCACATGCAACAGCTCAAGTCTTTGTGGTTATTTATGTTGTTCTGCAGATCATAGTAATAGACTACAAATTAACTTATCCCAAGTGGTCCTGCTACCGCAGTGCTCATAAACGGGTTTCATACTCCTAGTCGAGACAAGATGGCCAAGTATGCATTCATAATTAAATATATCCTCATTGTGAAATTCAAAGATTGATAGATGTACAAGTGTAGAACAAAAAAATCATTTCATCATTGTTTTTACAGGAAGCAGGTTCATGGGTGACGTGTGTTTTCACAGGGATGCCAAATTTCCTCAAATTGTGACGTGTGTTTTCACAGGGATGCAAATATTTTTGGAAGGATTTCTGCCGACGCTGAAGTGTGTGATTGACTTGGCTTTTCATCATATGGCTTTTGCTGTTTTTTTCAAACATGTCTATTAATCATCAACATGGGTGTCACATGCAGATCATAAATCATGCATTTGCTAGTAGCTAGTTTACTACCTGTGACTAAAGAGTAACTGTCACAATTCCATGTGTGTTACAATCCAGTTTTAGGTTCTGTGTTCTTATATGTTCCCATGTATTATTGGGATGTATTTTGAATGGTTGATACATTTTGATTTTAAATTTAAATGAGAATATAGACATTTTAGCTATATGTCATGGCATTGCAGGTGCATTGGTAATATAGGTGAACCACAATATTTTTTTTCTTTTTTTTACTTTATCTACAACATTTTAAAAATGTTGTATAAATTGGTTAAAAACGTTGTCTTTTATACTAAACAACAACATTTTTAACCAAAAAACGTTGTGAAATCATACCTTCTACAACGTTTTTAAGCATATGCTAAATTTTTTAAAACAAATCTATAACGTTTTTTCCTAAAAAATGTTGTGTATTGTGCTTAACCACAACGTTGTGTAAGAGTGTTAAATAGACAACACCCTTAACCATGACGTTTTTCTGACTGAAACCACAACGTTTTTTCTGCGTTGTCTATTTACTGTTTTGTAGTAGTTATATCATATACCATATAACATAATCACTAGACAGATTTTAAAGTCTTATTTTACTGCAAAACTAGGGTTTATCAGTAACACTAGAGTTTGGTCATAATACACCATAATTGACCAACCATTGTTAGTCCACAAAAATACAGTACATATTTATAGCACTAAAAAATCAAAATATAATATTATTATATTATTATTCTTATCCATTGATAAAAATCCAAAATTAGGGTTTGGATTCCAAATCTAATTTATTATTCATATATAACATTATTAATTAAGTTAAAATAATTAACTTAATTAATCTTTGCATAAAATCATTTAATAAAATAAATAATTATTATAATAATTCTAAAAATTATTTCATATATTATTTAAATAATATATAATCATATTTTCATAGAAAATAATTAATAAAAATATTTCTGCTATAAAATTAATTATTATAAAATAAACTTTATAATAGTCAATAATTCTAAAATAAAATTATTTGTAAACAATCATGTAATAAATATATTTTTATTTATTACATAATTACATACATACATTATCTTGTACAAATCCTCATCCTTAAAATAAATAAAAAATTATATTCAAAATTACTGATTTATTTATATAGAAAATATCGGGTTGTTACATTTATCCTCCCTTATAAAGATTTCGTCCCCGGAAACACCGTTTTAAAACATATACATACCAGGGTACATAGCATACATAATTATTGCAAGTAGATCTCGATCATAATCTGATTGAACTGATCTTTAACTATTCAAATAAAGCTTGTCTTTCTGATTAAGCGAAAATTTGAACAAAAATTTGATTCCTAAAAGAACTCAAATTCCTCCTTCAAAATATCTTTATAGAATAATTTACTATATATAAGAAAATAATATATAAAAAATAAAATTTGTTTAAGTAATACCCGGAGTTGCATCCCCGACTGCTACAGTTTCTTGAACGGTCATATTGAAGACTCCTTCGGTTGGTTCTGTTGGTTCATTTGTTGAAGTCGGTCCCTTTATCGCCAATGTCCTGCTGCCTTTCCTCGTATTTGCATTCTTTGCCTCCCTTCTACTTCTTGGACAGTCTTTCACCTTATGCTCCTTTGATTCACAAATAAAATACCCACTATAAATTGTTGGATTGGGGCAGTTAGGAGAGATATGTCCCTCCTTCCCACACTTGTAGCACACATTCTTTCCTTTTAAACACTCTCCCAAATGATTCTTTCCACAATTTCTACCATGCACAACTTGTTTCTTTCCACCTTCTGGCCTATTTTTCGTATTCCCAACATTATCACATTTCCTCTTTCCAGTTCTTGTCAGACCATTTCTGGGCAAGATCTGGGTTACCCAGATTTTGTCAAGTCATGGTCGGTCAACGACTTTTGACTAACAATATCTTGCAATCTAGATCAGGTCTAAGTCGGATTCTTGTTCCAGATCAAAGACTACATGTCAGACTAAAACTACAAACTTTCAAAAGACAAAAATCATTAAAGAGCACAGAGATACAAGGCCTGCCCTTCATCGTCACACCACCAAGAACATTTTTTCCTCATTTTGTATATCTTCAAATCCGAGACTCTAGATGGTATGGATCTAACATCTAGCAACCCAGATCATCCTTAGACACTATATCTAACATGTTTAACATAAAAAAACAACATCTAAGATCAGATTTTTGGTCAGATTATAGCTAGGGTTTTTATACCTTGATGATCAATCTTTTGATTCTGACTACTGATTTGGTTAGAGGTAATCGTGGGGCTTTGTTCTTGACTGATATTAGGAAAGAATTTCGAAGTTGTGGAGCTTGAGAGAAAATGTTTGAGTGTTGCACAAAATTTAGGCTACCAATTGACATTTTTCTCTCTCTACTCTATATATATAAGTGCAAGATACATGTATTGGCTGCTATCTAGAGGCTGATCTATACAACACCACCAACTCTAACACTTGGCAAAATCCAATAATTCAAGAGGGGCATTTTGGTCTTTTCGCTTGGAAATTTAATGGCCATTTTGTCATTTGGCAAACCCTTAGGGTTTAACCCATAGGTTTAGCACAAATCAAATGTAAGATTTCCAATTTAGGGTTTGCACAAAAATAAAAATAAATAAAAATTAAATAACTTTTAGTTTCTAAAATTTTGAAATTAGGGTTTTCTAATTATGATTAATTTTCTAATTACACTATACATGAACATTAGTGTTTTAGTGTCCACTAATTAGCATTTAGCTTACAATTAATAATTTAGGGTTAACAAATTATTAAATTAGGGTTACTAATTTTAGATTTAGGGTTTCTAGTTAATTAGGGTTCCCAATTTTTATTAGGGTTTTCCTAATTAACAACTATAATTCTAATGCTTGTAAATTAATCACCTTAACACAATTACAAACCATTTCGAACTCTAATTTGAATTTCAAATTAGGGGTTCTCATTTCCAAAAATTAGGGTTTTATAATTTAAATATTAGGGTTTCTAAAATTAGGATTTCAAATATTAATTAGGATTTCTCTAATTAACATTAAATTCTATAATACACCACTTAAATCACATAACATAGTTATATAACAGTCTTGAACTCAAATTTAGTTTTAAATTAGGGTTTCTAATTAAGGTTTCTAAATTTTAAAAATTAGGGTTTTTAAGTTACTAATTAGGGTTTTCCACATATTAATTAAATTCTAATAATACATACACCAGTACAAAGTACCTAATAGACAACACTTAATAGACAACGTTTTTTATAAAAACGTTGTGGTATTTTTTTTACAACGTTTTTAAAAAAAACGTTGTAGATATATATGCAAAAACGTTATCTATTTAAAAGGGCATTTTTTTGTTTTAATTAGATAACATTTTTTTTGTAAAATGTTATCTATAAAGAAAAACACGGAGCTCTTAAAATTAAAAGACTTAAAAGTCTTTTTCTCTCCGAGGCTAGCCCGTCTTTGATATTATCTTTGTGCTCGATTGTCATTCTCCGTGCAGAGCCTTCTCCCAAGTCCTTGCAAAGGTTCGTTCCTTCACTCTAAGTTTCGTTCCTCTCTCTTCTGTGCTCGATCATCGTTCTCCGTGCAGAGCCTTCTCCCAAGTCCTTGCAGAGGTTCGTTCCTTTACTCTCAGTTTCGTTCCTCTCTCTTCAGTTTCGTTCCTTCTCTCTTCAGTCTTCGTTCCTTCTCTTTCAGTTTTCTTCTCTCGTTATGCCCTGTTGCCTTACGTTCGGAGATTGGGTGTACCTTCTCTCTGAGGCTGAAATCTGGGTTTGAAGATAAGCTGTTTTGGGGCTAGGGTTTCATCGTAAGTTGTTCATCTCTTTCAGTTTGTTCTTACATATGTTTATTTTTATCCCATTTACAGTATTTATATATAAACATGTTTGAGGTGCTCCATTTTTTTTGTTATAATGGTTTTTTCGCTTTCATATTGGTAGCATAGTGGTGGCTGCGGTGGCAACAGTGGTGGTTTCTCTGTCTCCTCCACTAAAATTAGGTTTTAATTTCTCACTTGTTAATTTTCTCTAAAATATAGGTTTTAATTAGAAATTTTTTGATATTTGGAGCTAATTTGGAGCTTCTAAGTGTTATTGAAGGCTAATTAGGATTTTCGTTAAATTTAATTGTGTTTTTTCTTTTGCAGTGTTATTCTTAGTCATCTTATGGTATAATATTTTCTTATCATCATTTTGGTGTTTCAGGAATTCAAATACTAAAACCTTATCCTCAGAGGGTTCGTATTTCTGCATCAGAAACACAAGAATTGCAGGTGAGAAATAAAAAAAAGCTTCTTTTTTTTGTGTTTGTGGACTTTTAGGCCAATCTCAGTCTTACTATATCAGTGAGTAATTAATTATTATTATATTTTATAAAAAAAAACAGAACTTTGTTCACTCATTATATTTTTGGAGCTTATAGGAAAGTAGCAAAGGATGGACGCACGACAATGCAAGAAGGCTGATGATAGGTTCAGTAGCCCCAACTTGCACTTATAATGAGTGCAGAGGGTGTAAGCTCAAGTGTAGAGCTGAGCAAGTTCCGGTAGAGGGGAATGACCCCATGAACAGCGCTTACCACTACAAATGTATCTGCCATAGGTAATATTTTGTAATAAGAATATTTGAGCTTAGTGAATGTAAGTTCAAACGTGAGATTATGTAGGAGAGTAAAAAACAAAGGCCAGTCGGCAGTCTCTCTTCTTTGTTTTACACTGATTTGTTAGTACAAGTAGTTAAACTATGTCAAAATTAGCTGAAATAGATCCTTTTTTGGACTCAGAACGCTGCTATATATACCCCTTCCGGCTTCCTAAAATGTGTGGATTTTTGTTTCTCTTCATTCTTGTTCTCTGACATCAGGGTATCAAGGGCTTACGTGATATAATTGCTGCTGGTATTGAAGCTCGTGATGGTTTTCCTGCTGATCCTAATGATATTTTCTTGACAGATGGTGAAAGTCCAGCGGTAACTTATGGTTTTAACGTTCTTCTTAAATATATCAAATTCCTGTAATTATTGAAAATCTTTAAATTGGAAGCTTCTTCTTTTGGTTGGTTGTCTTTCCTAATAAATTTTTCTGCTTTTGTCTTTTTTTGTCTGCGTTTCATTGTTTCTGTTAACCTGTTTTTGTTTAGACTATTTTTTTCTCAACTTTTTACTAGCATAATAAGCAAGTATGATTTTGCTTGCTGATGATTGGGTCTATAGTTGGAACTTGTTTAAATCTTAATTCTAACCAATCTTCAAGTGGATTTAACCTTCTATATATTATTTCTGCACGTCTGAAATTATATAGCTGCATTTTTTTGTATTTGTAAATATTCTCAAGTATGCTTGTTGCTATTGTTCAGTTTAGGTTTCTTGCTGGTGTTAAAATAACTATCATTAGTAGTTGGTTATGAATAAAAATGGGATTGGGCTTGGATTTTGGGAGTATGCTTAACAATCAAAATCATGTTGAGTTCATTTAAGCTGTATTGCTCATGTCAAGCCAGTTGGTTATTTTTGATCATTTATTTATGTTATTATATATTAACATTAAATATATGCATGTTGTAGAATCTCAATGTTTGTTATTTAGTAGTGTGAACCAAATATTATATATTAACATTAGTATGTAATGTGTTGCAGGCTACATTTGACTGTCTGCTGAAGACCTATGGGTTCCTCACTCCAGACTTGCATCATCTGAGAATATACCACATCGTTTTTCTCAGTGTATGAACATTCTTCTATTTCTTACTAGTTGTCTTTACCAGCCTTACTAAGGTTGTGATGAAGATGAAATGTTAAAAAGAGGTAATCACTTCCTAGTCCTACCAATGTTTGTGCATCGTGGATATGACTCCAATTATGGAATTGTTAAACAGCATTAAATTTTCTAGATGAATTATAGAATTTCAGCAACAATCTTGAATTTTTTTAGTACTGCTCCGATCTCCATGGTATGGACGCGCTTTACTTGCTTAATCTTTTTTTCCTTGTGTTCTTCCTATCTTAATGTTTTATAATCCTCCATTCTTATTACTTAAATCCTCGTTTTACAATCCTCCACGTCCTGATGAGGGTTTCTTTTGCTTTACAAAAGTAGGACTCAATCAAATGCAAGTAGCAGTAAGAATGCGACGATTAATCAAAAATAGAATTTATTTCTATTTTTACACAAGGTTGGATTTGTCTCATCGCCCTTCACTCCACAGGAGAATACAATTATTCAAACTTGAGCAATTGCATGTTATAGCATTGCTGTGGGAGGTTAGAGCCTTTGATTATTGATATTTTTAGTTTTACCCCAATATTTCTTTGTTTTTCGATAAAAATATTGGTTCAATGAATAAGTATTTAATTATTTGCTTATGGTATTTTAGGTGGGTTTGGTTCCTATCTGTTGGGATTAAACAAGAATACGTACGAGCAGGCAGGGATTGATACTAAGGGAAATTCACCAGGGAGCTACAAGGAACCTGGGGTTGGTTGGATGACTGGTTTCCTTTTTGTTAGCAGTTTTGTTAGGCTTTTGGCCTTGGCCCCTCTCAATAAGGTATGATTTTACCTGCTATAGTCTTTGTCAATAAATTGAAAGGATTTCATTCTAGTGGCTTTCAAATGAATTATTCATGGGTTTTTGATCCTCTGCAAACTCATTTGGCTATAGTTTTCGTTTAAAGTATGAATATCACATGCAACAGCTCAAGTCTTTGTGGTTATTTATGTTGTTCTGCAGATCATAGTAATAGACTACAAATTAACTTATCCCAAGTGGTCCTGCTACCGCAGTGCTCATAAACGGGTTTCATACTCCTAGTCGAGACAAGATGGCCAAGTATGCATTCATAATTAAATATATCCTCATTGTGAAATTCAAAGATTGATAGATGTACAAGTGTAGAACAAAAAAATCATTTCATCATTGTTTTTACAGGAAGCAGGTTCATGGGTGACGTGTGTTTTCACAGGGATGCCAAATTTCCTCAAATTGTGACGTGTGTTTTCACAGGGATGCAAATATTTTTGGAAGGATTTCTGCCGACGCTGAAGTGTGTGATTGACTTGGCTTTTCATCATATGGCTTTTGCTGTTTTTTTCAAACATGTCTATTAATCATCAACATGGGTGTCACATGCAGATCATAAATCATGCATTTGCTAGTAGCTAGTTTACTACCTGTGACTAAAGAGTAACTGTCACAATTCCATGTGTGTTACAATCCAGTTTTAGGTTCTGTGTTCTTATATGTTCCCATGTATTATTGGGATGTATTTTGAATGGTTGATACATTTTGATTTTAAATTTAAATGAGAATATAGACATTTTAGCTATATGTCATGGCATTGCAGGTGCATTGGTAATATAGGTGAACCACAATATTTTTTTTCTTTTTTTTACTTTATCTACAACATTTTAAAAATGTTGTATAAATTGGTTAAAAACGTTGTCTTTTATACTAAACAACAACATTTTTAACCAAAAAACGTTGTGAAATCATACCTTCTACAACGTTTTTAAGCATATGCTAAATTTTTTAAAACAAATCTATAACGTTTTTTCCTAAAAAATGTTGTGTATTGTGCTTAACCACAACGTTGTGTAAGAGTGTTAAATAGACAACACCCTTAACCATGACGTTTTTCTGACTGAAACCACAACGTTTTTTCTGCGTTGTCTATTTACTGTTTTGTAGTAGTTATATCATATACCATATAACATAATCACTAGACAGATTTTAAAGTCTTATTTTACTGCAAAACTAGGGTTTATCAGTAACACTAGAGTTTGGTCATAATACACCATAATTGACCAACCATTGTTAGTCCACAAAAATACAGTACATATTTATAGCACTAAAAAATCAAAATATAATATTATTATATTATTATTCTTATCCATTGATAAAAATCCAAAATTAGGGTTTGGATTCCAAATCTAATTTATTATTCATATATAACATTATTAATTAAGTTAAAATAATTAACTTAATTAATCTTTGCATAAAATCATATAATAAAATAAATAATTATTATAATAATTCTAAAAATTATTTCATATATTATTTAAATAATATATAATCATATTTTCATAGAAAATAATTAATAAAAATATTTCTGCTATAAAATTAATTATTATAAAATAAACTTTATAATAGTCAATAATTCTAAAATAAAATTATTTGTAAACAATCATGTAATAAATATATTTTTATTTATTACATAATTACATACATACATTATCTTGTACAAATCCTCATCCTTAAAATAAATAAAAAATTATATTCAAAATTACTGATTTATTTATATAGAAAATATCGGGTTGTTACATTTATCCTCCCTTATAAAGATTTCGTCCCCGGAAACACCGTTTTAAAACATATACATACCAGGGTACATAGCATACATAATTATTGCAAGTAGATCTCGATCATAATCTGATTGAACTGATCTTTAACTATTCAAATAAAGCTTGTCTTTCTGATTAAGCGAAAATTTGAACAAAAATTTGATTCCTAAAAGAACTCAAATTCCTCCTTCAAAATATCTTTATAGAATAATTTACTATATATAAGAAAATAATATATAAAAAATAAAATTTGTTTAAGTAATACCCGGAGTTGCATCCCCGACTGCTACAGTTTCTTGAACGGTCATATTGAAGACTCCTTCGGTTGGTTCTGTTGGTTCATTTGTTGAAGTCGGTCCCTTTATCGCCAATGTCCTGCTGCCTTTCCTCGTATTTGCATTCTTTGCCTCCCTTCTACTTCTTGGACAGTCTTTCACCTTATGCTCCTTTGATTCACAAATAAAATACCCACTATAAATTGTTGGATTGGGGCAGTTAGGAGAGATATGTCCCTCCTTCCCACACTTGTAGCACACATTCTTTCCTTTTAAACACTCTCCCAAATGATTCTTTCCACAATTTCTACCATGCACAACTTGTTTCTTTCCACCTTCTGGCCTATTTTTCGTATTCCCAACATTATCACATTTCCTCTTTCCAGTTCTACTACCACTACTCCCTTCTCCGGCATTAACATGAGTTGTATCCCACCAAAGATTCACCCCTGCTTTCGTTGTATAGGTGGCAAAAGCTGTCTGTTGCCCCTCCGTTATCCTAGCTATCACAACCATTTCATCAGGGTTAGTTGATCCTCTAAATCCTGGCGGTTCATTTTTCTTGAAGTCTTCGAAGTTTTTCGATCGATTGCCTGGCTAATTTCTTGTATCTGGTAATCCATTCTCCATAGCTTGAGTGTCTATATTCGTTAAATTCTGCATCGGGTCTGGTTTTCCTCCAGCTTTGTTGACAGGTTCTTTCGTCCTTTGGTCTCGTTTTTGTCTTGGCGGCATTATCTGATTAAATAAATCAAGTTCATCCAACTAATTCATAGTTCTTTATATCATATCACATATTTCTTTAAACATTCACTATCCTTTTGTGACTCAAAAGTTGGGAATCACTGACACAACTTATACAAAATTTGAAAAATATTACCTTATACAAATATACCTATCATATACATAACATATACTCTTACATATTCAAGTAATACTAGTACTACTTAGTTCTTACCCCTCCACTAAGGGTCAATTGCTTAGAAATCTGTCTATTCTCTTTATCATAAATAATCCATTCACACCTAAATACGCCTAGTTCGTCCAACTTACCATATATTATGAGTTTAAGAACTCACCAGAAAATATGAGTTTAAGAACTCGACATTGACCACATATTCTATAACTATACTTTACCTATCAGTTATACTATCATTTTTGGGTCTGGTACTATACTTTCCAAAATAACCACCTCATTGAGGTAGCTTTCAATGTAAGCCTCTATTTCAGCTATTGGCTTCGATATTGGCTCGGTTATGGAGGTTGACTTCTACTTTACGATTTGAGGGTATCCTAATCCTTTGCTATCTGTCATTTACACACTTAAGTTATCCTAATTATCAACTAATATATACAAACAACAAATAATAGTTTTATACAAGTTACTTTTTATTTCGTTTAACGATGAATTTATTCAATTCATCTCCTTATAAACTCTATATGAGTTATTTGTATTTTCAACGTTTCCCTATATTCTAAGGTTATAGCCTAAGGTCTAACCCACCTAAGGTTTTTAACCCTAATCTCTAATACCATACTGTGACGCCCCCAAATTCTGGTACTTGAAACCCGAACTCGGTGCTTCACGATACCATTTCTATGAGCGGAATAATACTAATAATAATAACAGTAATATAAATAACAAACTTAATTAACATATATCAGAGTCTAATCCCAAGTACGCAACCTTTACTATAATTCCTTACATGATAGATAATATATATCATTGCCATAATACTGTCTAACTATCACAAAAGATACCATTACACATATTTAGTTTGCTTTCCTTTTTCACTTGTTCTTGTCTGAACCTTCAGGTTGATCACGCTTAGCTGAAAAAGTTTAAATTAAGCAAGGATGGGCATTTGAGTGCCCAACAAGTAATAACAATTAGAAATATAATTAGCTGAAAGAAATAAATGTTTTCTTTGTACATCACTACTACAACGAATTTATAGTTGGGAAGTAAACTAAACCGATAAAAACAACATAACAATTCAATCTCATATTTTTGAAACTACGTATTGACTATATATATAGGTATTAGTCAACAGATTATGAACATTGTTTTTATTTTTTGCTAAGGTTTAGCAGAACTTCATCTGCAAACCTTCATAACTTACAGGCACGAGGGTGATCTGCCCAATGTGCCCTGTATTGATCAATACTACATTGCTAGAACGATATTATCGTTCATCCTTTGTCCGCCTTGGCGCATAAAATTTTTCTCGTGATCGGGATGTTCATACCTAGTCTGAAATCCAAAGCAAAACAATTTGATTGGATACAAAAAGATTTTTACTTATTCAACGATATTTCCGAATTTGTGTCTAGCTGGGTCTAATAACTTAGACGACTTTAAATATATATATATATATATATATATATATATATATATATATATATATATATCAACATGTGATTAAATACAATGATTATCCAAGTGGGGACACTTGTGTAACCATGTTTAGAAATTAACGAACATAATATTTATCTGAATTACCATATACAAACATGTTGATAAATAATGATCGGATATAGAATATATCACAATAGGGTTAATAATATAGCATAATAATAATATAATTCTGAAACTTACTCATGTCCATTGCATAAAGGAAATGCAAAGGTAAGATACTTGCCTGATGTGCTGCTTACAGTTCGTAACTTAGTTCTATCTTTATATAACACCTATCAGTAATAAGATCATTTGATCGATTAGAATAACATATTATAACACATAGCACTGCTTATTGCAGTCAGCACATAACCTAATCACATTGTCACATATGTTCCACAACCATTGAATCACAAATAAACACATATCAAATCAAATTATCTAAGTCCAGATCAATTTCTGAAATATGTCGGTGTACCGACGGCTTTATCGGGTAATTATCGAGTCTAAGACTCTATTCTGTAACTCAATATCTATAAATATCAGTCATATTATTTTTAAATGACTTATAATAATTTTAAAACATTTATTATAATTTATCATGAATTTTTCAAACATTGAAATCATTATTAAATGATGTAAATATTAAACAATTCTATTATCATTAATATTAAACTATTAATGAAACCATTGCCAAAATATTAAAGTTATTTATAATAACTTAGAATATTTTTAAAGTATATATATTACCCTTAAATGATTTTTAAAATATTTAAAATCATTTTTAAATAAATATCATTAATATTAAAGTATTAATGTTTTATTTATCAAAATATTAAAAGTCATTAAGTATAACTTAATAATATTTTTAAGTCATTTATATCCTTTTTAAATGATTTTTAAATCAATAAAACCATTTTTAAATTATGTAGTTAATATTATTATTAAATAACTCTAATATCTTTTATAATAAATTAATAATCATTAATATTAAATTATTAATGAAATTATTCTTTAAATATTAAAAGTTATATTTTACAACTTAAAATATCTTTAAATACTTTATTTTTATTTAAAATGATTATTATAATATTAAAATCATTTTTAAACTAATTTATTTAATATAATTATTAAATAATTTTAATATCATTAATAATAATTAATTAATGAAATTTACCTTTAAATATTAAAAGTTATATTTTATAACTTAAAATATTTTGAAATACTTTATTATTATTTAAAATGATTTTTAATATAATAAAATCATTTTTAATTAATTAATTTATTTTATTTAGTAAATAACATAATTATAATTAATATTAATTTATTAATGAATTTCATAACAAAAATATTAAAAGTTATCAAAAATAACTTAAATTATTTTCTTATACAATAATATAATTTTAAATGATTTTTCATATATTAAAATCATTTTTAATTAATTTATTAATATTATAATTAAATAAATTAAATACCATTAATATTCCAAAAATATTAAATATTAATGAAATATATTCAAAATAAAAAAAATATAATTTTTGAACTTTTAAATAATTTTTAATAATTTATTTTATATTTTTAATAATTAAAAACTATTTTTTTCTATTTATTTAATTAAATTAATTAATTTCTAGAAAATAGTAAATATTGTTTGTCGCTAAAGCTCTTTGACGATAGAAACCATCGCCTTAGGTGTTCTTGAATTGTTCTTGGCCAAACCCAGAACTTCATACACAGTTTCGAGGTTCTTTGTTTGACCAAGCTTTCTGATCAAATCCAGATGTTTCTGAGTAGTGTGTTAGTAAGATATTGTAGTACTAATGCACGAACATAAGATCCAATAACAAATATGGCCAAACAACACATAACAAAAGAGATCTGGAGCCATGAACACGCTGTCAGAGTTGTTCTTCATTTTCTGGGTTACCCAGAAATGAAGAACAGTTCGATTGCTCATAATTGGGCTTCCACAACTTGTAATCCTTGCAATGTTTTAGTGATATATAAGCTTCAGTATGTAGCAAACATGTATGACAACATTTCTATTACATAAAATCAACAAAACAATAACACAATAGAAAGATCATGTCCGGTCAAACCATGTCAGAAACCACGCTCAAGAACTTTTTGGGTTACCGAGAAAGTTAATCCCTGGACTTTCTGCCTGGTTTGACCATCCCCCAATCCCAGCATGATTGTGATATAAGCTATATAAAAGCATCACGATGTATTATAACCACTATATTATAACCTAAATACAATAAGAAACACAAATCAACAACAACGTGCAAGATCATAGGCGACAAAGTTCTTGTCAAACCATTTCTGGGCAAGATCTGGGTTACCCAGATTTTGTCAAGTCATGGTCGGTCAACGACTTTTGACTAACAATATCTTGCAATCTAGATCAGGTCTAAGTCGGATTCTTGTTCCAGATCAAAGACTACATGTCAGACTAAAACTACAAACTTTCAAAACACAAAAATCATTAAAGAGCACAGAGATGCAAGGCCTGACATTCATTATCAGACCACCAAAATTTTTTTTCCCAGATTTTGTATATCTTCAAATTCAAGCCTCTAGATGTTATGGATCTAACATCTAGCAACCCAGATCATTCTTAGACACTATATCTAACATGTTTAACATAAAAAAAATAACATCTAACATGTTATTTTTGGTCAGATTATAGTTAGGGTTTTTATACCTTGATGAAAAATATTTTGATTCTGACTACTGATTTGGTTAGAGGTAATCATGGGGCTTGGTTCTTGACTGATATTAGGAAAGAAGTTCGGAGGTGTGAAGCTTGAGAGAAAATGTTTGAGTGTTGCACAAAATTTAGGCTACGAAATGACATTTTTCTCTCTCCACTCTATATATTTAAGTGCAAGATACATGTATTGGCTGCTATCTAGAGGCTGATCTGCTGAGATTGTCACATGGGAAGTCAATGTTTGGCCAACAACTCCACCAACTCTAACACTTGGCAAAATCCAATAATTCAAGAAGGGCATTTTGGTCTTTTTGCTTGGAAATTTAATGGCCATTTTGTCATTTGGCAAACCCTTAGGGTTTAACCCTAAGGTTTAGTACAAATCAAATATAAAATTTCCAATTTAGGGTTTGCACAAAAATAAAATTAAATAATTAACTTTTAGTTTCTAAAATTTTGAAATTAGGTTATTCTAATTATGATTAATTTTCTATTTACACTATATATGAACATTAGTGTTTTAGTGTCCACTAATTAGCATTTAGCTTACAATTAATAATTTAGGGTTAACAAATTAGCAAATTAGGGTTACTAATTTTAGATTTAGGGTTTCTAGTTAATTAGGGTTTCTAATTTTTATTAGGATTTTCCTAATTAAAAAAATATAATTCTAATACTTGTAAATTAATCACCTTAACACAATTACAAACAATCTCGAACTCTAATTTGAATTTCAAGTTATGGCTTCTCATTTCCAAAAATTAGGGTTTTATAATTTAAATATTAGGGTTTCTAAAATTAGGATTTCAAATATTAATTAGGATTTCTCTAATTAACATTAAATTCTATAATACACCACTTAAAACACATAACATAGTTATATAACAATCTCGAACTCAAATTGAGTTTTAAATTAGGGTTTCTAATTAAGGTTTCTAAATTTTAGAAATTAGGGTTTTTAAGTTACTAATTAGGGTTTTCCACATATTAATTAAATTCTAATAATACATATCATATACCACATAACATAATCACTAGACAGATTTTAAAGTCTTATTTTACTGAAAAACTAGGGTTTATCAGTAACACTAGGGTTTGGTCATAATACACCTTAATTAATCAACCATTGTCAGTCTACAAAAATACAGTACATATTTATAGCACTAAAAAAATCAAAATATAATATTATTATATTATTATTCTTATCAATAGATAAAAATCCAAAATTAGGATTTGGATTCCATGTCTGATTTATTCTTCATATATAACATTATTAATTTAGTTAAAATAATTAACTTAATTAATCTTGCATAAATTCATATAATAAAATAAATAATTATTATTATAATTCTAAAAATCTGTTCATATATTATTTAAATAATATAAAATCATATTTTCGTAGAAAATAATTAATAAAAACATTTATGCAATAAAATTAATTATTGTAAGAATAAACTTTATAATAGTCAATAATTCTAAAATAAAATTATTTGTAAACATTCATGTAATAAATATATTTTTATTTATTACATAATTACATACATACATTATCTTGTACAAATCCTCATCCTTAAAACAAAAAAAAAATTATATGCAAAATTTCTGATTTATTTATACAGAAAATATCGGGTTGTTACAAGCATAGACATACAAATAACAGTATTGTTGTTAAAACTACTTGGTTCCATTATTTGATCTAATGTTTTTCAAGAAAATAAAAGTGTAAACATCAGCATGAAGTCAATAAATTTTGAAAGTCTAGCATAACTAGTAGATTTAGAATACATATGCTTCCACCATCAACTCTACTTTCTATAATGATCTGTTGCTTAATAGGTCTATCTATTCCTATCATCCTCAATACTTCATTCACACTTATCTATACCCAGTTCGTCAAACTTACCACATGTTATGAGTTCAGGAACTTGCCACAATCATATGAGTTTAAGAACTTATCTTAGTTATACCATAGACGTCCATTCGCTGAGGGGTTCAAAAATATACCATATAATTATGAGTCACGAACCTACCATAAGTATGAGTTTTAAGAACTCGCACTTAACCTTATAATATTCTCTAACTATACTCTACCTATCTGTTATACACATGAGAAAAAAATCACCTTCTCAACAGGTATATAGCAAATAGCGCGACATAAAAATTCCAATTATTATCAATGTGATAAACTGAGTGCAAGTACAAAACCCTCGCCCATACAAAGATTTGTACAACTCAGCCATCACAGGAGTCCTCAATTGAAATCCCTCCTAACTCTATCATACTTATAACTTGCTCTTTGATCTATACGAATTCCTCGTATCACATCATCTATAACTCCTCGTGAGTTATCTCGTACTATTTCATAGTGCTCCATCTTCATAGCATTAAGCTATAATCATTCAAACATTACAGACAATCTTCCTTTTCTAACTTAAACAGATCACGTCGTGATCTTATTCTATAATCATCTCCTTTAAAATTCCTTTCTTAACTCGTGATCGTTTTATTTTGCGATCCTCTTTCTTTCCCTTTTTCATCATTAACGACATTATTCGTTATTTTGGCTATTGCCATTTCTTATCTTTATATATTTTCAAGATTCTTCTTTGAATCTTCTTGTTTATATAACAATTCTTCCTTTAAGAATTTCTAACTTCATTTAAATTGCTCAATAGTCCATTCAAGGTCTACACTTTCATCATACATGTCCATTTTCTACACTTGGTACACATCGACTCTCTAACAGTTTCAATATGGAAAGCTGAGTGGTTTCCCACAAACAACCAACAAACTAGGTTCTGAGTTACTAGTTCGTATATACCTCCGCTCTATGAAGGAATCTTTTAGCCCAGATACCATACATCAACTACTAAAGAGTACAATTTCACCATACTTAAATATAACTCTCTATTCTTAACTTCTTTATCATTCTCTTCTTATAGACACTGTCAATTTATTATCACCTTACATCCTTATTATTGGAGTTGGGTAACCCCACATTCATATTCCTTATAACTCTTGTGAGATTCATCTTTGAATCATTTCACGTAAGTTTTAATCCATTCTTTATAAATTTCTTAAATTACTTCTTAATATTCAAACTATATTTGAGCTTATTCTTTCATTATCTTCACATCTCTTCTCTAAGGTTATAGCCTAAGGTACTCTTACCTAAGGTTTCTAACCTATCAGCTCTGATACCAACTGTAACGACCCCAAAATTCATACCATTTAAATCTCGACTTCTGTTGTTAACCATACATTCAACCTCTAATTTTTACATCATTATTCGATATTAAAATCACTAAAATTGCGGAATATTTAAAACTTTTATACATTTCCTTCCGTATTGCCCTAAGTCGCAACCTTTACATTACATCTCTTCGATTCAAATTTATATCATGAATTGTTATAACAAAATGAGTATACAAAGTCTTACATCATAAATAGATATCTATATACACCGGATAACTCAATTTACAATTCAACAACATGTTACATTCAAAATCTTACATACATTTCTCATAAAACATAAGTAATCTTTGTGAATATAGATCTTTATAACTCATTTAGCACATATCCTTACCTTAATTTCCTAACCTGCAAAAGTGGTTATTTGCAGGAGTGAGCTCGATAGCCCAACAAAATCTAACAGTTTTCATGCATCACATAACACGTAATAATATGCTAAACATGCATATCATAATAACTAAAACAACATGGCATAAATGATTTTAGTTCACATAGCAAATATAAAGATTGAGTTCCTTACTCAATCCTCCTTATTTAACAAAAATAATGCAGTCATAAATTGATTTTAACATTTCATGATTTCAACATGTATAACATATCATGCAATTTAAAACAGTTCATCAAGTCCACGTAACAAATAGGAACCGAAATACTTGCCTTGATCGTTGTTTACCAATAACAGTTTAACAACTTACAGATATCTGCACTTCACGTGCCCTACACAATTATATAATCATTCACATTAACCATTAGTCACATAACAATGCATAGTAGTTGTAATATAAACTTTATTCTACGTCTCATAACCATTCCTATCATAAATACACAATGTTCAACTTAATTGTGTTAACTTTCAACTTATATCTCACTATATTTCATATTCGTAGTTCATTCAAGTGCATAAGTCTTGCTATGACTATTTATTGGTTTTATATTAAATCCATTCCACATCTTATAATATTCATTTCAATTAAATGGAAACACTTTTTAAGTTCATTAACACTTGGTACGACGTTTCGACGTTTATTCGTCACACGCCCAATTCGTCTCTCTTGTGTGTGTTTAGTATGCTTATACAACTTATATAATATATCATTTATTAATGTTAAACATCATTATATTTACTAGCATTCATGTTTTATAACTTAGAATAATATCTTTTATCGTCAGAAGCACTACACATGCATATGTGCATGCCTGACGCCCTACGATTGCCCCCGAAAACATAAAAGTCCTAAAGATGACCATTTTTCCTACTATTACGAATCTCAAATTGAAAACCTTAAAGAAAGAAAGTTGTAGGTCTATTCATTCTCGTTCCGGATCATCTTGAATCACCTCAATCGGAGTTCGTATGAAAACGTTATGGCCATTTTAGTAGAGGAGGTCAAAACTGTCTGACCCAGACTTCTGTTCCGGCGCCGCGGCATAAGAACTAAGTCATACAGTGGTGCTGCAGTGCGACATTGGCATTGGGGAGTGAATATTAGCACCAGGGCACGAATTTCAGTGCTAGGGCTCCATTTTTGGCGCTGGGGCGCCGAATCTTGCAGAACCCAACCACCGGAGAACAGAATAACTAATTTCTGTCTATTTAACACTGCTAACATCTAAACTAACATGCTTATTACTTATATAAATTACCCATGAATGTTAGCAATCATCCATATACTAATTACCAATAACTAAACAACTATTTTACAAAACTTAATTATTTGAAACACCGTTTTTATAACAAAACTCCATTACTGAAAGTTGATAAACACAATGAATACTGTAAATCCTACTAACCACCAATTTGATTACTTTTAAACTACAATTCTTTGTAGTTCATATCCAATTAACATACCCGACTTTCAATTTCACAACTAGCATACAATTATATCTATAACCTTTGTTTTTGTACAACTCAAGTTCATACACGTTTTCACTGTAAAACGAATTCTTCTTTCTCTTTGAACATAATTTAGCATACAACACATATATACAAATATACATGTTAGTTATAACAATTACAATTATAATTACATGTAATATCATAACCAATTCTAAAACATGGTTTACAGACACTTTATGTAAAAACCTTATACATAGTGAATGAATTTCAAGAATAGAGACTATGTAATTATACTATAAAACATATTTGTTAAGAGTATAAAGCATACCTTTAATTTGCTCAGACAATCCTTTTTAATCACTGATAATATCTTGAAGAACTCAGAACTTGTTTTGGGAATTTCAACCCTTTCACTCTCAAACTCTCTCTGAACTTTTCTCAGACAAACTTCTATTTTCCTTAGGCTTAAGTCAAAAACAATATACGTAAACTAAAAACCAACGCACTTTTCAAACGTTTAAAACCCAAACGTAACTGCCATATACTAATGACCCTATTAAACTATTAGTTACCAAATATATTATATATTATTTATATTTTGTTTAATTTAATTTATATTACTAAAAAATCAAATTTAAAAATCCAAAAGCCATAGGGCTTTGTTTGGCAAAATTATTTAAAATTAAAGACTTAATATATTTAAGCCTTGTTTGGCAAAATAAATTAAAACTACTTTAATTTATTTTAATAACCACTTATAATATAGTTATTTAAATTTTTCACACTTCTAATTAATTAAGTTTTCATACTTAATTTAATTAATTCTAATAACAATTCATTGCATAATATAATAATTTTTTTAATAATTATAAACTCTCTAACTTAATAATTAAATTAGATTACTATTTCAAAATAATTACTTTCTTTAACTCATTAATTATTTATTAAACAAATAAATAATCAAATCAAATCAAATCAAATCAATTTAAACAAATATTTATTCAACGATAACACAACCATTAAATATTTAAAAAATTTAATAAATATTGAAATATTATAATTAAAAATCTAGATTGTTACAATGTTTGTGCGGATTACGCATGACCTGGTTCTATTCTTTATTATTTTGTTAGAATATCATGTCTGTGCGTATTACGTATAACTTGGTTCCATTTTTTTATTCTGTTGGAATAACCTGTTTGTGCGGTCTATCGCATGCCTGGTGAATTCTTCTGTTATTCCATTCTTTATTATTATTTTAGAATAACCTGTCTATGTGGATTACCGCTGGCATGGTGAATGATCCTTTTTATTCATTCTTTATTAAATTATGAAAATAATCTGTCTACGTGAATTACCGCATGGCGGGTGAAATTCCATTTGCAGTTTCGTATATTCTATTATACTGGTACGAGATATCATTTCTTTTGTACTCGTCACGAAATATCATTTTATTTGGTATTTTATTTATGAGTTACTATTCACAGGTTACTATTCACTCTAGTATTATTCACTCGGGTATTCGGGGTACTTTTCGTGTCGTGGTACTATTCACGAGTTACTATTCACCTAAATTATTATTCACCCGAATATTATTCACTCGGGTATTTGGGGTATTTTTCACGTCGGGGTACTAATCACGAGGTACTATTCCCGGGGTACTATTCACGGTGTACTATTTACCCAAAAAATATATTTCTTTTTAGTCCAAATTATTTTTGGAACATGAATATTATTCTTGAATTTTACTCCACAAAACAGTGTCATGTTGACAATTTGGACGTTATTGATTTCTAGATAAATTAAATTATAGATGTTTAAAATTTATCCTTGAACTTGTTTTATTAAATTCTTATATCATTGTCATCATCCTCATACTTATATTGTGATGAAAGTCATCTGTGACATGTAGTGTATAGATGGACTGTTGATTATTAGTTTTATAGTTGTATATTTTTGGCTTACGTGCAAAGATGGACTATTGATTATTGGTTTTACAGTTGTATATTTTTGGCTTACGTGCAAAGATGGACTATTGATTATTGATTTTATAGTTGTATATCTTTAGTTTACGTGCAAAGATAAACAGGTGTATGACATGATCATAACCACTGGTGATAATAACGAATATCCTTGGCCCGTAGTGCATGGATAATTCGATGATGTGATTGGCAGAATCATGACCATAAGTTAACAGTTGAATGTCTTTGGTCGTAGTGCACTGACAGACAATTGATTGGTATGACCATGACAATTGTTTTTATAGTTGAATATATTTGGCCCGTAGTGCATAGGTAGACAACTGATTGGTATGATCATTGTTATTATATTTGAATATCTTTAGCCTTTAGGGTAAGGATATTGAGTGAACGTTCTATTAAGCCTTTATGGCAAGGAATTGCTGTTGATTTACATGATTATAAATATGAATTGTAGATTTAACTATAATCTTTGGTGGTTTAGGTGAAGACAAATGATGATACTTCTTTTTGTCTTAGGTATAACAAAGAATTGTTGTTGAGTAATACATGAATGAAATATTAACGATGGACTTTTAATCTAGAAGAGATAGTAGACATTATGTTCTACTTGACTCTTCTAATGGATTGCTTATTCCGCTGCAGTTAAACTTAATGTTTATTATATTTTATCAGTTTAACATTGTTGAAGTCTAACGATAATTTATTCTGCATTATCTTAGTCATAATATTTCTTACTGGGCTAGTTGAGTTCACCCTTTTCTTTGATTGTTCTCTTCAAGAAATGAGAATATACCTAAAACGAGTCGGGAAACGGAGTGATGGTCCAGGATAAGTGGCATTAGTAGTCCTCACTATTCTATGAAATAGTGTGATAATAATTATAATGAGGACTCCATTTAGGTTTGAATACTGTCTTTGAGACAATATTCGTATAAAAACTCTAAGTTACGTTGTTGTCGTATTGCATAAAAGAAGTTTGTAGTTGAGTTTTGTACCATGTATTTGGCAACCTAAGATGGGTGATGTATGCCCGTTTTGGGGGTGTCACAGTTGGTATCAAAGCTTAGGGATATGATCCCTAGCTGAGGTGTGAGATTAGAACTAGGAGGGGAGAGACTGGTAATTCCTTCGCTAGTATGACCTACCTAAGTTTATTTGTTATTTAATCGGTCGATCAGAATATATGGATAATATATGGCATGTCAATTAACCCTTATTTTGAAACTATATTCTAGAATGATATATGAAATACAGGAGATGAGCAATGGGAAAATCATGATACATAGGAAATAACCTGGAAGGTACAATCTAAAAAGAAAGCAAGGTATTCTAATCTCTTTGAATTACCAGGTACATAAATTTCGAGGGCTAAATTTCACAAGGATGGGATATTGTGAGACCCCGAATTTTGTGAAATAAAAGTATTCAATTTTTCTATTTTGGTAAATAGTTAAATTGATAAAAGTTTAAAGTTAAGGATGATATTTGAAAATTTTGCAAAGTAATCACGTTGTTATAAAATATTCGTTATGTCGGGGAATATTCGATTGTTCGGGAATATTCGTTTTAACAGTGAATATTCGTACGACGACACAATCATTGGTGAACCCCACAACGGAAGTATTGTCATAGTTAGAAAATGATAGAATTATCTTTTTTATAAAAATAACGGCGAAAGTGTTACCGTTAAAACTGTTGAACTACCCGGTAGTAAAAGTACAGTAATACGCGTGGTTGCATAGTAGCACACGGTATTGATTATTGATGCTTACGTGAGAAGTCACTCAGTTATACTCAATTATTACTACAGTAATTGCTGCATCATATCTCTCATATTATTGATTCAATTATTATCACAATATCATATGCATAATATTTTATATTATTAAATCAATAATTGAGACGACAAAGTTATTCATATTATTATTTATAATATTGAAAATTTCTAGAAAGTTCTGTCAAGGAGAGGTTTGGTCACCTAATTGCGTGCCAATAGGGAGAAATCCATATCGAAAAGCCCCCTCTTTCCTGGGAACGACCTGGTTGTTAAATATTGTGAGTTATAATATTAATGATGAATATGTTCGTATTGATTAAAGATGAAATTGATATTTCCATTGAGTTGAGATTATTAGTGTTAGTGGAAATCGAAATTTATTTTGATAATAATTAATGTCGGGAGGTTATATTAACCAATCGGGTAATTCACCGAATAAATAAGCAATTAATTGCTATTAATTCACATGCTTATAACTATGTGTTCACATGTGTGTACTATTGATTCACATGATTTACTATTAGGGGAGTTGGTGCAAGATTGATAATACTTGCATGACTAAATTAAAAATGGAGGTATAGATGAAGGTATTATACTGTAATTATTTTTTTTCACATGATTAGAACAATTGAGTCACATGATTTACAATTTAGTCACATGATTTACTATTAGGGGAGGTGGTGCAAGTTTGATAATACTTGCAGGACTAAATTAAAAACGAAGAAAAAGAGGAAGGTATTATACAGAAATATTTCGAGCACCAAAATGTGTAATTATCGAAACTATATTTTTCTATAAATAGAAGATCTTTCTTCCTTCATTTCTCACCAATTCACTAAAGCTATAGAGCAATTATTATAGAGAGAAAGAAGAAGAGAAGTCTGCTACCTCACTATTCTAGTATCAAGTTTCTTCTAAGGTAAGGGGTATTATTTCTTTCGTATTCATGAAAAGAGCTTATGTTATTCCATTCTTTATTATTATGTTAGAATAACCTGTCTATGCGAAGTACCACATACATGGTAAAATTCTTCTGTTATTCAATTCTTTATTATTCTGTTGGAATAACCTGTCTGTGTGGATTACGCATGACCTGGTTCCATTCTTTATTATTTTGTTAGAATATCATGTCTGTACGTATTACATATGCCTGGTTTCATTATTTATTATTCTGTTGGAATAACCTGTTTGTGCGGTCTATTGCATGCCTGGTGAATTTTTATGTTATTCAATTCTTTATTATTATGTTGGAATAACCTGTCTATGTGGATTACCGCTGACATGGTGAATGATCCTTTGTATTCATTCTTTATTAAAATGTGGAAATGATCTGTCTACGTGGATTACCGCATGGCGGGTAAAAATTCATTTGCACTTTCGTATATTCTATTATACTCGTATGAGATATCATTTCTGTTGTACTCGTCATGAAATATCATTTTATTTGTTATTTTATTTATGATTTACTATTCACAGTTTACTATTCACACGGTTACTATTCACTCTAGTATTATTCACTCGGGTATTCGGGGAACTTTTTGTGTCGGAGTGCTATTCACGAGTTACTATTCACCCGGATAGTATTCACTTGGGTATTTGGGGTACTTTTCATGCTGGGGTTCTATTCACAAGGTACTATTCCCGAAGTACTATTCATGGAATACTATTTACGGGGTACTATTTTTACTCAAAAAATATAATTCTTTTTTGTCCAAATTATTTTTGGTACATGAATATTTTTCTTGAATTTTACTCCACAAAGCAGTATCATGTTGACAATTTGGACGTTATTGATTTCTGGATAAATTCAATTATAAATCTTTAAAAATTTATCCTTGAACTTGTTTTATTGAATTCTTATATCATTGTCATCATCCTTATGCTTATATTGTGATGAAAGTCATCTGTGGTATGTAGTGCATAGATGGACTGTTGATTATTGGTTTTATAGTTGTATATTTTTGGCTTACGTGCAAAGATTGATTATTGATTATTTGTTTTACAGTTGTATATTTTTGGCTTACGTACAAAGATGGACTATTGATTATTGGTTTTATAGTTGTATATCTTTGGCTTACGTGCAAAGATGGACATGTGTATAACAAGATCATAACCACTGGTGATAATAACGGATATCCGTGGCCCGTAGTGCATGAATAATTCGATGATGCGATTGGCATGATCAGGACCATTAGTTAACAGTTGAATGTCGTTGGCCGACTGAAAGACAATTGATTGGTATGATCACGACCATTGGTTTTATAGTTGAATATCTTTGGCCCGTAGTGAAAAGGTACACAACTGATTGACATGATCATTGTTATTACATTTGAATATCTTTAGCCTTTAGGGTAAGGATATTGAGTGAACGTTCTATTAAGCCTTTGTGGCAAGGAATTACTGTTGATTTACATGATTATAAATATGAATTGTAGATTTAACAATAATCTTTGGTGGTTTACGTGAAGACAGGTGATGATAGTTATTTTTGTCGTGGGTATAACAAAGAACTGTTGTTGAGTAATACGGGAATGAAATATTAATGATGGACTTTTAATCTAGAAGAGATAGTAGACATTATGTTCTACTTGACTCTTCTAATAGATTGCTTATTCCGCTACAGTTAAACTTGATGTTTATAATATTTTATCAGTTTAACATTGTTGAAGGCTAACGATAATTTATTCTACATTATCTTAGTCATAATATTTCTTACTGAGCTAGTTGAGCTCACCCTTTTCTTTCATTGTTCTCTTCAGGAAATGAGAATATAGCTGGAACGAGCCGGGGAACGGAGTGATGGTCCAAGATAAATGGCATTAGTAGTCCTCACTATTATATGAAATAGTGTGATAATAATTGTAATGAGGACTCCATTTGAGTTTGAATACTATCTATGAGACAATATTCGTTTAAAAACTCTAAGCTATGTTGTTGTCGTATTGTATAAAAGAAGTTTGTATTTGATTTATATACCATATATTTGGCAACTCATAATGGGTGATGTATACCTAATTTGGGAGCGTCACATTTAATTAATAATGAAAATTACTCAAAAATATTAAAAGTTACATTTTATAACTCAAAATATTTTTAAACACTTTATTCTTATTCAAAATGATTTTTATAATATTAAAATCATTTTTCGCTAATTTATTTAATACACTAATTAAATAAATTAAATACCATTACTATTCAAATAATTATAAATATTAATGAAAAATATCTGAAATTATTAAAAGTTATTTTTCATAATTTTAAAAAAAAATTAAAACCATTTTTGTAATTTTTAGAATTTATTTTCTATTTTTAATCAATTTCTGAAAAATTAGAAATTAAAATTAATAAAACCGTCGCTATAGGCTATAGCGACACAAAGCATCTTTGTTGGTGTTCTTGAGCCTCAAGAACACTGACAGTCAGTGCTCAAGGGGTCACATTTGACCGGCCTTAATTCTCAGTCCAATCATGTTCTGGGCTAGCTTGAACCTTAATCGTGTAGTGTTTATGTAACACTACTATCATCAACCATCATTTAGGTCATAACTCAAAAAAACACGAAGATTTGATCTCCCAAAGTAGCTTTCAGATAGCTCCTGGGATTTCTGGGTAACCCAGAAACCCAGCAGCTTCGAGGGTCCATTTTCTAGTTCAATTCATTTGGTGTTCTGGTTATTAATTGGTCATTCTCATGATTCAAATCTATAGTCCATGTGTCAAAGAACATTTATATAACAACATCTCAGTTCAACAATATCCAAATCTTCAGATTTAGCACGGTCAAACTATGTCAGAGGGCGAGTTCTTAAGGTTTATGGAAATTCCAGAAACTCAAAATCAGCCTCGGATGGCTACTTTGACCATCTCATACCTCCAACATAGTTGTTGTTTAAGGGGTTTTAAGGCATGGATCTATAGGCCATCTAACATACTACAAGCTAGCTACAACAACATCAACATAACTCATACACCTGACAGATTAAGTCCTTAGAAAAACTTGTCAGCCGCTTGAAACGAGTTTCTGGTTTGCCCAGAAACTCTTGGTCAATATCTTGGTCAATGGGTTTTGGCCGTTAATAACTCATGATTTGGACAAGGGATAGCAGTGATTCCACTTCTATATCAAATACCACATGACAAGCGACCATTCTAAAACATAAAACAACCCAAATCAAAAATAGATAAGGATCTAGAGCCACTGACATTAGCTTGTCAGACCATTTTTAATGTTCATAGACAATTTTTGAAAAACACCATTTTAAGGCACTTTGATGCCATGGATCCATGATGGATCATCATAGTTCAACTTAAAACACCTTCTAGCATAAATCTAAACACATAAACACGAAAAGTTTCTTAGTATACAAGATCTAAAGTATGGTTTAGGTTTATACCTTTCTAGTCTAATCCTTGATCTTTGATCTCCTTAACTGATATAGGTTTTTCTAAGGGGTGATCTAGTGACTGATTTCCTTAAGAAATTCGGAGGTCTTGGAGAGAGAGAGAGAGAGTTGTTGAGATCTTAGATGAAAAATGAGCAACTTTATGGACTTTCTCTCTCTTTATCTCTTATATGTTATGATGCAATATATAGATCTGATATGTGGACTGGTTTGCTGGAGATTAGAAGTCACAATGGTCAAATTAGTTGGTCACCAACTCTTAATTTGGTAAGATTTACAAGTTACCTTAATAAAAATTCAAAAAGGGCATTTTGGTTATTTGTATTCTAAATTTAATGGCAAACTTGACAATGTCCAAACCCTTAGGGTTTAACCCTTAGGTTTTACAACCTTAGCTTCTAGGATTTTCTAAATTAGGGTTTTAAAATAGAAAATTAAAATTTAAAAAATATAATTAGGGTTTCCTAATTATATTAAAGGTTACTAACCACATTAAAGTTTACTAATCACTTTAGGCTTGCTATTTAGGATTAAGGTTTCCTAATTAGGGTTTAGGATTCCTAAATTTAAAATTAGGGTTTCCTAACTTTTGATGTGGTTCCTAACTGAGCGTTAGGGTTTCTAATCCCTTATTAGGGTTTACTAATATTATACCATAGCCGATCAATCACTGATCAAAATTCTATACCGTACGAACACGTACTCACAATTACGATTATTATAACTGTAATTTCTATTGAATCCCTATCCGGACTTAGGGTTAGGGTTTCTATCTATGTTAAGCACAACTCTACTCTTAATTCTCAATCAATACACAAATTGACTTATTCTCTAAACTCGTATCAAATATTCTCAGCCTAATATTGATAATCAATATCAATACTTCATAAATAATATTAAAAAATCATTCTTAAAATTCGGATTATTCGAAATCCTGGGTTATCGCATTCCCCCCTCCTTATAAGGATTCCATCCTCGGAATCACCGCTTCCTTTCTCCCTACAATCTTTTAAATTTGTATCATCAATTCACTTTTATCAACAAAATATTCATTTGTGTCTCAATATTCTAACCCGTGATTTAAATCTATAAAAGAAAACAATTCACAGCATTATCTAACTCATAATACTCGCATAAAATAATTTCTAAACGAAATCGTTACCTGTCGCCACCTCCTGGGCAGCCACTGCATCTTGCACCATTATATTGAATGCATGGGCCGATGGTCTTCCTGGCTGAGCATGTCCTTGAATTGCCAAGATTCCACTGTCAGGTCCCTTGTTGGCACTTCCTTCTCCACATTTCTTTTCGGACAGTTCCAAACCAAATGATATGTCGATCCACACGCAAAACAACCTTGTATCTTCTTCGGACTGGGGCAATTGGGTGAGATGTGTCCCTCTTGACCACGGTTATAGCAGACTCCTTTATTCTTCAGGCATACTCCTGAATGATTCTTTCCACAGGTAGCACATGACTCCCCTCCTTTCTTATTCCCTACTATTATGTTACCCGACTGGGTATTCTCGTTCCACTTTCTCTTGTTTGGATTACTACAACCACTGCTTCCTCCATTATTTATCTTCTTCTTCTTCTCCTGAGTATATCGGGATGTAGCTTCGCTTCCCCCTTTAGAAATAATTGCTTTCTCCAACAAAGCTACGATCGTATTAATCTGCAATACGACTACTTTGTTGTATATACTTGGCTTTAATCCATTCTCAAACCTTCTTGCCTTCCGTAGCTCTGTATCCACCTAATGAGGTTTGAATCTCGCTAACTCGCTGAATTTAGCAGCGTATTCTGATACCGACATATTCTCCTGCTTCAGTTATAGAAACATAACCTCCATCCGAGCTTGCATAATAAGAAAAAAAATAGTTCTCAAATAATCACATATTTATTCAAATAGCACATAGTACATTTAGTACTCAACATATACAACTATCCCTTTTTAATAATATAAGGATTAACAACATAACTTTACACAAAAAGTTATAATTCTCCCACTTTACACAAAAAGTTATAATTCTACAACTTTATACAAAGAGTTGAACTTCTCCATTCACACCTAGCTCTTCCAAGTTCGTCAAACTTACCACACTTATGAGTTCAGGAACTTGCCACAATTATATGAGTGTATGAACTTATCCTAGTTAGACCTTTGGCGTCCATTCGCTGAGAGGTTCAAAACATTTCATATAATTATGAGTCATGAACTTACCATAAGTATGAGTTTTAAGAACACACAAATTAACCTTTATCTTATATTCATATAGAAAATAAAGATTTTATTCATATAAACATATATATAATTACATATGCTTACACATCGTTCTCGATATTATAACCGTTAATATCACACACCATCAAAAGATATTATCACTTATACTTAAGATGTTTGCCTTCCACTCCCTTCACAAGTCTTCTTCTTAACAGGACACTTGTTTAATCAGTGACCCGTTCTCCCACATGAAAAATACTTTCTCATATTCGGCTTAGGACAATGTAAAGAAATATGTTGTGACGCCCCCAAAATAGGTCCATTCCACCCAACCTATTCTGAATCGCCAAATACATGGTACAGAAAACAACTACAACTTTGTTATTATAATTGTCGTGCAAAATACAACAATACATATGTTGTGAGTTTTGATACAAATATATACCAACTGTGACTCTGGACACCAACTTGTGTCAACACCTCACAATGACACCTTACATAAAGGTACAGTTAATAACTGTTTTAAAAATTAAAATCTTTGGGAAATGCTCAAGGAAACCTTCGTACATGGGAGGCCATGTGTGTGGGTTATGATAGATATAATATGTCCACAGAATTATCCTTGGTTGACCCAATAGACCCCAAAGAAAAATGAGAAGATTACTATCATGTTCTTTCCAAAGGTGTGTCTTCTCTTGATATATAATTATCTCCACTGTTTGCAATTGAAAATTATATTTCAACAAAACTCCAAGATTATATAGGTAGTGCTCATAGATATACTCAGCAAGTGGATGTGCACAACCCTATCTTATGATAACACGAAGTCGTAGGTCATTAGACATCTTGTATAATGGTGGCAAAACACCCTTCCAACGTTGGGTTCGCCTCACCCTATTTGATTCACCAAATATAACTACTAAATGATGTATAAAATACCACACACTTTTCTATACTGTTTAGGGAGAACCCCCACAGCTAGAGACCACCGTTTTATTCCCCTGTTACCCCCGCTCGACCCAGCTACGTACACTCTTATTACCTGAAAGGAATTTTAAAGCAAAAGGGTGAGCACAACTAGCCCAGTAAAGAATATCATGACTAAAGATAAATAAATTATCAATAGCCTTCGTCAGTAACAAATTAGCTATTTAAAACATATAGTAGATGATAAAACATTTCAACCATAGTTACAGCGGAACGAGCAATCCATTGGAAGAGTCAAATAGACCATAAAGTCTATTATCTTCTCCATATTAAAAGTCCACTAACAATGTTTTATCCCTGTAACATCAATCAACAGTTCTGGTCCATAAACATATGAATAACTTATAATCATAATTTTGGTTCTAAATTCCTCTTCTCATCCAGAACGAAGATAGTTTTTATCACATGTCTTTACCTGAAACATTAAAGATATTCATAAATTGTTCATCTTTGCACTACTGGCCAAAGATATTCATTAACTGTTCATCTTTGCACTACTGGCCAAAGATATTCAACAACAGGTCATCTTTGCACTACATGCCAAAGATATTCAACAACAGATCATCTTTGCACTACAGACCAAAGATATTTAACAACAGATCATCTTTGAACTATAGGCCAAAGATATTAATATCTCAAAGAAATATATAATCATTTCAGATTTTATATAAACAATAATTATAACCATGTTGATCAATTCACCTTTGCACTTAAGCTAAAGATATTCAATTATAAATTCAATGGTTATGATAATACCAGTCAACAATTCATCTTTGCACTACTGGCCAAAGAGAACCCATAGTCTCGATCATACCAATAATCTACCCATCTTTACACTTAAGTGAAAGAGAAATTTCAACACTAGGGTTATAAAAATGTTATATATGATAATAAAAACAATATGATCAAAACATGGATTTAATTTCAAGAGCAATATTCATAAATCAACGATAATTTGGTCAGAAAAAGAAACCAATTTTGTCGTGAATAGTACTCATGAATAGTAACTCATGAATAATACTATATATCCGTACATAGTACCATATACGTAAATAATGTCATATACATGAATAGTTCCGTATACGTGATAGTAACCCCAACACAAAAAGATAAAAATTTCACAGTAAAATTCATATAAATATTTCAGCATAATGATATTGAAGAAAATAATATCATTTACGAAAAAAATAACATCCATTACTATCCCTTACAATCCCGTACTATCCCTTACCTCAAAAGAACAGTACTTCAAGCTGAAATATCATGTATAAGGTTGAAGAAAACTTGCACTGATGAATAACAACTCACAAAGTATCTAAATTGTAAGACCCCAACTTATTAATGAATAAAATCCAATTTTCTCTATTTATTATTGTGAATAATAAGGTATTAATTTGATATAATACTTTGGTTATGGGTGAAATATGAAAATTTTGCAAAGTAAGCAAATGGTTATAAAATATTCAGTTGTCGGGAAATATTCGTTTGGTCGTGGAATATTCTTTTTGTTGGGGAATATTCGTACGACGGCGCAGCCATTTGTGATCCCCATAACGGATAACGGTCGGATAAATAAAATGACAAAATTGAATAACGGCGTTGTTGTTACCGTTAACACTGTTGGAATACCCGGTGGTTAAAATACAGTAATACATGATTTTGCACCGTATTGTTGAATTATTGATTCTTACGTAAGAAGGCATTACTCAATAATTATTACAGTAATTACTATTTAATATTTTATTTTATTGATTCAATAATGGCTGCGTTGATATTTTATATTATTGTTGCTCAATAATTGTCACTGCACATCATCTCCATTATCAGATCAATAATTCATATTATTTGGAATAATATTATTAGATAGCATTATTGGCAATGTCTAGAAAGTTCTGTCAGGGAGAGGTTTGGTCACCTAATTCCGCGCCAGTAAGGAGAAATCCTTATTGGAAAGCCCCCTCTTTCCTGGGAACTGCCTGGCTGTCATAATTGTGATTCTGTAATATTATTTATGAATAATTAATTATTGATTTATATGATAAAAAAATATTTATTTTTGATGTGGATATAAATGATGGATTTATTTATTTTATGTGGTTATAAATGAAGGAATTAATACTGGGGTGTTTTATCAGTATTTTGTCGGATTGGAGGTATTAAAAATCATTCGTTTGTGGATTTCGGGCATTTTTCATTTGGAATTTGGAAAAACTTAAACTTTCAAAGTTGTAGAGAATTAAATTTTCTATGGAAAGGACATAAGATTCAAATTTTTCTAATAAAAGAGCTATTTTTTATGAATTACTGAAGTTTCAAAAAATAAAATGATTTTTATTAAATTATGGGTGGGACCCACTTTTTGATTTTCTAAAGCATGTGGGCTGCTGAAGTTTTTTTCAATAATGGCATGCTAGATGGCTGGTCTTTGCATGCATAGGAAAAAAGGAAAAAATAATATTTTATTATTTTAGTCTCCCATGGCGTTCTAGCATTTTACTATAAATAGACGCTTAGGTTAGAATTGAAAATCACACCAGAAATAAGTTTTCTTTCTCTCTAGATTATTGATCGTATTTTTGTGAATATTTAGATACTTTGAGAGTTGTTATTCGGTGCAAGTTTCTGTCAGCACTATATTCAAAATTCAGTTAGAAATACAGTTATTTTGAGGTAAGGGATGTTGTTTTCATCTTAAATGATATTATTTTCTTCAATATCATTATACCAAAATATTGGTCTGAACTTTTTATAAAATTTAGATTTTTTGTGTTGGGGTTACTATTCACGTATACGACACCATTCACGTATACGGCACTATTCACGAATACGGCACTATTCACCGAAAAAATGAAATTTTCTTTTTTTGTCAAAAATGTCTATTATGGTTACTATCTTTGATTGTATCTGTGTTTTGATCTTTTTTTTGAATTATGCTTCAAAATTGGTTATTTTAAAGTATTATTGATGTTGGATAAACTGTGATACGAATCCCTAATATTTGTCATTTTGTCTCACTGGATTCGTTTTCTTTAAAATATTTTTTATCGTCCTCAATCCTAAATGATGGTATCACTGAATATCTTTGGCCTATAGTGCAAAGATGAATGATTACCTAATGAATATCTTTGGTCCGTAGTACAAAGATGAACAGATGTTGATATGAACATGACCAACTGGTGATACAAATGAATATCTTTGTCCTGTAGTGCAAAGATGAATATTTGATTCATGATGTATATTGATTGATGTTACAGGAATAAAATATTGATGATGGATTTTTAAATCTTAGAAGATAGTAGAATTCTTTCTCTATTTGACTCTTTTAATGGATTGCTGTTTTCGCTGCAGTTGTTGATCTAAAACTTGTTGTCTATTATATTTTATCAGATTTTTCCTGTTGAAGACTAATGATAATTTGTTGTATATTATCTTAGTCATAATATTCTTTACTAGGCTTGTTGAGCTCACCCTTTTCCTTTTTGTTCCATTGTTTTTCTCAGGATGAGAGAATTTAGCAGGAACTAGTCGGGGTATGGAGTGATGATTCAAGATAGTTGTTTAGCAGTCCTCATTATTTTTGTATAATAGTGTATCAATAATTGTAATGAGGACTCCTTTTGAGTTTGTATACTCTCTAGTATACAATATTTGTATTCAAACTCACAGTATATGTGTTGTCGTATTTTGCACGGCAATTATATTACTGAAGTTGTATTTGTTTCTGTACCATGTATCTGGCTACTCAAGATGGCTGATGTATACCAGTTTTGGGGGCGTCACAGTTGGTAACAGAGCTTAGGGATATGATCCTTGACTGAGATGTGAGACAAAAACTAGGAGGGGAAAGACGGGGAATTCCTTCGCTAGTATTACCTGACTAAGTTTATTTGGTGTTTATTTGATCGGTCAGAGTATAGGGATAATATACGACATTCTTAAATACTGCCATAAAACAAGAGTTAAAAGTTTATTTGGTGTTTATTTGGTCGGTCAGAGTATCCGTTTAACACTGTTGAAGGCTAACGATAAATTATTCTGCATTATCTTAGTCATAATATTTCTTACTGGGCTAGTTGAGCTCACCCTTTTCTTTCACTATTCTCTTTAGGAAATGAGAACGTAGCCGGGACTAGTCGGGAAACGGAGTGACGGTCCAGATGATAGCATTAGTAGTCCTCACTATTCTGTTAAATAGTGTGACAATAAATGTAATGAGGACTCCATTGAGTTTGTATATTGTCTAGATGACAATATTTTTATTAAAAACTCTTAGATTATATTTTGTCGTATTTTACATGATTGTTGTATAATTAAGTTGTATTTGAATTTTGTACCATGTATTTGGCGACCCAAGATGGGTGATGTATACCTGTTTTGGGGGCGTCACAGTTGGTATCAAAGTTTAGGGATATGATCCCTGGCTGAGATGTGAGACAAGAACTAGGAGGGGAGAGACGGAGAATTCCTTCACTAGTATGACCTACCTAAGTTTATTTGTTATTTATTTGGTCGGTCAGAGTATAGGGATAATATGAGACATGTCAATTAAACCTTGTTTTGTGGAAGTATTTGAAAACGACACCCGAGAATGTTGAGAATAGCAATGGAGCACAGGAAACCATTGAGTCTCCACATATCAATAATCAGGATAATGTGCATCAGAAAGGCGATAATCCTCATGCAAACAACAAAACTGACCAAATGATGAACGATGGAATGTTCAGAGGCTTTATGCAATTCATGCAACATTAGGTGAGAGTGGATCCTGTCCAAAATGTAGGTGGAAACATTGGAAACCCTCGGACGGTTACCGCTAAATAGTTCAAGTAGCTGGGACCACCGGAGTTTATTGGAGAGCCAAACTATTTTTATACGCAAACTCCACTAATGGTAGATGATCATCCCAACTACCCTTGAAATCCTTGACTCAAGATCTTAGCATATCTTCTAACGTCTGAATTTTCCTCTTGCTCTGTCCATCCGTCTGTGGATGATATGCCGTACTTAGCTTCAACTGTGTTCCCAAATGCTCTTGTAGACTCCTCCAAAAGTTCAACGTGAATCGTGGATCACGATCTAACACAATCGATACTGGTACCCCATGTCTGGAGATTATTTTCTTAATATAGAGTCTAGCTAACTGATCTAAGTTATACTTAACTCTATTTGGAAAAAAGTGAGCCGACTTTGTCAATCGGTCTATTATTACCCAAATTGCATCATACCCTTTTGTTGTAGTCGGAAGTCCTACCACAAAATCCATAGTGATATCTTCCCACTTCCACTCCGGAATTTCCAATGACTGTAATAATCCACTAGGTCGTTGATGTTAGGCCTTAACTCTCTGACAAGTCAAGCACCTACTCACATACTCGGCTATATCCTTCTTCATGTTTGGCCACCAAAAACTCTGTCGAATGTCTTGATACATCTTGGTGCTACCAGGATGAATCGAAAACCTCAAACTATTAACCCTTGTTATATGGATGTATTTAAGAATGGCAATTGAGAATGTTAATAATGGAGTAAATCAGACCGTGGAGATACCTTTGATCACCACCCAGGGGAACGTGCAACAGGAAGGCAATATTCCTCCTGTACACAACACTACCGAACAAATGATGAATGATTGGATGTTTAGAAGTTTTTTGTAGTTCATGCAAAACCAGACGAGGGAGAATTGTGCAAAAATATGGGTGGAAATGCTAGCAATGCGCGACTTATCACAGCCAAGTAGTTCAAAGAGTTGGGACCACAAGAATTTAAGGGAAAGCCGAATCTGATCATGGAAAAAACTTGGGTCAAGAAAATTACCAAGATATTCGATGTCTTGGGATGCACGGAGGAACAGAAGGTTCCATTCGCCACCTTTATGTTTCATGGTGAGGCAGACTACTGGTGGGAGTCTGTGAAGCGTACCCAGCCAGTCGCACTCAGCATGTCTTGGGAAACATTTCAGAAACTATTCAATGATAAGTACTTTCTTGAAAGTACTTGTCATATGACGGAGGTGGAGTTTATCAAACTGGAACAAAACAACATGACGGTGTCCCAGTACAAGGTGAAGTTTGTAGAGTTATCCAAGTTTGCACCTCATTTGGTCAAAAATGAGGAACGAATGACAAGGATGTTTCTGAGAGGTCTAAAGCCCGAGATTCGGTAATATCTTATCTCTCATAAATTTTCTTTATATTCAGATGTTGTAAACAGGGCTCAATTATTAGAGCGAGATAATGAGTATGGTCAACCAAGGGACCACAACCAGGGTCATACCGGTGGCGACAGTCATCGAAGCAATAAAAACCAGCAGGGTGGAAAACATTCGGACAAAAGCGGTAACCACTCTGGTGGTAATCGTGGCCGTGATAATAGAAGGAGTGAGTTGGGAGGAGATTTCAAGAAGAGAAGGTACAACAATGATAACGTGAAGACGTCAGCAGAAACATCAACTATTTTTAGGGGAGGAGAACGAGCACCGGTCATTTGTTACAAATGCGGGAAGGAGGGACACATCAGCCCAAACTGCCCACATTAATCTAAGGTGTGTTATAACTGTGGAAAGGAAGGTCATATAGCTAGAGATTGTCTAGTTTCAAAACAAAGTTCAATAGGGATGGTGACTCCAAAGGCTGTCCCAGACAAGTCAAAGTCGGTGGTTCCTGGAAGGGCGTTTATCGTGACTGCCCAAAATGCGAGGAACCCAAATGAGGTGATCACGGGTAAGCTAATTATAAACTCTTGTGAAGTTTATACCTTATTAGATACCAGTTCTACCCATTCTTTTATCTCTCCTGCTTGTGCTCAACGTTTAAACTTGACTCCGGAGAAATTAGACATTGACTTATCTATGGAGACTCTGTTAGGAGAAACTTTTATTACATCTACTGTCTATAAATCTTGCTTGATTCAAATCGGTACCATCACATTACTTGCCGACCTTATTTCGTTGAAAGTTCTTGCATTTGATGTGATTTTAGGGATTGATTGGTTAACCACGCATCATGCTAAAATTGATTATTTTTGTAAGGTTGTTAGTTTTCATATTTCTAACCAACCTATTATGCGAATTCAAACAACCAAACCATTAAAGTCAATCACTGTCATATCAAGCCATAAAGCTATTCGTTTATTGAAAAATGGATGTCAAGCTTTCTTAGCCCATGTCACAGACTTGAACAAAAACACGTCAGATTTGAATACTATTTCCATTGTTAGTGAATTTCCTGACGTATTTCCTGAAGAACTTCCCGGTCTACCCCCAGAACGTGAAGTTGAATTCTTTATTGACCTTAAACCTGGTACAAAGCCCATTTCTAAAACCCCATATCGAATGGCTCCTATTGAACTTCAAGAGTTAAAGGTCCAACTATAGGAGTTGTTGGACATCGGTTTTATTCGTCCTAGTACATCTCCTTGGGGTGCTCCTGTGTTATTCGTAAAGAAGAAAGATGGGAGTATGCGACTTTGTATCGACTACCGAGAATTGAACCATGTCACTATCAAGAATAGGTATCCGCTACCTCGTATTGATGACCTGTTTGGCCAGTTGCAAGGAGCATAATTCTTTTCAAAGATCAATCTTCGTTCTAGATATCATCAGCTGAAGATTAAAACTGAGGATATTCCAAAGACTGCATTCAGAACTCGGTACGGGCATAATGAATTCTTAGTCATGTCTTTTGGATTGACTAATGCTCCTGCTGCATTTATGGATATGATGAACCGTGTATTCAAGGAATATTTGGATCTGTTCGTTGTTGACTTTATTGATGACATCATCATCTATTCCAAAAGCCATAAAGATCATGAGTACCATTTGAAGCTGGTACTACAAAGGCTTCGTGATAACAAGCTATATGCTAAGCTGAAGAAATGCGAGTTCTGGCTTGAGGAAGTAGCATTCCTTGGGCGTGTGGTGTCAAAACATGGATTATCAGTCGACCCAACGAAGATTAAAGCCATACAAAGTTGGGAGCAACCGAAGTCGTTTTCTTTAAAATATTTTTCATCATCCTCAGTCCTAAATGATGATATCACTGAATATCTTTGGCCTGTAGTGCAAAGATGAATGATTACCTAATGAATATCTTTGGTCCGTAGTGCAAAGATGAACAGGTGTTGAGATGAACATGACTAACTGGTGATACAAATGAATATCTTTGGCCTGTAGTGCAAAGTGAACATTTGATTCAAGATATATATTGATTGATGTTACAAGGATAAAATATTGATGATGGATTTTTAAATCTTAGAAGATAGTAGAATTCTTTCTCTACTTGACTCTTCTAATGGATTATTGTTTCCGCTGTAGTTTTTGATCTAAAGCTTGTTGTCTATTATATTTTATCAGATTTTCCCTGTTGAAGACTAATTATAATTTTTTGTATATTATCTTAGTCATAATATTCTTTACTGGGCTAGTTGAGCTCACCCTTTTCCTTTTTGTTCCATTGTTCTTCTCAGGATGAGAGAATTCAGCAGGAACTAGCCGGGGTATGGAGTGATGATCCAAGATAGTTGTTTAGCAGTCATCACTATTTTTGTAAAATGGTGTATCAATAATTGTAATGAGGACTCCTTTTGAGTTTGTATACTCTCTAGTATATAATATTTGTATTCAAACTCACAGTATATGTGTTGTCGTATTTTGTACGACAATTATATTACTGAAGTTGTATTTGTTTCTATACCATGTATTTGGCGACTCAAGATAGGTGATGTATACCTGTTTTGGGGGTGTCACATAAATACTCACAAAATACGCTCGATAATATAGAGAGAGAAAGAGAGAAAACTTGTTTCTGGTGTGATTTTCAATTCTAACTAGGCACCTTATTTATAAGAAAATGTTAGAACGCCAAAGCAGACTTGACTTGCAACCTGATGGCTTTACCTGCTACTATTTTCACCCACCAAAAATCAACCATCTTCCCCAACAACCAAAAGTGGGGCCCACCTATATTTTTAATAAAAATATTTTAATTTACGAAACTTCAATAATTCATAATAAATAGCTCTTTATCAGAAAAATTGAATCTCATTTCATAGGACATTTAATTCTCTACAACTTTGTAGAAGAAAGTTTTTCCAAATTCCAAATAGAAAATGCCTGAAATCCAAATACGGATCATTTTCAGCACCTCTATTCTGCCAAAAATATTGATAAAACATTTCAGCATTAATTTCTTCATTTATAACCACAATAAATATATACATCATTTATATCCACATAAAATAAATATTTCCTTATCATATAAATCAATAATTAATTATTCACAAATAATATTACATAATCACAATTATGACAACCAGGCCGTTCCCAGAAAATAGGGGGCTTTCCGATAAGGATTTCTCCTTATTGGCGCGCAATTAGGTGACCAAACATCTCCTTGACAGAACTTTCTAGACATTGCCAATAATGCTATCTAATAATATTATTCAAATAATATTAATTATTGATCTGATAATGGAAAATACTGTGCAGTGACAATTATTTAAATAGTAATAATATAAAATATCAACGCAACAATTATTGAATTAATAAAATAAAATATTGAACAGTAATTACTGTAACAATTATTTATTAGTGCCATCTTATGTAAGAATCAATAATTCAAAAATACTGTGCAAAACCGTGTGCTACTGTGCATCTGATGAGTGAGTTTTATACACATGAATTGGATACATTCGGGCTTAATTTATTGTTGTTCTCAAGTCTTTTATGATGTTTTTATATGTTTGTGTCTATTCATGCATGTTTTATATTGTTTTGTAGGAATCGGGACAAAAGTTACATGGATCGACGTTTGGGGTGGCTAGATTCGCGTTTTCGGATTGCCATTTACACAGCAGTCACTTCAGAGCTAATTTGACTATAGCTCCAGACATTATTTCGAAAAACTTCAAGAATGGAAGTTGTAGATCTACTTCTCCTCTTTCCAGAACATCTTGAATCATCTAAATCGGAGTTCGGACGAAGAAGTTATGGCCGTTTTCTCAAAGGATGTCGGAGCAGAAAATGTTAGACTTTGTGGCAGCGCTGGGGCGCTCATTTTAGGCTTGATACCAGCGCCGGGGCGCTGGGGGGCAGAATCCCAGCGCCGTGCCCAGCGCTGGGGCGCTGGGGAAGGGCCTGGTGCGGGCCTGGACGCGTTTTGGGCGAATTTTGACACCTTTTTGACTCCAAATAGGATTGGGTTTGTTCATAAGCTAAAAATTAGACTTGTAATCTATAAATACATGATGTAAGGCATAAAATAAGGGGAGATTACATAGCTTAGCTTGGAGATTACATAGCTTAGATTAGATATACACTTCATTAGATTAGAACATTAACCCTAGTTCTTATTAGTTTTGGAGATTGAAGCAACTTGGAGACCATTGAAGATCAAGAGCAAGAGGGGAGCATCAGATTTGCTGACAACAGATTCTATTCTCTTCTCTCATCTTACTTTTATCTTTTAATGTCTATTCAGTTGTGGATTCTTGGTTTCCATTCATTAATTATGAACTAACTTTTTTTATTAAGATTTCAATTGAACTTTGTATGGCTATGAATTAGTTATTCATTATATTCCGATTATTTATGTTAAAGTGAGTTGTTTATCTTGTCTTGTGCATATTGCTTAATTATCTGATCAGTAATTACTTTGTTACTCTAGAAGGAATTGGAAGAGGAATTCTAGGGTTAGCACTGGGCATAATTACATCCATGCGTTTTACTGTATTTTAACCATCGGGTATTCCAATACTGTTAACGGTAACAACTACGCCGTTATTTGTAAAAACTCAAACTTGTCGTTTTCTTCATCCGATATTTATCTGTTATGGGGCCCATAAATGGTTGCGCCGTCGTACGAATATTCCTCGATAAAAAGAATATTCTCCAACAACAATGAATATTTTATAATCACTTTATTATTTTGAAAAATTTGCACATTTCACCCATAACCAAAGCATTATATCAAATTAAAACCTTATTATTCACAATAATAATTAGAAAAAATTCGATTTTATTTATTTAAAAAGTTGGGGTCTTACATATGTCCTTTGTTGCCTAAATTTTTAATAGCACTTTACCACGCAAGTATACGCGTTCAATTGTAATATTCAGCAAGTAAGGATATCGTTCCCACGAGGAGATAGACTAATATGTATCAATTACTAATTCTAATGCAATTAATCCTATTTTAAACTACGAAAATTTTGTTTGTGATTTGAAAATTTAAACTTAAAAAACTAATAATTAAAATCAGAATTTCACAAGAATAACTGCAGATTTAACAGGTTAAGATTACAACTTCCCTTGGTATTTCATTTAAACTAACTTACTTCCCATTTAAAATAAATCAATTAATATGAATCATTATCCAAGAATGCTTTATGAATATTCACGCACTTCTTCCAAAGACACGTGAACAAATCCTCCTAAATCCAATCTTTAAGATGCGAAATTACAAGGAACACCCCAGTTAATCAACTCACTATATTCCTATGCGAATCAAGTTAATTAGGGTTTTACGCACAAATTCTTTCAATGGATACAAAAGACACATAGGTATATTCCTATCCTACACGCTAATCATATTAACCCTATTCAGATTATATGAACAGATGTTATCATATCTAGATCTCAATCTATACTCCATCTTCCAATTTTATATAGAATATCACAGTAATTGTTGGCCAAATAATTAATCAATAAACATAAGATATAATAAACAATTCAATAAAAACCAACTTTCATTCAATGGGAAGCTTGCAATTTAAACTACATACCAAGTTCCGTTGCAATCTTAATTAGAATTTAGTTCATGATAATAATAAAAAAAAACATCGTCCAAATTAATAATCCAAACATCCCAGATAATTACAAAAGATAAAACTAGAGAAGAGAAGAAGAAACTCTGAATTTGCTCCAATACTCTCTCTTTGATCTTCAGCCCTTACAATTCTCCTTCGTGTTTTCTTGTTGTTCTCTCTGCAAATCTCTTGAAAAATTAATTCCTCTTCTTTTCTAAAGTCCTCTCCTATTTGTATTGGTCTCAGCCCTCATTCAGACTCCTATTTGGCTTCAAAAACCCACTTGGCAGTAGAAAAACGCATCTTTTTCCGCACTGGAGCGCCTAGGCACTCAACATAGGCCATTTCCAAGCGCCTAGGCGCTTGACCAGGATCTCGTAATTACAAAAATGCCACTCAACTTTAATTTTCATGATTTTTAACCTTTTTCTTCTCCGAAATGACCAATTTGTCCCTCCAGCTCCAACCTATAACAAATAAACACAAAACACATAAAAGATACTAAAAATAAAATAAAAGATAACAATAATTAAGTTTAATAATATCGGATTCATAGGTATAAAACCTACTCATCAAATACCCCCAAACTTAACCAATTGCTTGTCCCCAAGCAACAGAACACAATGCAATAACTAAATATGCAATACAAATGCAACTAGATAAATGCTTAAATTCCGGCTGTCAAACAGAACAAAATCTATTCAGCAAGCCTCAAAGAAATCACAATAAACATGCTAGTACATCATATCAAGATAGATTAATAATTTCCTCGTCAATCATCAAATCTTAACCTGTTATTATTGATATAGTGTGTGTGTGCTTAACATCCATGCTAACTGATATGATGCTAAATACAACACATAATAAATCTCTTTAAAGGAATCATACAATGTAAACTCACAAAATTCACGAGCAAGCTAAAACCAACTAAAGACAAATATCCACCAAATTTAAGAGTCCAATCCGGGATACTTATGCTTTATTGTTCTTTACGGGGGCTTTTTGCTCTTTTCCCGTTTTATTATTTTTTTTTTCTTAATTAAATTTTTTTTTAACCATGACTGTGCAATGTCTCATTCCATTAGGCTAACAGTGCTACCCCTTAGCGAGCTTTCGACCAACGACTCCCAGACCATATAAGACCTTAGGGCGCTAGGTTTTAAGATACCCCTTCGAGCGTACTTGCTCAAGTAACAAAGGCCCCGAAACAAAACTAGTCACGATATTATTTTTCTTTTTTTTTCCTTTTTTTTTAAAAATTATATTTTTTTTTCAAGCTTATATATCCCAAATTTTCCCCAAAACTTAAGTTTTTGTCTAAATTCAGTCATCTTCGCCTATTCATGTCTTTCATTCATTCAAACTAGCATTATCATCTAGAAGTCCATTATGTGTCAATTTAAACTCAATTAGTCAACATAGTTGTTTTTACTGTACTATCCTTATTATATCAGTTTCAAACAGGTAAAGATTCAAATCATGACAAGAAATCACATCAAAGTCTTAACAGACAATACTATACTTGTCTACTCAATTCCAATCTCATCACTGGCCAAAACAGACTTAAACTATCTAACGGCTGGAAATATGCAAATACTTAAATATTTTTTTTTAGGAAATTAAAATGAAAACTACATGAATGCAAACTACATGAAAAACTATTAACTGAATACTATATGCATGCACTAGATGAATACTACATGAATGCACTGGAGCTGAAAGATTGCACCCCCAAACTTAACTTATGCAATGTCCTCATTGTATATAACAAATAAAATTTAAGAAATTAAGCACTTAGGACTTCCCTGAAAAATCAAAGCTTTATTCCTCGTCAGTATCCTCTTCTTCTGATTCTTCTTCCGCCGGGGGGTATGCAAACAATGGTGGAAATTGGTTGGGAGATTTAGTGTTTGATTAAGATTTTACCAAAAAAGATGATTATTGTGGCTAAATTAGAGGAGGGTTGAGAGTTGAGTGAGTTTGAGTTGGAGTAGGAGAGCAAGAATGTGTTTGATTTGGGTTTGGAAGAGTTTAGCCCGATTAGGGCTTTTTTTTTCTGTTGGAGCGCCTAGGCGCTTGAAATAGACTTGTCTGGAGCGCCTAGGCGCTTGGCTGCTGAATGCCAAAATGACTTAGAGCGCCTAGGCGCTTGGTTTGGCTTGAAGATGAGCGCCAAGGCGTTTGTGCTACATTTTTGGTACTGACTTGGAGCGCCTAGGCGCTTGTACTTGGCTTGTCTGGAGCGCCTAGGCGCTTGGCCAGTGTACATTGCTTATTTTGGTGTTTTACGCTTCTTGTATGCCATACCTCCAATAACTTGTTTCCTTCCACACCAAAATTTGCGGAATTGATTAGAAATTTGAGATTTTGACGAGTGAACAATCAACTTATTAAGATCATAAATGCTTGGCCTCCTTTCCTGCAATAAATTGAATATCTGTTAGAGAATAAGGGATGCAACAAATCCTAAACTAGCAAAGTTTAACCACTAAATAAACTACAGTAAAGTAAATTAATAAAACTAAAAATAGAAAATAACAATAAAAATTCCTGGGTTGCCTCCCAGTTAGCGCTTGGTTTATAGTCTTCAGCCTGACTTTCTTCTCTTTCTCTATCCAATTCCCCTTCAAAAATTGAGGAACCCTCCATCCATTAGTAATAACGTAACTTTCGAGAGTTTGCCATCAGTAAGGGTTATTGATTCAAATTCACCTAGCTTGTTCTTTATAGGTAGATTCTTTTTTACAACCGTCAAATAACTAGGCATTTTCCGAGTTGTATCTATGAACGAATTTTTACGTTGAAGCTTTTTTAGAACAACTGGTTCTTCATCTCTCTTCCCATTCTCTTCACACCATGGCACCAATTTTAAGCTAGCTTTCATATCATATATACCTTTATCGAAAAAATGACTACCAATTGGACACATGATTGTAAATCTAACCGGATCCTTAAACTTTGGCGGAGAAGATATTTGGGGCAATATCAAAATCGGTTCATCTATGTCAGAACTCAAGGCTAGATCTTTGGCGACCTTCTTTTCCTGCTCCCCACTTGTCTCCTCCCTTTCCACATCCTCTTCTTTTGGAACATCCGATTCCAGATTTAGCGTGGGCAATCCATCAGTCTCGGGAACCATGTTGCTTGACACTTCACCTTGAGGGTGATTGATGATGGCGTTGAAAAGTTATCCCACCTGGTTCTCAAGATTTCGAATCGACATCTCCTGACTATTCGTCTGCTCCTCAATCAAAACCATGAACTTGGAAATAAGTCCTTCCAAGTTTAAAATCTTTTCTTCTTCATGATTAGGGAGTTGAACTTGTAATTCAGGAGTGTATGATTGGCATGGAGCAAAGGGTTGGGCTTGATTGTCATCACTCCATGAAAGATTTAGTGGATTCCCCCACTCATGATGATAATTAGTGGAATAATCATAATTGTTGGGATAATCGCTGAAGTTACCACTATATTGTAACGACTCAAAACTGATGGTGCATTGATGACTCGGATGGTTTCCACCACAATACTCACATATCACCGCTACACTTTGAATACGTTGCGCTGATAAAGCATCAATCTTCCTTGAAAGTGTCCCAACTTGTGCTGACAATTCATCGAGTCCATAATTCTTTGCCTCCCTTGGCCGAGTCATTCTCGAATATAACCAATGATAGTTATAGTTGTTCATGGTGCCTGAAAAGGAATTAGACTAGAGACAAAAAAAAATAAAAAAAATAAAAAAAAAGTTTAAATTAAGATTAATTTCATTGAATTTAATAATGACAAAATATTAATCTAAGTTCCCCGGCAGCGGCGCCAAAAACTTGTTGCCTAAATTTTTAATAACACTTTACCACGCAAGTATACGCGTTCAATTGTAATATTCAGCAAGCAAGGATATCGTTCCCACGAGGAAATAGACTAATATGTATCAATTACTAATTCTAATGCAATTAATCCTATTTTAAACTACGAAAATTTTGTTTGTGATTTAAAAATTTAAACTTAAAAAACTAATAATTAAAATCAGAATTTCACAAGAATAACTGCAGATTTAACAGTTGAAGATTACAACTTCCCTTGGTATTTCATTTAAACTAACTTACTTCCCGTTTAAAATAAATCAATTAATATGAATCATTATCCAAGAATGCTTTATGAATATTCACGCACTTCTTCCAAAGACACGTGAACAAATCCTCCTAAATCCAATCTTTAAGATGCGGAATTACAAGGAACACCCCAGTTAATCAACTCACTATATTCCTATGCGAATCAAGTTAATTAGGGTTTTACGCATAAATTCTTTCAATGGATACAAAAGACACATAGGTATATTCCTATCCTACATGCTAATCATATTAACCCTATTCAGATTATATGAACAGATGTTATCATATCCAGATCTCAATCTATACTCCATCTTCCAATTTTATATAGATTATCAAAGTAATTGTTGGCCAAACAATTAATCAATAAACATAAGATATAATAAACAATTCAATAAAAACCAACTTTCATTCAATGGGAAGCTTGCAATTTAAACTATATACCAAGTTCCGTTGCAATCTTAATTAAAATTTAGTTCATGATAATAATAAAGAAAAACTTCATCCAAATTAATAATCCAAACATCCCAGATAATTACAAAAGATAAAACTAGAGAAGAGAAGAAGAAACTCTGAATTTGCTCCAATACTCTCTCTTTGATCTTCAGCCCTTGCAATTCTCCTTCATGTTTTTCTTGTTGTTCTCTTTGCAAATCTCTTGAAAAATTAATTCATCTTCTTTTCTAAAGTCCTCTCCTATTTGTATTGGTCTCAGTCCTCATTCAGACTCCTATTTGACTTCAAAAACCCACTTGGCAGTAGAAAAACGCATCGTTTTCTGCACTGGAGCGCCAAGGCGCTCAACATAGGCCATTTCAAAGAGCCTAGGCGCTTGACCAGGATCTCGTAATTACAAAAATGCCACTCAGCTTTAATTTTCATGATTTTTAACCTTTTTCTTCTCCGAAATGACCAATTTGTCCCTCCAGCTCCAACCTACAACAAATAAACACAAAACACATAAAAACATACTAAAAAACAATAAAAGATAACAATAATTAAGTTTAATAATATCAGATTCATAGGTATAAAACCTACTCATCATCCTTCCTGCTTACAAGGGAAACACACATTCTTATACATCATGCATTCTCCCGCGTGAGTCTTTCCACACTTGCTTAAGACTTGCTTCTCCTTCGGGTTTAAATTTTTAGAATTATCGTTGTCGTTGTCCCTATTTCTCTTATTCTTGCCTTTTTTCTGCTTGATTGTTCCTTTAGACGATCCACCACCTTCACTCTTCATCCTATCAACATGCGCCTTCAGCTCGTTCCGTTCTTTGGTCATTTCGCATAACGCTCGCTCTGTCTTCCACAACTCCTCCAAGAGAAATACTTTTCTCTGGAGTTCTTGAACTTCTGCAGATACTTGATATTGTTCTCCAACTTCAGTCTTATTCTCTTTCTCCACCTTAACTTCTTCGAACTCTGCCTCCTCATCACCACTCAGATACATCTCGTCATAATTATCATGATCACTCCCCAGATTCACCATGGGTTCAACTTTTCCCACTTCTTTAACTGACTCATTTTGCGCTGGTACCTCGACTACTGGCACTAGTGCAATAGCAACTAGCATCTTCGTACTCATTTAATCTTATCCAGACATCCAATAATCCGCTTAAATAACTTGATTAGTACTTCACCAGTACGAGATTCTCACACTATGTGTCCACATATCTCACTATTGATGCGTTTCGATAATCCCTCACTTAGTACTCTAAATGAGTATTCTCTAGTAATAATAATTGAATTCTCTTCTCTTCTCTTCTCAAACCTATCAAGTTCTAACAAATGTTCGTCTAGCCAGAAAAATTAGCTAAGACATTTCTCAACACGATTTAATAATAGACATAATTTGATTGTACTATTTGCAATCACTAATAGCTTCTACGGATATGAGTATCCAATAACAATTATTCTTTAAGTATATTCTCAGAATCACTAATTCAATTTGAACTAATAAACATGCACTAACTGTGAATAATCAATAATAAATTCTTGAGCGTGGTCTAATCAACAATAACTAACCACTATAATATTTAAAACATATAACTCATGGATGAGTTAGGAAACATGCCTTCTGCGTTGATTATTGCTACACAATATACTTATCTGCGTTTGAAAGACCTATAATCACAATATCGGTCTCATAATTAGCACAATAATTCACAACACATAATACTGTAATTTACAGTCAATACTTCTCTTAGGCACATTACCACATAATCACATCAGTGTTTATAACCTATATAAACACTTATCATGTCTAACTAGTTCGGTCTGATTGGACTTTGGTCTCATCTCAGTGTACTGGTCACCCTATCCGACAATTAACACATTTATTGTCACTTAAACTCGGTCTCAAAGCTTTAATATTATTTTAGATAATTCATATATCAGTTATAATATTTTTCGGAAGCTTGTAATAATTTATAAACAATTATTATAATTTATAATATTTTTTCAAACACTGAAATCATTTTGAAATGATTTAAATATCAAATAATCTTATCATCATTAATATTTAATAATATAAAAATATTAATGACATACTTGTCAAATTATTAAAGTTATTGTTAATAACTTAAAATATGTTTAAATCATCAATATTCTACTTAAATGATTTTTAAAATAATTAAAATCATTTTTAAATCATCACCATTAATATTTAAATATTAATGAAATTATTATCAAAATATTAAAAGTCATTAATTATAACTTAAAATACTTTTAAATCACTTTTCTATTTTTTAAATGATTTTTATAAAAATAAAACCATTTTAACTCATTTATTTAATATAATAATTCAATAAATCTATTATCATTAATGTTAAATTATTAATGAAAATTACTCAAAAATATTAAAAGTTACTTTTTATAACTCAAAATATTTTAAAACACTTTATTCTTATTTAAAATGATTTTTATAATATTAAAATCATTTTTCTCTAATTTATTTAATACACTAATTAAATAAATTAAATACCATTAATATTTCAATAATTATAAATATTAATGAAAAATATCTAAAATTAATAAAAGTTATTTTTCATAATTTTAAACAAAGTTTAAAACCATTTTTGTAATTTTTAGAATTAATTTTATATTTTAAATCAATTTCTGGAAAATCAGAAATTAAAATTAATAAAATCGTCGCTATAGGCCATAGCGACACAAAGCGTCGTTGTTGGTGTTCTTGAGCCTCAAGAACACTAACAGTCAGTGTTCAATGGGTCACGTTTGACCGGCCTTAATTCTCAGTCCAATCATATTCTGGGGTTGCTTGAACCTTAATCGTGTAGTGTTTATGTAACATTACAATCATCAACCATCATTTAAGTCATAACCCAAACCAACACGAAGATCTGATGTCCCAAAGTAGCTGTCAGACAACTCGTAGGTTTTCTGGGTAACCCAAAAACCAAGCAGCTTCGAGGGTCCATTTTCTAGTTCACTTCATTTGGTGTTTTGGTCATTAACTGGTCATTCTCATTATGATGCCCCCAAAATAGGTATACATCATCTATTCTGAGTCGCCAAATAAATGGTACAGAATACAAATACAACCTTAAATATACAACATGAGCTGTGAGTTTTAATACAAATATTGTCATCTAGACAATAATCAAACTCAAAATAAGTCCTCAATACATTTATTATCGCACTATTTCATATAGAATAATGAGGACTACTAATGTTATCATCTGGACCGTTACTCCGTTCCCCGACTAGTCCCTGCTACATTCTCATTTTCTGAAGAGAACAATGAAAGTAAAAGGGTGAGCTCAACTAGCTCAGTAAGAAATATTATGACTAAGATAACGCAGAATAATTTATCATTAGCCTTCAACAATGTTAAACTGATAAAATATAACAAACATCAAGTTTGACTGCAGCGGAACAAGCAATCCATTAGAAGAGTCAAGTAGAGAATAAAATCTACTATCTTCTATGATTTAAAAGGTTTTTCATTACTTTTATCGCTGAGACTCAGCTTAATAAAGAATCCACATCATCCTTGCACTACGGCCAAGGATAATCATTAGTATCACAACAAAAAATTATTCATGCACTACGGGCCAAGGATATTCGTGTATTCATCAATGGTCATGATCATGCCAACAACTGTCCATCAATACATTACGGCCACTGAGGATTTTTACCACATCATTTGTAACATTACGGTCATGATTATACCGAATAATCCCTGGTCATAATCATACCAAGTCCATCTATGCATTACAGGCCACATATGACTTTCAACATATTATAAACACGAGGATGATGATAATTCAATAAAACAAGTTCAAGAATAAATTTTAAAGATTTATAAGTTAATTTATCCTGAACTCAAAATCGTCCAAATTGTCAACATATTACTGCTTTGTGGAGTAAAATTTAAGAATGCTCAGAATAATATTTCCATGAAAAGATACTAGATAAAGCGCAAATATCAAGGATATTCCACTAATTTCATGGAGTTTAGAAGTCAAAGCTTTAACCAACTGAGTATAAGAGAATATATGAAACTGCAAATGGATTTTCGTCCGACATGCAGTAATCCACTTAGACAGATCATTTCCACAATTTAATAAGGAATGAATATAAAGGATCATTCACCATGCATGTGATAATCCACATAGACAGGTTATTCCAACAGAATAATAAAGAATGGAATAACAGAAGAAATCACCATGCATGTGATAGATCGCACAGACAGGTTATTCCAACAGAATAATAAAGAATGGAACCAGGTCATGCGTAATCCGCACAGACAGGATGCTCCAACAGAATAATAAAGAACGGAACCAGGTCATGCGTAAACCACATAGACAGGATGTTCCAACAGAATAATAAAGAATGGAATAATAGAAGAATTTCACCATGTATGTGGTACTTCGCGTAGATAGGTTATTCCAACATAATGATAAAGAATGGAATAACAGAAGTTCTCTTCATGAAGACGAAAGAAATAATAACCCTTACGAGTACAACAAATAATATCCATTACCTTAAAAAGAAGAGTATTTCGACTGGTAGGGTGAGGATATAATTGAAGAAAACTTGCACTAATTTCTGTGCTCAAAGCTTTCTTAAACTCTAAAGAAATACGCTCAAGATTATAGAAGGAGAATTCTCTGAACTTCTGGTGTGAATTTCAATTCTAACTAAGCATCTTATTTATAGAAGAATGGAAAGGATACTATGCTGCACTATGCAATAAAATATAATATATACTATTTATAATCAAATAAAACAAAACTTTATAAAAAGTATTCTGTTTTATATAAAAAGTTTTTACTATGTAAACACTATGCAGGCACTATGCATAATAAAATATAATATATTCTATTTATAATCTAATAAAACAAATAACTTTATAAAAGTATTCTGTTTTATATAAAAAGATTTTACTATGCAAAACATTATGCATAATAGAATATAATATATTTTATTTATAGTCTAATAAAACAGATAACTTTATAAAAGTATCTTGTTTTATATAAAAAGTTTTTCTGTTTTATTAAATTAATAATACTAATAAAACAAAATTTATCATCATTAATATAATTCGAAATATTAATCGACAAGGTCGTTCCCAAGAAAAATGGGGCTTTCCAATAAGAATTTCTCCCTATTGGCGCACAATTAGGTGACCAAACCTCTCCTTGACAGAACTTCTAGACATCGTTAATATTGCAAATAATAATATTAATAACTTTGTCATCTCAATTATTGATTTAATAATATATAAAATATTGACAATAATTGAATCAAATAACGTGAGATAATATGCAGCAATTACTGTAGCAATAATTGAACAAAACTGAGTAACTTCTCACGTAAGCATCAATAATCAATACCGTGTGCTACTATGCAACCACGCGTATTACTGTACTTTTAACACCGGGTGTTTCAACAGTTAACGATAAAACTTCCATCGTTATTTTCATAAAGTATTTTTGTCACTTTCACAATTCGACAATAATTCGGTTGTGGGGTCCACCAATGATTGTGTCGTTGTATGAATATTCCCTATTAAAACGAATATTCCCCGACCAATCGAATATTATATAACAACTTGCGTACTTTGAAAAATTTATAAATATTACCCACAACTATAACCTTATATCAAATTCATTCCATAATATTCAAAAATGATATTTATAGAAAATTCATCTTTATTCATAAAAGTTGGGGTCTTACAACCTCCCATTCTTATGATATTTTGCTCTCGAAATTAGGGTACGTACCTGGTATGTCGAAGTGGTAATGATACCTTGATTTCATTTCAGATTCTAACTCCCATGTCATTTTCTTAACATCGTGGTTCCTCCACAAAACTTTGACTTGAGGTATAACCTTAGAGCGTAGAACATATTCCTTCTTATCCAAGATTTTAACAGGAACCTCTTCATACGTTAAATCTTCCGCTATTTCTTCCGGTTCTAACTCAATAATGTTGTGCGTGTCTTTCAAATATTTACGTAACATAGACATGTGAAAAATGTTATGAACAAGAGACATACTTGGCAGTAAATCGAGTCTATAGACCACAGTTCCTACTCGATCGAGGATTAAAAATGGGCCAATTAATCTAGGATTGAGCTTTCCTCTCTTTCCAAATCTCAAACTCCTTTCCATGGAGCAATACGTAACAACACATGATCTCCAATATCGAATTCTACGTCCTTTCGATGAAGATCAACATAACTCTTTTGTCGATCTTGTGAGGTTTTTATACGTTGTCGGATTGTTTGAATCTTTTTCTTAGTCATACATACCAACTCAGGTCCCAACGTTGCTTCACCCACCTCATCCCAGCATACTGGAGAACGACACTTTCTTCCATACAACACTTCAAATGGAGCCATGCCAATACTTGTTTGATAGTTGTTGTTTTAGGAAAACTCCACCAATGGTAAGAACTTGTCCAAACTTCCCTTGAAGTCAAGGACACAGAGTCTTAATATATCTTCAAGAGTTTAAATAGTCCTCTACGACTGCCCGTCCGTCTAAGGATGATATGCCGAGCTAAATCGTAAATCTGTGCCCATAGCTTTCTGCAAACTAACCCAAAATCATGAAGTGAATCTTGGGTCTCGATCAGAAACTATGAATATTGGCATACCATGCATTCTTACAATCTTATTTATGTACGAGCAAGACGTTCAAGTGTATAAGTTTCTCGTATCGGTAAGAAGTGAGCAGACTTGGTCAATCTATCAACAATAACCCAAATTGTATATATGCCTTGAGAAACCTTGGGAAGACCAGTAACGAAATCCATGGAAATGTGCTCCCACTTCCATTCTGGAATTTCAAGTGGTTGCAATGGATCTTTTGGTACTTGATGCTCACCTTGACTCATTGACACGTTAAACACCTTGAGATAAACAGCGCTATCTCTCCCTTCATATTGCCCCACCAAAATGTATGTCGAAGATCATGATACATTTTGGTACTTCCAAGATGGATTGCAAACGGTGTGTTGTGTGTCTCCATCATAATTTTATACTTTAAATCAAGGTCGTTAGGAATACAAAGTCTGGAGTTGACTCGAAGTATTCCTTCTTAATCGATCCTTGCTTCTGAAATAGCACCTTCTTGCACTTTCTTCCTCATATGCATCAGCTCCAGGTCTATAGTTTGAGCAGCTTTAACTTTATCGACTAAAGTTGATTCTACTCGTATATTCATCATCATCATATGGGTCCCCAGAGTCTTTAACTCTATCTCCATCCTTTGCAAGTCACACAAAATGGGTCTTTGTGTTGATAATATCGCACTCGTACCCGCATATAATCTTCTACTCAATGCGTCAGCTACCACGTCGCTTTTCCAGGATGGTATTAGATGGTATGATTATAATATTTCAACAGTTCAAGCCAACGTCGTTGCCGCATGTTGAGTTCCTTTTGGGTGAAGAAATATTTGAGGCTTTTATGATCCGTAAAGATCTCCACTTTCTCCCCATACAAGTAATGCCTCCAAATTTTAAGTGCGAAGATAACAGCTGCAAACTTTAGATCATGAGTAGGATAATTCATCTCATATTCTTTGAGTTGCCGAGAGGCATAAGCTATAACTTTCCCATGTTGCATGAGAAAACATCCTAACCCTTTTCCTGATGCATAACTGTAGATGACAAATCCCTCCGAGCCAGATGGTATTTTCAGAATAGATGCTGAAATGAGTCTCCTTTTGAGTTCTTGAAAACTCTTCTCACATTCCACTCTCCAATCAAATTTTATATCTTTCTGGGTCAGCTGAGTTAATGGAGTAGCAATTCTAGAAAACCCTTCCAAGAATCTCCGATAATAACTAGCTAATCCGAGAAAGCTACGTACTACGGTCACAGATTTAGGTTGCTCCCACCTTTGAATAGCTTCAATATTTGCCGGGTCAACATATATTCCATGACTTGATACTACGCGCCCAAGGAATGCTACTTCCTCAAGCCAGAACTCGCATTTCTTCAACTTGGCATAAAGCTTGTTTTCACGTAGCTTTTGGAGTATCAGCCTCAAGTGTTACTCATGATATTCACGACTTTTGGAATATATGAGGATGTCATCAATAAAGACGAGCACAAAGTGATCCAAATATTCCTTGAATACTCAGTTCATCATATCCATAAAGGCAGCAGGAGCATTAGTCAATCCAAAAGATATGTCTAAGAATTCATAATGCCCGTACCGAGTTCTGAAGGCAGTCTTTCGAATATCCCCAGTTTTAACCTTCTGCTGATGATATCCGGAATGAAGATCGATCTTAGAAAAGAATTGTGCTCCTTGTAACTGGTTAAATAGGTCATCAATGTGGGGTAACAGAAACCTATTCTTAATGGTGACATGGTTCAATTCCCGGTAGTTAATACAAAGTCGCATACTCCCATCTTTCTTCTTCACGAATAGAACAGAAGCACCCCAAGGAGACGTACTAGGACGAATGAAACTAATGTCTAACAATTCCTGCAATTGGGTCTTTCACTCTTGAAGTTCAATAGGAGCCATTCGATACGGGGCTTTGGAAATGGGTTTCGTACCAGGTTCAAGGTCGATACAAAATTTAATTTCACGCTTTGGGGGTAGGCCATGAAGTTCTTCAGGGAATACGTCAGGAAATTTATTAACAATAGAAATATCATTCAAATCTGACATATTTTTGTTTAAATCTGTGACATGAGATAAGAAAGCTTGACATCCGTTTTTCAATAAACGAATAACTTTATGGCTTGAGATGACAATGATATTTTAATGGTTTGGTTGCTTGAATTCGAATAATAGGTTGGTTAGGAATATGAAAACTAACAACCTTACGAAAACAATCAATTTTTGTATGATGAGTAGTTAACAAATCAACCCCTAGAATCACATTAAATGCAAGTATTTTCAATGAAATAAGATCGATATGTAATGTGAGGGTATCGATTTGAACCAAACAAGACTTATAAATAGTGGATGTAATGAAGGTTTCTCCCAACGGGATTTCCATAGATAAGTCAAAGTCTAATTTCTCCGGAGTCAAATTTAATCGTTGAGCGCAAGTAGGAGAAAAAATAGAATTTGTAGATTCGGTATCAAATAAGGTATAGACTTTGCTAGAGTTTATGATAAACTTACCCATGATGACCTCGTTCGGGTTCCTTGCTTTCTTTGAGGTCACAACAAAAGCTCTCCCTTGAACTACTAGTTTTGACTTGTCTGGGATGGTATTTTGTGTCACCGTTCCAACTGGACTTGTGTTCGGTGCACGCCAAAATCGGGCTAGGTGATATTCTCTTCCATAATTACAACACGCTTTGGATGGCATCGCGTAGTTTGGAATGATATGTCCCTCCCCTCCTCATTTGAAGCATATGATAGGTGGTCGTTCTCCTTCTTTAACCACGGGTCCTGATGCCAACGTCTTTCCATCATTGTTGAATCTCCTCTTCTTGAAATGTCCATTCTTATTGTCTTAGCCATAATTACCACCGAAGTTGTTACCATTTCTGGCATATTAATTCCCTCCACGTTTCTTGTCACCACTTCGATGACTGCTACCACTGGTATTATCATTTTGCCAGCTGTTTTCTCTTAGTTGAGTTGATTCGTTATCGCGCTCCAATAACTAAGCCCTATTTACAACATATGAATATAAACACAGTTTATGAGAAATTAGATATTGACGTATCTCGGGTTTCAAACCTTTTAGAAACATCCGCGATATTCTTTCCTCATTATCAACCAAGTGAGACGCAAACTGGGATAACTAGACAAACTAAAATTCTTACTGCGACACGGTCATATTGTTCTGCTCCAACTTGATGAACTATACCACTTTCATGTGACGAATACTTTCGGGAAAGTACTTGTCGTTGAATAGTTCTTGGAACTTCTCCCAAGACATCTTCAGTGCGGCAGGTTGAGTACGCTTTACCGATTTCCACCAGTAATCTGCCTCTCCTCACAACATAAAGCTGGCAAAGGGAACCTTTTGCTCCTCGGAGCATCCCAAGACATCAAATATCTTGGTGATCTACTTTATCCATGTCTTCGCCTTAAGTGGTTTTGGCCCCCTAATAAACCCCGGTGGTCCCAGCTCCTTGAACTGTGTAGCGATGACCGTCCGAGAGTTTCTAGTGTTTTGAGCTACATTTTGGACAAGAGCCGCTCTCGCCTGATGTTGCATGAATTGTATAAAGCCTCTGAACATTCCATCATTCATCATTTGGTTAGTGTTGTTGTTTGCATGAGGATTGTCGCTTTCCTGATGCACATTATCCTGTTTATTGATATGTGGAGACTCAACGGTCTCCTATGCTCCATTGCTATTCTCAACATTCTTGGATGTCATTTTCAGATACTGTCACAAAACAAGGGTTAGTTATCATATCACATATTATCCCTATACTCTGACCGACCAATCAAATACCAAATAAACTTAGGTAGGTCATACTAGCGAAGGAATTCCCCATCTCTCCCTTCCTAGTTCTTGTCTCATATCTCAGCCAGGGATCATATCCCTAAGCTTTAAACCAACTGTGACGCCCCCAAAATAGGTATACATCACCTATTCTGAGTCGCCAAATACATTGTACAGAATACAAGTATAAACTTAAATATACAACATGAGATGTGAGTTTTAATACAAATATTGTCTTCTAGATGGTATTCAAACTCAAAATAAGTCATCAATACATTTATTATCACACTATTTCATATAGAATAGTGAGCATTACTAATGTTATCATCTGGACCGTAACTCCGTTCCCCGACTAGTCCCTGCTACGTTCTCATTTCCTGAAGAGAATAATTAAAGTAAAAGGGTGAGCTCAACTAGCCCACTAAGAAATATTATAACTAAGATAATGTAGAATAATTTATCTTTAGCCTTCAACAGTGTTAAACTGATAAAATATAACAAACATCAAGTTTAACTACAGCGGAACTAGCAATCCATTAAAAGAGTCAAGTAGATAATAAAATCTATTATCTTCTATGATTTAAAAGGTTTTTCATTACTTTTATCGCTGAGACTCAGCTTAAAAAATAATCCACATCATCCCTGCACTACGGCCAAGGATATTCATTAGTATCACGACCACAAATTATCCATGCACTACGGGCCAAGGATATTCGTGTATTCATCAATGGTCATGATCATGCCAACAACTGTCCATCAATGCACTACGGTCAATGAGGATTTTTACCAAATTATTTGTAACATTACGATCATGATTATACCAAATAATCCCTATTCATAATCATACCAAGTCCATCTATGCACTATAGGCCACAGATGACTTTCAACATATAATAAACATGAGGATGATGAAAATTCAGTAAAACAAGTTCAAGAATAAATTTTAAAGATTTATAAGTTAATTTATCCTGAACTCAATAACGTCCAAATTGTCAACATGATACTTGTAAGACCCCAAATTTTATGAAATAAAAATATTCAATTTTTCTATTTAGTTAATAGTTAAATTGATAAAAATTTAAAGTTAAGGGTGATATGTGAATTTTTTTTAAATATGCAAATGGCTATAAAATACTTATTATTGTCGGGGAATATTCGTTTGACCGTGGAATATTCTTGTTGTCGGGGAATATTCGTACGACGGCGCCATTTGTGGGCCCCATAACAGAATAATTGACGGATGAAGAAAACGACAAGTTTGAGTTTTTATAAATAACGGCGTAGTTGTTACCGTTAACACTGTTGGAATACCCAGTGGTTAAAATACATTAAGACGTGTCGTTGCACAGTAGCACACGGTATTGCACAATATTTTTGAATTATTGATTCTTACGTAAGAAGACACTACTCAATAATTGTTATAGTGATTATTGTTCAATATTTTATTTTATTAATTCAATAATTACTACGTTGATATTTTATATTATTGTTGTTCAATAATTGTCATTGCATAGTATCTCCATTATTAGATCAATAATTCATATTATTTGAATAATATTATTAGATAACATTATTGGCAATGTCTAAAAAGTTCTGTTAAGGAGAGTTTTGGTCACCTAATTGCGCACCAATAAGGAGAAATCCTTATCGGAAAGCCCCTTCTTTCCTGGGAACTGCCTGGTTGTCATTATTGTGATTCTGTAATATTATTTGTGAATAATTAATTATTGACAAGGAAATATTTATTTGATACAGATATAAATGATGGATTTATTTATGTGGTTATAAATGAAGGAATTAATGTTGAGGTGTTTTATCAGTATTTTTTCGGATTTGAGGTATTAAAAGATCAAATCGGTGTTCTTAAAGCTGTATTGCGTGAGTTATAATTTTTAATCAGACCATTGGATCGTTGTGATTTTTGGATATGTTATACATATATAAGTTGAGTATATGTCCACAAATTTTGAACCATTAAAAATGAACGTATAATTTGTTATGAATTTTAAGAGATGACTGATTCAGAAATTAGGTTTATAAATAATTTTGGTGGAAAATTCTAAAATTGAGTGGGCCCCCACTTGTGGTTGGTGAAGAAATGTGCTGAAATTTATTTCAAATTTGGTGGGTGGCAATAGTAGCAGGTAAAGGCATCAGGTAGCAGGTCACGTCTGCTTCGGTGTACTAACATTTTTTTATAAATAGAGGGCTAAGTTAGAATTGAAAATCATACCAGAAACATAAGCTTTCTCTCTTTCTCTATCTAAATTATCGAGTGTATTTTGTGAGTATTTAGATACTTTGTGAGTTTTTATTTATCAGTGCAAGTTTCCTTCAGCCTTATACTGATATTCCAGTCAGAAATACTGTTCTTTTGAGGTAAATGATTTTAAAGGTTATTATGTTTTTCAGTTTCGTAATTTTTCTGAACCTTCAAAAATTCTGGGAAAATATCAAATGATAATTTGATGAGTTTTCTTGATTGTGTCCAAAAATGGTGATTTTTGGATGTATAGATTAAGAGTTATGAATTTTATGAGAAAAGACTATTTTGAAAGTAAACCTTTATAACTCCTTGTGGTTAACTCCAAAATTGGTGAAATTTTTATTGGGAGTACGTGTATATAACAGAAGTATACTCTGTAAATTTCGAAATTTTTGGACTAAAGTATACTTTATGATAAATGTTTAAATATTCGGCTATTTTGGCCATATGAAAAATAGTAAATGAATTTTAAAATTCTGACAAAAATATATGTTCAATATGGAACTATATTTTGCTAAATTCCAGAAAAGAAAATTTGTTTGTATCTATTTGGTATTTTTCATGAAAATAGACTAGTTATGAGTAAATAAATTTAATATGTTATGTGAAGTAAGAAAATTGAAAAATAGGATTTTATGGCTTGAGAATCCAATATGAGGTATATGAAGATTTGTTATGAGGGTTTTGGTTATTGGTGATGAAATCTTATGAGTTTGACATTTTAGGATGATTAAATGCATTATTTAGTAAAGTGTAAACAATTAAAAATGTTTATAAGTTTAAGAAATGTTATTCTTTCAATATCATTATATTGAAATATTGGTATGGATTTTATTATGGAATTTCTACCTTTTTCATGTCGGGATTACTATTCACGAGTTACTATTAACGAGTTATTATTCATGGGTTACTATTCACGAGTTAGTATTCATGAGTTACTATTCATGAGTTACTATTCACGAGTTACTATTCACAGAAAAATTGGTTTCTTTTTCTGACCAAATTATCGTTGATTTATGAATCTTACTCTTGAAATTAAATCCATATTTTAATCATATTATTTTTATTATCATATATAACATTTTTATAATCCTGGTGAAGAAATTTCTCTTTGACTTGAGTGTAAATATGGGTAGATTATTGGTATGATAGTAACTATGGGTTCTGTTTGGCCAGTAGTGTAAAGATGAATTTTTGACTGGTATGATCATGACCATTGAATTTATAATTGAATATCTTTAGCTTAAGTGCAAAGGTGAATTGATCAACATGGTTATAATTATTGTTTATATAAATTCTGAAATTATTGTATATTTCTTTGAGATATTAATATCTTTGGCTTGTAGTGCAAAAATGAACTGTTGTTCAATATCTTTGGCCTGTAGTGCAAAGATGAACGGTTGTTGAATATCTTTGGCCTGTAGTGCAAAGATGAATTGTTAATGAATATCATTGGCCCGTAGTGCAAAGATAAATTTATTAGTATGATTATGAACAGGAACTGCGATTTGGTATAACCATGATCTTTGATGTTTCAGGTAAACACATGTGATGAAAATTATCTTCGTCCCGGATGCGAAGAGGAATTTAGAATCACAATTTTGATTATGAGTTATTCATATGATTGTGGACCAGAACTGTTGATTGATGTTACAGGGATAAAACATTGTTGGTGGATTTTTAATATGGAGAAGATAATAGACTTTATGGTCTATTTGACTCTTCTAATGGATTGCTCGTTCCGCTGTAACTATGGTTGAAAAGTTTTATCATCTACCATATGTTCTAAATCTCTGATTTATTACTGATGAATGCTATTGATAATTTAATTATCTTTAGTCAGGATATTCTTTACTGGGCTAGTTGAGCTCCCCCTTTTACTTCACAATTCCTTTCAGGTAATAAGAGTGTAGCTGGGTCAAGCGGGGATAACATGAGAATAGAACGGTGATCTCTAGCTGTGGAGGTTCTCCCTAAACAGTATAGAAAAGTGTGTTGTATACATCATTTAGTAGTTATATTTGGTAAATCATATAGGGTGAGGCAAACCCAACGTTGGAAGGGTATTTTGTCACTATCATACATGATGTCTAATGACATACAACCTTGTGTTATCATAAGACAGGGTTGTGCACATCCACTTGCTGAGTATATCTACGAGCACTACCTATATGATCTCGGAGTTTATTTGAAATATAATTTTGAACTGGAGACAGTGGTGATAGTTATATGTCAAGAGAAGACTCATCATTGGAAAGAACATGATAGTAATCTTCTCGTTTTTCTTTGGGGTCTATTGGGTTAACCAAGGATAATTCTGTGGACATATAATATCTATCATAACCTAGACGCGTGGCCTCCCATATACGAAGGTTTCCTTGAGCACTTCACAAAGATTTTAATTTCTAAAACAATTTTTGACTGTTCCTTTATGTAATGTATCAATGTGAGGTGATGTCCATAGTTGGGACATGAGTCACAGTTGATATTAAGACTCACAGTATATGTGTTGATGTATTTTGCAAGACAATTATAGTAATAAAGTTGTAGTTGTTTTCTGTACCATGTACTTGGCGACTCAAAATAGGTTGGATGGATTGGACCTATTATGGGGGCGTCACAATATTTCTTTGTGGAGTAAAATTCAAGAGTGCTCAGAAGAATATTTCCATGAAAAGATACTGGATGAGGCGCAAATATCAAGGATATTCCACTAATTTTATGGAGTATAGAAGTCAAAGTTTTAACCAACTGAGTATAAGAGAATATATAAAACTGCAAATGGATTTTCATCCGACATGTGGTAATCCACTTAGACAGATCATTTCCACAATTTAATAAGGAATGAATACAAAGGATCATTCACCATGCATGTGATAATCCATATAGACAGGTTATTCCAAAAGAATAATAAAAAAATGGAATAACAGAAGAAATCACAATGCATGCGATAGACCGCACAGACAGGTTATTCCAACAGAATAATAAAGAATGGAACCAGGTCATGCGTAATCCGCACAAACAGGATATTCTAACAGAATAATAAAGAACGGAACCAGGTCATGCGTAAACCGTACAGACAGTATGTTCCAACAGAATAATAATGAACGGAACCATGTCATGCGTAAATGCACAGACAGGATGGTCCAACAGAATAATAAAGAATGGAATAACAGAAGAATTTCACCAAGTATGCGGTACTTCGCATAGACAGGTTATTCCAACATAATGATAAAGAATGGATTAACAAAAGTTCTCTTCATGAAGGCGAAAGAAATAATACCCCTTACGAGTACAACAAATAATATCTCTTACCTTAAAAAGAAGAGTATTCTGATTAGTAGGGTGAGGATATACTTGAAGAAAACTTGCACTAATTTCTATGCTCAAAGATTTCTTAAACTCTAAAAAAATACGCTCAAGATCATAGAAGGAGAATTCTCTGAACTTCTGGTGTGATTTTCAATTCTAACTAAGCATCCTATTTATAGAAGAATGGAAAGGTTACTATGCTGCACTATGTAATAAAATATAATATATTCTATTTATAATCAAATAAAACAAAACTTTATAAAAAGTATTCTGTTTTATATAAAATGTTTTTACTTTGCAAATACTATGCAGGCACTATGCAACACTATGCATAATAAAATATAATATATTCTATTTATAGTCTAATAAAACAAATAACTTTATAAAAGTATTCTGTTTTATATAAAAAGATTTTACTATGCAAAACACTATGCATAATAGAATATAATATATTCTATTTATAGTCTAATAAAACAGATAACTTTATAAAAGTATTTTGTTTTATATAAAAAGTTTTTCTGTTTAATTACATTAATAATACTAATAAAACAAAATTTATCATCATTATTATATTTTACAATATTAATCGACCAGGTCAGGAAAGAGGGGGTTTTCCAATAAGGATTTCTCCCTATTGGCGCGCAATTAGGTGACCAAACCTCTCCTTGACAGAACTTCTAGACATCGTTAATATTGCAAATAATAATATTAATAACTTTGTCATCTCAATTATTGATTTAATAATATATAAAATTTTGACAATAATTGAATCAAATAACGTGAGATACTATGCAGCAATTACTGTAGTAATAATTAAACAAAACTGAGTGACTTCTCACGTAAGTATCAATAATCAATACCGTGTGCTACTATGCAACCACGCGTATTATTGTACTTTTAACACCTGGTGTTTCAACAGTTAACGGTAAAACTTCCGCTGTTATTTTCATAAAGTATTTTGTCGCTTTCTCAATCCGACAATAATTTCATTGTGGGATCCACCAATGATTGTGCCGTTGTACGAATATTCCCTGTTAAAACGAATATTTCCCGACCAATCGAATATTATATAACAACTCGCGTACTTTGCAAAATTTATAAACATTACCCACAACTATAACATTATATCAAATTCTTTCTATAATATTCAAAAATGATATTTATAGAAAATTCATCTTTATTCATAAAAGTTGGGGTCTTACACTCATGATTCAAATCTATAGTCCATGTGTCAAAGAACATTTATATAACAACATCTCAGTTCAACAATATCCAAATCGTCAGATTTAGCACGGTCAAACTATGTCAGAGGGCGAGTTCTCACGGTTTCTTAAAATTCCAGAAACTCAAAATCAGCCTCAGATGGCTACTTTGACCATCTGCTACCTCCAACATAGTTGTTGTTTAAGGGGTTTTTAAGGTATGGATCTATAGGCCATCTAACATAGTACAAGCTAGCTACAACAACATCAACATAACTCATAACACCTGACAGATCAAGTCCTTTGAAAAACTTGTCAGACGCTGGAAACGAGTTTCTGGGTTGCCCAGAAACTCTTGGTCAATCTCGGTCAATGGGTTTTAACCGTTAATAACTCATGATCTGGACATGGGATAGCTGGGATTCCACTTCCTTATCAAATACCACATGACAAGCTACAGTTCTAAAACATAAAATAACCCAAATCAAAAACAAATAAATATCTAGAGCCATTGACATTAGCTTGTCAGACTATTTTTAATGTTCATGGACAGTTTTTTGAAAAACACCATTTTAAGGCACTTTGATACTATGGATCCATGATGGATCATCATAGATCAACTTAAAACACCTTTTAGCGTAAGTATAAACACATAAACACGAAATTTTTCTTAGCATACAAGATCAGTAGTAGGGTTTAAGTTTAGGTTTATACCTTTATAGTCCAATCCTTGATCTATGATCTCCTTAACTGATATAGGTGTTCTAAGGGGTGATCTAGTGACTGATTTACTTAAGAAATTCGGAGATTTTGGAGGGAGAGAGTTGTTGAGAGCTTAGATGAAAGATGAGCAACTTTATGGACTTTATCTCTCTTTATCTCTTATATGTTATGATGCAATGTATAGATCTGATATGTTGGCTGGGTTGCTGGAGATTATAAGTCACAATGGTCAAATCATTTGGTAAGATTTACAAGTTACCTTAATAAAAATCCAAAAAGGGCATTTTGCTCATTTGTATTCTAAATTTAATGGCATACTTGACAATGTCCAACCCTTAGGTTTTACAACCTTAGCTTCTAGGATTTTCTAAATTAGGGTTTTAAATAGAAAATTAAAATTTCAAATATATAATTAGGGTTTCTTAATTATATTAAAGGTTACTAACCACATTAAAGTTTATTAATCACTTTAGGCTTGCTAATTAGGATTAGGGTTTCTTAATTAGGGTTTTGGATTCTCGAATTTAAAATTAGGGTTTTTCGGCTTTCGATTAGGATTCCTAACTAAGCATTAGGGTTTTTAATCCTGAGATTAGGGTTTTTAATCCCTTATTAGGGTTTACTAATATTGTACCCTATCCGATCAATCACTGATCAAAAATCTATACCGTACGAACACGTACCTACAGTTACGATTATTATAACTGTAATTTCTATCGAATCTCTATCTGGACTTAGGGTTAGGGATTCTAACTTTCTTAAGCACAACTCTACTCTTAATTCTCAATCAATACACAAATTTACTTTTTCTCTAAACTCGTATCACATATTCTCAGCCCAATATTGATAATCAATATCAATACTACATAAATAATAAAAAAAAATTATTTGTAAAATTCGGATTATTCAAAATCCAGAGTTATCACATGAATGAATACTCGATTTCCACCGGTAAAATATAGCAAAACAGAAGCTCCCAAGTGTTTGGAAAGAGAAAACACTCAGTTTAAAGTGTGTACAGAGCAAAATGGACAGGGCTTCCTCGGCTTTTCTCTCTTCAAAATGGCCACCCGAAGCCCTCTATCTATAGAGGGGGGAGCCGCGGGTCTACCTATGGCTGCCCGAGGTGCCCTGGGCTATGTGGGTCACGCTATCTCGAAAGACTTGCACTCAGACAATGCAATATTCGCTCGAACCCTCATAACTTTCATTTTGGGAGTCCGATGGAAGCGTGCCATACCATTCCAGAATGCTCTTTCCGAGAGCTATGCAATGACATATGATTTACACTTTTTTTATTCCAAGAAGATGGGTCCTTGACCGAAATAGCATTTACGGGTCTCCAACAGGCAGTCCGTTGAGCTGTTTTGCGTAGTTTGCACTCAGAAGTTAAGATATTGTTCTTTTGGGACTTCTTTTGAGGAAGTTTGAGTTGAAATGAGTTGAGTTGATTTGAGTTGAGTTTGAGTTGGCAAAATGACCATTTTACCCCTCCTGGGGTTATCTCTGATTTTCGCACAGTTGTAGCAGTCTTTTCTCAGGGTTATCTCTGAGGTTGGCCTGTTGTTGACTCTGACTGTCCTCAAGGATATCTCTGAGGTTGGCTTGACCTCCTGGGTTATTGTAATGTCCCGGGAGTTTGATCATATAATAAATGATAATGATCCTTAGAGAAAGATAATGAACGGGTCAAAGAATATGTAATACTCAAATATAATTGAGTCTAAGTAAATTTTATGAAATAAAACTTATAAGAATTTATTATCAAGAATGGTGAGAGTAGAAAATATAAAATCTATATTAAGGTAATGTGTTGAAGTTATTCAATGAATAGATTAGAGGAAAACCTGAGTAAGGTACGGTTTCGGTGATTTCGAGGACGGAATCCTTATAAGGAGGAAAGGATGTGACATCCCAAATTTTTAGAAATTATAAATGAGAATTTTATAAATAAAAGTATTATTTATGAGATATGTTGGGTGTGGGTATGTGTATGTCATATATTGTAGAATATGTGAATTGATGTGAAGAGAATGTTATATATTAATTTTAATATATATAAATATTTAATTGAGTTATTTATTGAGTTAAATAAATAAATTTTGTTTTGATTATAGAGTAATGTAATTAAGTGTAGCAGATTAATTAAATGAATATTTAGTATTTAATTTAATTAATATAATAATTTTATGTTATAGTTCTAATTTAATTGAGATAATTAAATTAGATGAGTAATGTGATGATTGTTACACAAAATTATAATTAACAAGTAAATATAATTATGTGACAAATTGATGTAACCTATGTATTAACTAGTAATTAGTATATCTAATAATTACTAGGAGTTACATATAATATATATTACTAGTATTGTATATTATATGTATATACTACAAGTTAGTATGTTAGTTTTAGAAAACAAACCAAAGAAAGAAGAAGAGAGTTAGAGAGAGTTGTAGGAGAAGAAGAAGAAGAATAGGAAGAAAAAGAAGAAGGGAAAGCTTTGAGAAAACAAAACAAGCCCCATCATCATCATCTCCATCTCTCTCTTAAATTCATACTAATAAAGTTATAATCTAAATTAATTGTTTTAATTATATTTTTATGTTCTTCATAATATAGATAATTGTTATGTAGAAGTTGTATTGAGAAATTGAGAGAGATAGAGAGAAATAGAGGAATTGAGATGAGCTAGAAGAAGAAGAAGAAAAAGCTAGAAGAAGGTAAATTCTAAACTCTTATTTAATCCTTGATTTTTTTGGGTAGATTTATGTTCTAGGGTAGTAGATCATGCTTAATCTATTTGTATTGGTTTAATCTTGGATTATCAAGAATCAAACAAGTGGATTCAAGAAATAAAATGAAATGGAAAGAAAATTTGAAGAACAAAATTCTTAGGTTTTTAGTAATTGTGGACATATCTTGTGAAATTCATACCTCTTTAGGTATAATGAGTTAGAAAGTGAGCCTTATATCAAATCGAAGATATGGAAGTAAGCTATATATTCTGAAAGTTGAATCACATCAAAACTCTTTGTAGATTTCTTGCAATGTCTGTTTTAGTTAGGCTAGTCTGAAGGGAAAATAATCTGTCCAGAAAATGAAAACTGTTACGGTTTCTGACTTTGAAACTTTCATATAAATTCGTGGGTTTTGAATCTGAAGAAACTTAAAACTGCAAAGTTGTAGATATGGAAGTTTACTAGCTAGACTCTCGAGATTGAGCCATTTTATGGACCAGATCATGTCCGAAATAAATTGTGTAGTAAGGATGTCCAGAAAATGAAATTTTCTATACTAGTTGATGAATTACAGAATCTAGTTTAGATGGATAAGGGTCTGACTTTAAGGCCTAGATGAGGTTGTATTACACTGAGTAAGGGTTAATTCTATATAAGAAGGAATAAAAACGGACATGTAACGAATGAGTTACGTTAAAAATGAAAACAATATTTTGTTAAAGAAATTGTGAAGATGAGTTTTATAATTCTGTTTGAATTAAGATTTTGGGTGATGATATATTTTGATGATTAAAAATATGTTTTGACATATGTAATGAGTATAGATATGTGTTATCATATTCTATGCATAATTAACCATTTAAGATCAAGAGTTGAGATAAGTTAATGTGTGCACATAACGTGCTCGATAAAATGCCTAAGAGTAATAGTATTTTCTAAACTTTGGTATACAAAGTGTCTAACTAATGGCTAATATTGGATATCTAAGTATGAAAAGATGATAATACAAGAATAATAATGGAAAGAAATCGAAAAGGGTAATTTTTGATTTTTGAAGGAAAATTAAACATGTAAACAATGTGTTAAATATGCATTTTTGAAACCAAAGTGGTATAATAAAATGGTGTGATATACGCACATTAAACTACAAGTGTGATAGTCTAGCATGTGTGGTGATGAAAATGAAAAAATTAAACCGAGTTGCATATAAAATAGTTAGATGTCTATAAAGACATTATAAAGGATAATAAGATAAAGTAAGGTCTTAGAATAAATTTGACCATGAGATTGAGTATTTATTTTATTTATTATCAATCTCACATACAGTGTAGGTTGTGCAAGGACGCAAAGTATTAGCGTGTTGATAAAATACCGGTAAAGGCAAGTCTTTCAGTTCCTTTTTGCTATGTGAACTTGATGATGAACTGCTTTAAAATTTTAGTGTATGTTGTATTGTATATATCAAAAGTATGAAATGTGAAAGTCAATCTATGACTGTGATGATTGAGCTATGAATGATGATTAAGTAAGGAACTCAATCATTATAGTTGTTATGTGAACTACAACATGTATGCTATGTTTGTTTTATGATTATTCTTATATGTTGAGCATGTTATTATGTGCTTTGTGATGCATGAAAATTGTTAAATTTTGCTGGGCTGTCGAGCTCAACCTTGCAAATAACCATTTTTGCAGGTCAAGGATTGAAGGTAACACTATGTACTACTTGAATGAAGTGGATCAGAAATAATACACGGAGATTAATAATTCAACAAAAGTAGTTATTTCTTTATACCATGATTAAGATTCATGAGATGTACTAAATGTTTTATGATGTATAATTTTATGTTGAGTTGTAAAGCTAAAGTTAGAGTTATCTGATATGTAAAGGTTATCAGATTGAAATGTAAAATTTTATATAATAACAGTGATAAAGTGAATCATAAAATAAGATTGATTCAAAGACAAGTAGATGATAAAGGTTTGATTAAGGGAATTAAAGTAAGAAGACATAAAAGTTTAAATCATTCCGTATTTTATAATGTTTAGCATTGAATAATGATGTAAAATCAGAAGGTAGATGTGTTATTAACGACCAAAGTTGAGAATTAAATTGTATGAATTTTGGGGTCGTTACAGTTATCTTCAGGCTTTAAACTTGATCTCTCGGGGTTATCTCCGGGGTTGGCGTGACACCCCCAAATCCGGGTACTTCATTCCCTCAAGATTTGGTGTTCACTTGATAAAAACATTCATTTTTAACTACCTAAATATAAAAAAATTGAATAATAATCCTTCCAATTAAAGGATTATATTAATAAAAATCTTCCAGGTTGTCTAACCTTCAAATACAAATATCATATGCGGAAAAATTAAATAACGTTATTACAATAATTAAAATAAAGTTTGACAACAAAATGTCAACATGTTTATAAGTCTTCAATACTTGTTCATCTTTCTACTCCCTTTACTGGTGCTAGGTACATCGACCTTCTCAACTTTAGCTGCAATAGTTATAAAAGAAAGGTGCGTAAACAAGGCTCACTTGAAATAATAATGAATAAAACTTTACAATAATTGCCAAATAATAAGCTCAATGGAACTGAATAATAGGTTCTATCGATGATAATCAAAATTCTGAATCAATCATCTGAGGTTCATAAGACCACGAACTATATCCATAGTTATAAGTAATCTTTCAACTTAAACTTTAACAGTCATAAGACTATAGGGACTCCTCGTACTTAGAGGGATCAGCCCTTCGTACAATGTATTGTGCACAAATATTTCAACGCTATGCGTAAATTATCCCCTAATAATAGGGTTGTTCATTTCAGGATTTAGAGTACAAGTCCGCACCAAAGTAAGATTGGTTGTTTCAAGGTAATTTGGAATTCAACGGTCATCAACTAAGGATTCGTTGAATAAAAAGGTAATATCATTATGCTATGGAATAAATCATAAGTGAATCAACATTGTATATTAAGGTCATGTTTTAGAAATAATCTAAGAGCATAAACATTGATTAATTATAACATACCTTGCTTGAACAATATTAAGCCAAGGTTATTTAAAATTGAGTACTAAGCATGCATAACAAATAATAAATTAAACGATAAAACTTGTTCAACATTAGTATATTAGAATATATAAACTTGCATGTTAAATAACAAGTTAATGATTAGAGAAACTTGCTTAACATAAGAATAAGGTTTCGGAAACTTGCATACAATGAAACAAGTTAAAGACAAGAATAACTTGTCCAATATCAAAAGATAAGGTGTAGAAACTTGCAACATTTATAATCAAGATAGAGATAAAGGAATTTGCTTAAAGTAACAAATTAAGGACAAAATACTTGCGTTCAAGGCACGAATTGAAAGAAGTTAAGAAACTTGCCTTGCATGTAGGCTAAACCAAAATAGTTTGATTCACAATATCCTAATCACATATCATTAGGATACAATTAGTCACTACAGATACTCTGTATACAAATAAGTACCTATTTCATGTATGACTTGATTTTTAATCACATAATCAAGTTACATCAATAAAATAATAACAAAACTCGTTAAGTGTTAATAATATACTCATTCATAGCACTATAATACCACAATAACAAAATTACATTTTTAAAAGTTATGATATTGCATTATATCAGCATTTACAGAATTCGTATAAAAGAATAATCATTTCTGGCCCTATTGCTACCGGCGCTGCACGCGGTACACGAAGCCTAGGACATGGGCCGGCGCTGCGACGCGAAAGTCAGGGTTGCGGCACTGACTTTAGCGTTGCAGTGTGAAGTTGGGGTTGCGACACTGATTTTGGCGCTGAGGCACAGAATTTACAGAACCGAGCACGAAGAACAGAACAAAGCTAATTTATGTCTGTTTAAGAGTTTCTAGCAACTAAATTAACACATATAACTTAGGTAAATTACACATAACCTTTACCCATCATACATATACCAATTTAAACCAACTAAACAACAATTTTAGAAAAATAAATCCTTGAATGCCATGTTTTCAAATAAAAATCCATTGTTTGACAAAACTAACACTGTAATCCCAATTATACAACAACTTAGTCCATTCTAACTATATTCTCTTCATTTCTTACCAAATTAATATATTCAAGGTTTAATTTCACAATTAGTTCATACACAAATAATTACAGACAATTGTATTATATCAATTTTGGTACTTTTACCAACCATTTTTATAAATATATGTACTGTAAACAATTTTCTTCCTTTTTAAATGAAACTATCATACAATTCATTATCTAAACATAAACTCTAGCATTACAATTACTTACAATTGCAGTAATTCGGTTTATACACAATTCAAGAGAATTTGGATTTCACAGAGGACATAAAAGACATCACGTAAAACATATTAAAATATATATGTATATATAATATTAAGGTTATGGGAAAAATACCTTTTGTCGCTTTGAAAATCCTTGCTAACCTCTGAGAATCGCAACTTCACAGACCTTTTGTCCTCTCAACTCACTCTAGTATCTCTCAACTTTCTCTCTGAAAACCTTTTTTTTCTTTCTTTTCTTAGGCTTAAGACAAATTACTAGAATGCGTAAACAAAACCAACTGATAACCAAGCGTAAAATAAAAGAAATTGATATGGTCATATTAAGCCTAATAACTAATATTAATTACAAAATATAATGTATAGATTATAAATATATTTTATTTATTATTTGATTTACTTTATTTATTTTATTTATATTATTTAAAATTCAAAATTCAAAATTCAAAAATCCAAAATCCATAAGGCTCTGTTTGGAAAAACTCTTTAAAAATTTAAGACTTAATATCTTTAAGCCTTATATGGAAAAACTAAATTAAACTCTTTTAATTTATTTTAATAACTCCTTTATAGTATAGTTTATGATCACACTTTATTTAATTAAGTTTTCATACTTAATTTAATTAATTCTAATAACAATTTATTGAATAAATTTACCACATAAATCAATACAACAAAATTATAATCTTCTTTATAATTATAATTTTATTTAATAAATTAACACATCATTTTAATTACAACATCAATTTAAAATATCATTATAATAATTAATTTAATCATTATAAACTCTCTAACTTAATTATTAAATTAAATTAGAATGTTATTTTATAATAATTAATTTCCTTAACTCCTTAATTATTTATTTACAAATAATTAACCAAATCAAATTAAATCAAATCAATTTAAACAAATATTTATTCAACAATAAACACATCAATTAAATATTTATATAATTCAATAAATATTTAAAAATTATAATTAAAATTTTAGATTGTTACATCATTCCCTCCTTACAAGGATTCTGTCTCCAGAATCACAACTCAAACAAATCACTCGTCATATTCTTCCCTACTTATAAGAATTATGTCCCTAGAATCGTAGACACAGATTAAACAAATAACTCAGGGTAATCTTTTATCATTTTATCTTCTAGTTCCCACGTAGCTTCTTCATCATTGTGGTTACTCTATATCACCTTCACAGAAGGTATAAATTTATTCCTGAGCACTTGTTCTTTCCTGTCAACTATCTGGATAAGAACCTCTTTATAAGATAAGTCTTTATCAAATTGCAACAGTTCGTACTCGATCACGTGCTTGTAATCGGGTTTATATGGTCGTAACACCGAAACGTGAAAAACATTGTGGACGTTTTCCAAGTCTAGAGGTAGAGCTACTTCATAAGCCATTTCTCCTACTCTTCACAATACTTCAAAGGGTCTAATAAAACCTTGGGCTTAGCTTTCTCTTTTTATCGAAAATTTTTTCCCCTTCCAAGGAGAAACTTTTAAGAACACGTAATTTCCTACGTCGAACTCACGATCTTGTCTGTGTTGATTTGGACTGTCTTGAGCTGCTACCAATCTTGTTCTGATGAGTTTGATAACCTCAGCAGTTTGTTGTACCAGTTCTGGTCCTAATAGTTGACATTCACCGACTTCATCCTAGCACAGGGTACTTCAATTCCACGGGATTTGGTGTTCACTGTACAAATATCATCTTTCTATTTACCCATAATAAATGCAAGCCATGCAATAGATAGAATAAAAATCTTCCCCTTAAGGGTTACAACATCCGAATAATAATAATATAATCCCAGGTTAAACTAACCTTAAACATCTGTATGAAATCATAAACAAATAAGTCTTAACAACATCATTAAATCAAGTCTTAAACAAAATGCATCATCAAATAAACAACAAGTCTTCATCACTTGCTAACTTTGCCCTTGCCTTTACTAGTGGAAGGTTCATCAGTTCTTTCGTTCTTAACTGGAATGTTATTATTAAGCAAGAGTGAACACTATTGCCCACAAGAATGATAATGAAATAACATTATAATAACATGCGAGTAAATCAAAGACATCTGAATAAAAGCTCAACTTTTGAATCAAGAATGAATAACAAGAATCAAAAGAATTCTGAGGGTCATAAGACCTTGAACTATGTCCTAGGTTATCAAGGGTTATACTTGAAACCTTTAACAGTCATAAGACTATGGACCTTTCTACTCGTACTTAGGGGGATCAGCCCTTAATACCATACTGTGCACAATATCTTAACGCTAACGCATAAGTAAATCCCTTTACAGGGTTGTTCATCTCAGTTTGACATTCGAATCCGCACCAAAGGAAGTTTGGTTTGGATAATTCAATAAGTGTTCTGAAATTTAGAACGTTCATCAACTAAGGACTAGTTGAATCAATAAAGTTCACTAGTCTAATAAGGTTCAACAATAATGATATTCAATTTGAATAATGATATACAATAAAACAATTATTGTATAACTGAATCATGCTTTGAAAAGAAAATAAATCTTTAATATAACATTTGAACTTGAATAATAGTAATGATAATTTACTCGAGGTAAATAATAAACTTGAACAATAATGACAAGTAGGGTTAGGAAACTTGCCTCGTGCGTAGGCTAAACGATTGCTACTTCCGTTCACCACAAATCATATACACATACCATATGTATTCACAACATTCATTAATTATATTTTCACTTAATTATTTAATATAAAATCTACTTTATTTAACAAATCATTACCCTTCTAATTTAATTACTTAATTAAATTAGAATATTTTCATTCTCTTACTATTATTACACTCGAATAAATTATTTCATAATAATTTCCATCAAATATTTACTTTATTCAATAAATATCTCAATTAAAATATTTACTTTATTTTATAAATATTTTAATAATAATTTTCATCGAATATTTATTTTATTCCATAAATATCTCAATTAAAATATTTAATTTATTTTATAAATATTTGTATAATTTTCATCAAATAATTATTTTTTAATTTTTAATTTTTATTTATTTATTATTATTATTATTTTAATCGTCGGGGCGAGATAATTTAGTTTGGTAACGCCCACTGGGGGTGGGGTTACCCAGGCTCATTTTCTGTAGTTTCTGCAGTTCGCGAACATAACAAGGCCAAATTATGCCAAAAATCAATCACAGGTAAAATTATACATGAATTTGGCCATAACTTCCAATTAGTTATTTTTACACGAATTTAGACTTACCCAATCATTGTAATACATATATAATCATTACATAACCCATCTAGCATGATTTTTAACAAGTTACAACACATAATTTGCAAAATCAACACATTTAGTTCCGTTGTTCTTGATGTTCTTGAAGGTTTTGAACATAAAACATAATTTCAACACTACGTATTCGTTATAACACTGAATCCGTTCAGTTAAAGTTTGGTCTCTTCATATTAACATGCATAATAATATACGAGTATAAATTTTAGGGATAATATATGATCAATACATGAAATATCACGTATAAGGTCATATGGCCAAAACCCAAACTCTGTAAATTTTTGAAATAACAATTCATCGTATTATGAAACAGATGATATGGTTTGTGAAATATATATAATTAAATACAATATGGTAACATTTAACACATATACAACACATAATCCATACCCTTTATAAATACAGAGACTTTTACAGAAAACTTGAAAGCATTTTCATAAAACTTAAACAACGTAACTTTAAAATTTTGGGACGGAGGAGATTACCCTGAGTGTAAGGTATAGATTAGAAGACTCAGATGTTTTCTTAAATTCTCCTCTTTCAATCTCTTTCATAATATCTTAATTCTCTCTGACAGTTCTCAAACTCTCTCTCTGAATTTCTCTCTGTGATGTTTTATCAGACTTGGTAAAATAAGAAATAATGAGAAGACGCATATAAGAAAGAAACTGACGCACTGAGTGGCCAGTTAACCCAATAATGGGCAACTGCTTCCAACTCCCCATAAGGCCTTGTTTGGCTTAGCAAGAATATTTTACAAAACCACTTAGTTTAATAAAACGTCTACAATATAGTTTAATTCATGTCACACCCAATTGTACAATAGCTCAATTATATTATTTAATTTAATATAAACTAATTATAATAATTTCTCATAAATTCACATAGTCACATAATTAATTTTTTCATTAATTAATTATATCCAATTACTAAATCTCTAATTAATTATTACATTAATTAAATAACATTAGGCTTATTAAATATTTTATTTAATCCAATAAGCTCACATAATTACATAATAAGGTCACATAATTACATACTTGAATAATAAAAATTCTCCACATTAATTTAATAAATGTAACACATATAATTAAATTAATCTACCACAATTTCATCAATTAATATTTAATCTAATAATTAATTCATCGAAAAATATTTATTCTATTCAATAAATATTAAATTAAATTACAAAAATCTCGTTCGTCACACCAAATACATGGTACAAAATTTAAATACAACTTAATTATACAACAGTCATGTAAAAATACGACATAACATAATCTAAAAATTTTAATAAGAATATTGTCATCTAGACAATATCCACACTCAATGGAGTCCTCATTACATTTATTGTCACACTATTTTTATAGAATAGTGAGGTCCACTAAAACAACTATCTAGACCATCAATCCGTTTCCCGACCAGTCCCAGCTATATTCTCATTTCCTGAAGAGAACAGTGAAAGAAAGGTTGAGCTCAACTAGTCCAGTAAGAAATATTATGACTAAGATAATGCAGAATAAATTATCTTTAGCCTTAAACAGTATAACAACTGATAGAATACAATAGATCAACAACTGTAGCGGAATAAACAATCCATTAGAAGAGTCAAGTAGAGCATAAAATCTACTATCTTCTCTGATTTAAAAAGTTTTTCATCAACTTTATCGCTGAGACTCGGATTAATAAATAAAATCAAATCATCCATGCACCACGACCAAGGATATTCATGTAATCATCAATGGTCATGATTATATCGAATAATCCCTGGTCATAATCATACCAACAACTATTCATCAATGAACTACAATCCAATGAGGAATTTTACCAAATCATTCGTCACATTACGGTCATGATTATACCGAATAATCCCTGGTTATAATAATATCAAGTCCATCTATGCACGTAAGCCAAAGATGACTTTCATCACAATATAACCATGAGGATGATGACAATGACATTATAATTCAATAAAACAAGTTCAAGGATAAATTTTAAAGATTTATAATTTAATTTATTCAGAAATCAATAATGCCCAAATTGTCAACATGATACTTCTTTGTAGAGTAAAATTCAAGAATAATATTTATGTACCAAAAATAATTTAGACATAAAAGAAATATATTTTTCGGGTGAATAATACCCCGTGAATAGTACCCCGACACGAAAAGTGTCTCGAACACCCGAGTGAATGATACTAGAATGAATAGTAATTTGGTGAATAGTACCCTGGCATAAAAAGTACCCCGAATACCCGAGTGAATAATACTAGAGTGAATAGTAATCGGGTGAATAGTAACCGGGTGAATAGTAACTCGTAAAAGAAAGATACCAAAGAAAATGATATTCCATGACGAGTACAAAAGAAATGACATCTCATACGAGTATAAAAGAATATAGGAAACTGCAAATGGATTTTCACCCGCCATGCGGTAATCCACGTAGACAGATCATTTTCATAATTTAATAAGGAATGAATATGAATGATCATTCACCATGCATGCGATAGACCGCACAGACAGGTTATTCTAACAGAATAATAAAGAATGGAATAATAGAAGAATTCACCATGCATGCGATAGACCGCACAGACAGGTTATTCTAACAGAATAATAAAGAATGGAATAATAGAAGAATTCACCAGGCATGCGATAGACCGCACAGACATGTTATTCTAACATAATAATAAAGAATGGAATAACAGAAGAATTCACCAAGCATGCGATAGACCGCATAGACATGTTATTCCAACAGAATAATAAAGAATGGTATAACAACCCTTACGAATATTGAAAGAAATAACTCTCTTCATGAATGCGAAAGAAATAATACCCCTTACCTTAGAAGAAACTGGATACTAGAATAGTGAGGTAGCAGACTTCTATTCATCTTTCTCTCTATAATTTCTCTCTATAATAATTGCTCTTGTGAGACTTAGTGAATTAGTGAGAATAAAAAAAGAATGAGCTTCTATTTATAGGAAAATATAGTTTCGATAATTGCACATTTTGGGGCTTGAAATATTACAGTATAATACATTCATCTTTTTTTTCATTTTTAATTTAGTCCTGCAAATATTATCAAACTTGCACCACCTCCCCTAATAGTAAATAATGTTAATTAATAGTAAATCATGTGACTCAATAGTTCTAATCATGTGAAATAAATAATTACAGTATAGTACCTTCATCTATACCTTCATTTTTAATTTAGTCATGCAAGTATTATCAATCTTGTATTAACTCCCTTACTAGTAAATCATGTGAATCAATAGTACACACATGTGAACACATAGTTTTAAGCATGTGAATTAATAGCAATTAATTGTTCATTTATCCGGTGAATTACCCGATTGGTCGATATAACCTCCAGACATCAATTATTATTGAAATAAATGTCGATTTTCACTAAAACTAATAATTCCAACACAATGGAACTATCAATTTCATCTTTAATCAACACAAACTTATTCATCATTAATATTATAATTCACAATATTTAACAACCAGGTCGTTCCCAGGAAAGAGGGGGCTTTTCGATAAGGATTTCTCCCTATTGGCGCTCAATTAGATTATCTAACCTCTCCTTGACAGAACTTCTAGACATTGTCAATATTGCAAATAATAATATGAATAACTTTGTCCTCTCAATTATTTATTTAATAATATAACATATTATACAGATGATATTGTGACAATAATTGAATCAATAATATGAGAGATATGATGCAACAATTATTGTAGCAATAATTGAGTATAACTGAGTGACTTCTTACATAAAATCAATAATCAATACCGTGTGCTACTATGCAACCACGCATATTCTGTCATTTTCTAACTACGACAATACTTCCATTGTGGGGCCCACCAATGATTATATCATCGTACGGATATTCCCGAGAAAAAGAATATTCCCCGACCAAACAAATATTTTATAACAACTTGCTTACTTTGCAAAAAAATTCACATATCACCCTTAAGTTTAACCTTTTATCAATTTAACCATTTACAATATAAAATAATAATTATAAGAAAATTGAATACTTTCATTTCATAAAATTTAGGGTCTTATAAAAAATATCGTCGTAAATCTTGATACATCTTCGTACTTCCTGATGAATCGAATATCTTGAATTATGAGCTTCGGTCAAGATATCTTCTTTAATATCTGGCACTTCTGGAACCCAGATTCTTCCCTCGAATCTTAGTAACCCTTCGGTATCGATCTTGTATTTTAATTCCCCACTCTTAACCAATTTCTCTTTGATATTCCCACATTCTTCATCTTGTAGTTGAGTATTCTTAATTTTGTCCACCAAAGTTGGACTAGCTTCTATCTGGAATAGTTGTTCATTAGATTCTTTTGGAAATTTTATTTCCAACTCTAGCTTTGTCATTGCTGAAATAAGCTCCTCATGAGTGGTTATCAACATCAACTTTTCCCGACCTTTCCTGTTTAAAGCATCTGCAACCACATTTTCTTTTCCCGGATGGTAAAAGATCTCGCAATCATAATCTTTTATTAAGTTCATCCATCGCCTCTGACGCATGTTCAGGTCCTTCTAATTGAAAATATACTTCAGACTCTTATGGTCTGTATATATCTCACATTTTTCCCCATAGAGATAGGGTGTCCATATCTTCAGAGCAAATACTACTGCAGCCAACTCTAAATCATGAGTCGGATATCCTTTCTCATAGTCCTTCAGTTGCCTTGATGCATATGCAATAAATTTGTCGTTCCGCATAAGAACACAACCCAATCCTTTATTTGAGGCATCACTATACACCATAAAGTTTCATATACTATCTGGTAATGATAACATAGGTGCCACGCTTAACTTCTTCTTCAAGTCTTGAAAACTTTCTTCACATTTCTCCGTCTAAATAAATTTTACAGCCTTCCTTGTCAAATTTGTTAACGGAGTGGCTATCTTGGAAAAATCTTGAATAAATCGTCTATAATAACCGGCCAGTCCCAAGAAACTCCTCACCTCTGAACGTGTTCTTGGTTGTTCCCAATTGATTACGACTTCAACTTTTGATGGATCCACTGAAATCCCATCTTTGCCTATCACATGTCCCAAAAATTGTACACGATCGCAAAAATTCACACTTAGAGAATTTCGCGTATAACTTTTCTTTTCTTACTGTCTCCAACGTCAAAGGTAAATGTTCCACGTGTTCTTCTTGAGTTTTGGAGTACACCAGAATGTCGTCGATAAATACCACCACAAACTTATCTAAGAATGGTTTAAACACTATGTTCATCAAATCCATAAATGCATCAGGGGCATTGGTCAAACCAAAAGACATCACCAAAAACTCGTAATGTCCATACAAAGTTATGAATTCCGTTTTAGGTACATCCTCCTTTCTTACTTTCAATTGGTGATACCCACTTCTCAAATCTATTTTCGAGAAGTATTTAGCACCCTTCAATTAATCAAACAAGTCATCGATTCTTGGCCATGTATATTTATTCTTAATAATGACTTTGTTTAATTCCCTATAATTAATGCAAAGACGCATTGACTCATCCTTCTTCTTCACGAATAACACCGGCGCTCCCCATGGTGATACACTTAGTTGAATATACTTCTTATCCAACAGTTCTTCCAGTTGTGCCATCAGCTCTTTCATCTCTGCTGGAGCTATTTTGTACGGGGCCTTCGATATCAAAGCTGATCCTGGCACTAAATTGATCACGAACTTAATCTCTCTATCAGGTGGAAGTCCTGATAAATCCTCCAAAAACACATCTACAAATTCCCTAACCACTGGTATCTCTTCTAGTTTCGCACCCCTTTTCTGAGTATCGACTATGTAAGCTAAATAACCCACACTGCCTTGACTCAACAATTTTTTGACTTGCATAATCGTCAGACATCTCGCATGTCTAAGTGATTTGCTACCATAGAAAACTACCTTTGACAGAGTCAAAAGGTTTACACATTTCTTTTGGCAATCAATTATCGCTCCATAATTGAACAACCAATCCATTCCCAAAATAACATCAAACTCTCCAAGTTTTATCAAAATTATATCTACCATCATGATATTCCCCTTAATATTCACCCTACAATTCTTGTATACGAACCTAACAAGAATTACTTCCTTATTCGCAATTTCTATGCTTAAAGGGAAATTCAATTCTTCACTAGGCAATCCTAACCTCTTAGCAAATTCATCAGATATAAACGAGCAAGTAGCTCCCGAATCAAATAATACATAAGCATCTATATCATTGATTGGGATAATACTTGACACAACATCCTTTGGTTGAACAACATCTTGCACAATCATGTTGAAGGTTCTGGCTGTGGGTTTGTTTGATGTCGTTGGTCCAACAATGGTCCATGTACCTCCATTGCTACCTCCATTGCTTCATGTTGTCTCATTAGATTTCTTTTTAGGACAATCACGAGAAAAATGATCCCTTGACCCGCACGTGAAACAAACGTTCTTCTTAGGTTGATTGCAATTTGGGGCGATGTGACCTTCTCGGCCACAGTTAAAGCATACATGTTTCCCAATCAAGCATATACCCTTGTGAAACTTCCTGCATGTAGCACATGCTTCAAACTTCTTATTCTGCTGGTTACCCTGCTGACTTCCAGCACCCACATTTCCATTTCATTTTCTCTTCAGGTTATTGTTACCATTTCTGTAATACCCCGACTTTTTGAATAAAGATTAAATTTTCTCGCAATATATTTTTGAATATTATGGTGTGGATTTTATATAATGTTATAGTTGTGGATAATATTTACAAATTTTACAAAGTACGCAAGTTGTTATATAATATTCGATTGGTCGGGGAATATTCGTTTTAATAGAGAATATTCGTATAATGGAACAATCATTGGTGGACCTCCACAACGGAATTATTGTCGAATAAAGAAAATGACAAAAATACTTTATGAAAATAACGACGGAAGTTTTACCGTTAACTGTTGAACTACATGGTAGTAAAAGTACAGTAATACGCGTGGTTGAATAGTAGCACACGGTATTGATTATTGATGCTTACGTGAGAAGTCACTCAATTATACTCAATTATTGCTACAGTAATTGCTGCATCATATCTCTCATATTATTTATTCGATTATTGTCATAGTATCATCTGTATAATATATTGTTTTATTAAATCAATAATTGAGACGACAAAGTTATTCATATTATTAAATTGCTATATTTACAATGTCTAGAAGTTATGTCAGGAGAGGTTTGGTCACCTAATTGCGCGCCAATAGGGAGAAATCCTTATTGGAAAGCCCCCTCTTTCTTGGGAACGACCTGGTTGATAAATATTGGTAGATATAATATTAATGATGAATGTTAATAAAATTGAAGTTGTGTTTGAAGTTAAATTTGGAGACGCGGATGTGATATTTTAGTCCAAAACGATGAAATTAGTAAAAATAGTCTATAAACACAAAATTTTGTGGAATTCACTATTTGGTCAAAAAGTCAATAGTTGACTTTTTCGGTTAAAAAGTCATATTTCGAAATTTCAAAATTTATATTTTTAATAAAAATGATTTCATTGTGTTGGAATTATTATTTGTGTTAGTGAAAATCGATAATTATTTCGATAATAATTGATGGCTGGAGGTTATATTGACCAATCGGGTATTTAACCGGATAAATGAGCAATTGATTGCTATTATTTCATATGATTATAACTATTTGTTCACATGTGTATACTATTGTTTCACATTCTTGTTACTATTAGGGGAGTTGGTTCAAGATTGATAATACTTGCATGACTAAGTTAAAAATGGAGGTATAGATGGAGGTACTATACCGTAATTCGTATTTTCACATGTCTAGAACTATTGATTCACATAATTTACTATTGAATCACATTATTTACTATTAGGGGAGGTGGTGCAAGTTTGATAATACTTCAATGACTAAATTAAAAATAAAGGAAAAGTTGGAGGAATTGTACTGTAATTTTTCGAGCCCTAAAATGTGCAATTATCGAAACTATATTTTTTCTATAAATAGAAGCTCATTCTTCCTTTATTTCTCACCAATTCACAAAAGTGTTAGAGCGATTATTATAGAGAGAAATTATAGAAAGAAGAAGAGAAGTCTGCAACCTCACTATTCCAGTATCCAGTTTTTCTAAGGTATGGAATATTATTTCTTTCTTATTTATGAAGAGAACTTCTGTTATTCCATTCTTTATTATTCTGTTGGAATAACCTCTATACGCGGGCTACCCTATACTTGGTGAAATTCTTCTGTTGTTCCATTCTTTATCATTCTGTTGGAACATCCTGTCTGTGCGTTCTACGCCGGACCTGGTTTCGTCTTTATTATTCTATTGGAATATCCTGTCTGTGCGTTTTACGCCGGACCTAATTTCGTCTTTATTATTCTGTTGGAATATCATGTCTGTGCGTTTTACGCCGGACCTGATTCCGTCTTTATTATTCTGTTGGAATATCCTGTCTGTGTGTTTTACGCCGAACCTGATTCCGTTATTTATTATTCTGTTGGAATAACCTACATGTATGGTCTATCGTATGTCTGGTGATTTCTTTTGTTATTCCATTCCTTATTATACTCAGTTGGTTAAAGTTTTGACTTCTATAATCCATGAAATTAGTGGAATATCCTTGATATTTACGCTTCATCCAATATCTGTTCATGTAAATATTCTTCCGAGCATTCTTGAATTTTACTCTACAAAGCAGTATCATGTTGACAATTTGGACACATCCTCATATTTATATTTTTTGAAAGTCATCTGTGACCTGTAGTGCATAGATGGACTTGGTATGATTATGACCAGGGATTATTCGGTATAATCATGACCGTAATATTACAAATGATGTGGTAAAAGTCCTCATTGGCCCGTAGTGCATTGATGGACAGTTGTTGGCATGATTATGACCATTATTGAATACACAAATATTCTTGGCCCGTAGTGCATGGATAATTGTGGTCGTGATACAAAAGAATATCGTTGAACATAGTGCAGGGGTGATTCAATGATGTGGATTATTTATTAAGCTAAGTCTCAGCAATAAAAGTGATGAAAAACCTTTTAAATCATAAAAGATAGTAGATTTTATTCTCTACTTTACTCTTTTAATGGATTGCTTGTTCCGCTGTAGTTAAACTTGATGGTTGTTATATTGTATTAGTTTAACACTGTTGAAGGCTAACGATAATATATTATGCATTATCTTAATCATAATATTTCCTACTGGGCTAGTTTAGCTCACCCTTTTACTTTTATTATTCTCTTCAGGAAATGAGAACGTAGCAGGGACTAGTCAGGGAACGGAGTGATGGACCAGATGATAACATTAGTAGTCCTCACTATTCTGTGAAATAATGTGATAATAATTGTAATGAGGACTCCTTTTGAGTTTGTATAATCTCTAGTAGACAATATTTGTATTCAAACTCATAGCTTATGTTTTGTCGTATTGTACACGACAATTGTATTATTAAGTTGTATTTGAATTCTGTACCATGTATCTGGCGACTCAAGATGAGTGATGTATACCTAATTTTGGGGGCGTCACAGTTGGTATCAAAGCTTAGGGATATGATCCATGGCTAAGATGTGAGACTAGAACTAGTAGGGGAGATACGGGGAATTCCTTCGCTAGTATGACCTACCTAAGTTTATTTGGTATTTAATTGGTTGGTCAGAGTATATGGATAATATGTTGCATGTCAATTAACCCTTGTTTTGTGGCAATATTTGAAAATGGCATCCGAGAATATTGAGAATAGCAATGGAGCACAAGAAACCATTGAGTCTCCCCAGATCAACAATCAAAATAATGTGCATTAGGAAGACGACAATCCTCATGCAAACAACAACACTGACCAAATGATGAACGATGGAATGTTCAAAGGCTTTATGCAATTCATGCAACATCAGGCGAGAGCGGCTCTTGTCCAAAATATAGGTGGAAACACAGGAAACTCTCGGACGGTTACCGCTAAATAGTTCAGGGAGCTGTGACCACCGGAGTTTATTGGAGAGCCAAAACCACTTAAGGGTGAATCTTGGATAAAGCAGATCACCAATATATTTGATGTCTTAAGATGCTCCGAGGAGCAAAAGGTTCCCTTCGCCACCTTTATGTTGCGTGAAGAGGCAGATTACTGGTGGGAATCTATAAAACGTACCCAGCCTGACGCACTCAAGATGCCTTTGGAGAAGTTCCACGAGCTATTCAACGACAAGTACTTTCCCGAAAGTATTCGTCACATGAAGGAGGTGGAGTTTATCAAGTTGGAACAAAACAATATGACCGTGTCGCAATACGAGGCTAAATTTGCGGAGTTATCCCGGTTTGCATCCCATTTGGTCGATAATGAGGAGCGAATGACGCGAATATTTTTAAGAGGTTTGAAATCGGAGATACGTCAATATCTTATTTCTCATAAATTGTGTTTGTACTCAGATGTTGTAAATAGGGCTCAGTTATTGGAGCGCGATAATGAGTCAACACAACTAATGGAAAGCACCCGACAACATTAAAATACCAGTGGTAACAGTCATCGAAACGGTGACAACAAGCATGGAGGGAATTAACATGCCAGAAATGGTAACCACTTCGGTGGTAATCATAGCTAAGACAATAAGAATGGACATTTCAATAAGAGGAGATTCAACAATGATGGAAAGACGTCAGCACCAACACCCATTGTCAAGGAAGGAGAATGACCACCTATCATATGCTTCAAATGCTAAGGGGAGGGACACATCAGTCCAAACTGCGCGATGCCGTCCAAAGCATGTTATAATTATGGAAGGGAAGGTCACTTAGCTCGATTTTGTCGTTCACCAAAGACAAGTTCAGCTAGGATAGAGGCACCAAAGGCCATCCCATAAAAGTCAAAGTCGGTAGTGCAAGGGAGAGTGTTTGTTGTGACTTCCCAGAAATCAAGGAACCTGAACGAGGTTATCACGGGTAAGATTATCATAAACTCTAATGAAGTCTATACCTTATTTGATACCGGTTCTACCCATTCTTTTATTTCTCCTATTTGCGCTCAACGTTTAAATTTGACTTCGGAGAAATTAGACTTTGACTTATCTGTTAAAACTCCATTAGGAGAAACCTTCATTACATCCACTGTTTATAAGTCTTGTTTGATGCAAATTGGTAACCGTACGTTACCTGCCGATCTTATCTCCTTAAAAATACTTGCATTTGACGTGATTCTTGGGATTGATTGGTTAACTACTCATCATTCTAAAATTGATTGTTTTCGTAAGGTTGTTAGCTTTCATATTCCTAATAAACCTATTCTGCAAATTCAAGCGACCAAACCATTCAAATCAATCACGGACATCTCAAGCCATAAAGCTATTTGTTTATTGAAAAATGGATGTCAAGCTTTCTTAGCTCATGTCACGGATTTAAACAAAAATACATCAGTTTTGAATGATATTTCTGTTGTTAATAAATTTCCTGATGTATTCCCTGAGAAACTTCCTGGCCTACCCCCAGAGCGTGAAATTATATTTTGTATCGACCTTGAACCTGGTACAAACCCCATTTCCAAAGCCCCATATCGAATGGCTCCTATTAAACTTCAGGAGTTAAAGACGCAATTGCAGGAATTGTTAGACATACGTTTCATTCGTCCTAGTACGTCTCCTTGGGGTGCTCCTGTTCTATTCGTGAAGAAGAAATGTGATAGCCCCGAATCCGGGCCCTAAATCACCGCGGATCCAGTATACTAATTCTATAACTGTTTGCGGAAGATATAAACATAAATTGTTTATACATTAAACTTTACACACTTATTCCCCAAGGTCGAGTAACCTTAACTTAATACACATTTCATAAACTTTCTATCATACAACACATTTATCAAAATACGCTATTACAAACTAGCCGTACTTTATATCTCAAGCTGAACTTGGCTTTAACCGTTTCCTATATCCGAACGCATTCGCCTTATCTGCAATTTTTTATCATGATATAGCAAGGGTGAGCATGAAAGTTGCCCAGCAAGTTTATATACAACAATATAACGATATATCATGATTGAAGAGTATGAATAATGAGCTTGCTATAATTCATCAATATAATTGAGAACTAGCACGAACAAATTTTTGACTGAACAAGTTTTAAACATGAACAAACATTTCTGAACCAACTGTTAATGAAGGTGATCAGCCTTTCATACCTGACTTATACGTGCAAGATGTACAGGATACAAATTTCATGGCAATCAGCAATGATTAATCATAAGCTTGAAGAAACTACTCTTATTAGAGTTAAGTAAAAGAAACTTGCCTGAACCGTTGATTACTGCAACGTAATTTATATCGCTTTACCCGAAGACCTAATATTAGTAATATAGATCTCCAATATTAGAATAATATCATCACAGTATAATACTGTTATATTTACATCCACAGAATAACCTAAACACATTACCACATAACCATATCAGTCTATAATTCACATAAGACTTAGTATCAGTTAGACTATTAAGTTTGAGTTGAAACTGACACAATTTTAACATCCCGACGGTCTAGTCGGTCAACACTCGAGTTTAAGTTCAGTTAAACTCTGATTAAGCACTTAACCATGCCATAGAATCACATTTATATGATTTAACACTCGCTTTTTCATTTCATAAGTTATTCGCTAACACTTAGTAAGTTAAATACTAATCCAGCAACCTAGATTCTAAATCTAGCAACCAAATTTCTAATTCAGCAATCTGGATTCACCAATCCATAAATTCAGTCAACTTCTTTTCAATCCATCAAGCTGTATTCATCAGATTTTCTAATCCAGCAAACTGGATTCACAAATTACACAATCCAACAAGCTGAATTCTATATCCATTTTACAAAAATACCAAATCAGTTTATTATTTTCCAATTCTTTGGCCAAACATATATACATGTATTTCATACACAAAAAGTATTTTTCCGTAATTTTCTAACTTCCTTTGATATTTTTCAAAAATTAATTCTAGTGCGTAGCTTAAGAAATTAGCTACCTCGTGCTTAACTCCAAAAATTCCCATCTCTTGGGATAACCTTATATATGTTAACGTGATGCTCCATTTTAAATTTTGTGGCAATCGGAGTTGTAGAACTCCGGTTATAGTTATTTCCGTCGGAAAATCACAACAATTGTAATGGTCATAACTTGTTCGTTTTAAATCGAAATTAGCTCATTTTTGGACACGAGCTACATAATACCAAATATTTTCATTTCCCAAAAGCCTGGAATTTTTCTTATTAAATAAATGTCAGAAACAGCCCCCGGAAACTTTTGGGCAGCAACTTTTTGTCATTTGGCAGTTTTGGAGTCCTTCACCAAAACTTAAATAAAATGAAATCTATAACTCCGATTAATGATCCGTCAATTTTTTTTGGGTTCGTATCTTTCCGAACTACAGTTTTCATATATCACAATCCATATTTGGACATGTTAAGCTCCCAGAATTTAGCTCGGAAGTGGCTGTTACAAAACTGTCCTTTTAACAGTTTTTATTACCTTTGTGTAGTTTGGGAGAAATCCCATAACTTGTTCAATATTCAACCTATTTGAGTAATTCCAAAGGGATTTTACCCTTAACACATATATCTAGCATCGCAAGAACATAAATCACAAATATCCATCATAGATTTCAAGAAAAATAAAAACCTAGCTCACACTTTAAAAGTTCAAACTTTTCCGAAAAAATTCCATTTTTCTCTTCCTTTGATTCAAACCAAAATCAACACCCATTATGGGTAGATCCAAACAATAAAAACTTAATAACATGTATATACATAGTTTTTGAGTTTAGAAACAAAGTTTCTTATTTCATCAAACAAGCATCAACCACAAGATTAAATAATATCAAGACTAAGAAAATTAGGATTTTCTACATTTAGAAAACCTAGCTTCACTTTTCTTGTTTTTTTGATCTAACTTCTAACACTCAAGATGGATAGATCCACACATAAAATACTCTAATTCATGTAGATCTAAGATTTTAAACCTCAAGATCACAACTTCAAGTTGTCAAAACTCAAATCAAAACATAAAGGAAATAGACTACATAAGTAGACATTTTTGCTATACCTTAGCTTTTCTTCTTCTCCTTCTTCTTAGTTTGATCATGGAGCTTGGATGTCTCACCTAAAACTCCCCTTTCTCTCCTCTTATTGCTTATCCGGCCAAGCTCCTTCATTTTTCACCTTCTCCACTCATTCTCTCTCTTTCTCCCGTTCTCTCTTTCTTTCTCTTGGCTTTCTCTCTTCTCTCTTTCTTCTTTTCTATTTTTGCTTCTATCCCTTTCTCTTTCTCTAGCTTATCTAATTTGGAAAGGAATAATAAAAGTAACTAAAGTGTTAGTATGATTTTCATGTATATTTGCTATAATGTGTAAGTATACTTCTCCCCTTGCTTCTCTCTCTTATCATATCAATTACCAACTCATGTTGCTTGCAAGTATAAGCATATGTGTTGGTTAAATAAAAATTGGACACCTTAGGATAGTTGTTGAGAGTTAGTAAATAATTCTTGTCAAATTAAATTAACCATGTGCTCCTCTTTCTCTCCCACTTAATCATTTAATGTTGCTTGAAAGCTATACTAAATGTTGGATAAATAAACAAGTGACACATATGGAGAGTTGGTGACCAACTTAGACAAATAAGAGACCAAAATAAATGTTAGTCACATGCTCAATCTCTCCTCATTTTTCCTCCTACATAAACCGGCCAATGTGGCCCTTATGCACCTACATGTTGGTTTTTTTTATTGCTTGCAAGCTTAGTAATATGTGATAGATTTGTCAAAGAATTGACACATGTGGTAGTTGGTGGGAGTGGTTGAACCACTTTATCCACTAAAACAAGTTATCAACAACCCTCAATGCTCTCCTTGTCTCCTCTCTAGAACCGACCATGTGGCATAAGATTCTTCCAAGTTTGAACATAAGTGTTTATAATTAAAATGTTGACACCTAAGTGGAGTTGTTCAACAACTAAAGTGAGCAATTATCACATTCATCTCCCCTTTTTCCTCTCTTATCATGGTCGGCCACTTGGCCATTTACTTACCAAGTTTGGCTTTTTCATTTAATGCTTATTTGATTTAACAAATGTCCAACATGCTCCTCCCACTTGGGCTTATCAATAAAACTATTTGAGCCACTCAATTAATGTATTGTTTGGGCCTCTAAAATATACATAATCCAATACCTTAAATTCTTATCCAACCCAATTCATTTAATTAGGGTTTTTACTCCCTCAATTATAAGATAAATCCTTACTCATGCCCACTTATTTCCTTAACCCAATTAGACTTGCTATAATTAGGTTATAAAATTAATCATTTGAGATATATAAAATAAATCTCTTAAAATTAGTATATATTCTAAATACCACAATTCTCTTTTTACATAACCCTTAAGTTATTAAATCCTTCATTCCTAATATATATTTAGGGTTTCACTAGTTTCTTTTATTTGTTTATATAATAAACAAAGATAAATCATCACATAATGTTCATATTCATTACTCACATAACTACTAATCCTTAGGATTTTATACATAGCATTAGAGTTTCTAATTTAGCAATTAGGGTTATCTCTAATATATTATCAAAATACATAAGCCATTATATTTAGCTTTTGATTTCCCAAATTAGGGTTTCTGAACATATCGTTAGGGTTTTCTAACTTAATCACCGTATTCATATCATGATTTTAGTGTTTCGGATTCCCGGAACTGAAACTAGGATTTCCAGAATCGATTCTAGGGTTTCTCATCAGACGTTAGGGTTTTCTAATAGAACATTGTCGTTCTTAATATACGATTAGGGTTTAACATATATATTCTTTATCTGGTCAACCCTTGACCCTTAACCACATTCTGAACACATACATAACCATTTTCACCGAACTTAATCACATAAATCCTTAATCCTGAATAATTCACCTATATCATTCACAGAATTTTGAAATCCTCAAAATTCAATCCCAATAACATCAAACGTATACACTTATTTTCTATCTAGGTCTATTATTTGACCTTAAATCAATCATTTAAGATTTTAATAACTTGTCTAAATTCTCGGGTTGTCACATTCACCCCTCCTTATAAGAATTTCGTCCCTGAAATTCACCTTACACCTTACACCGTGCACCTTACACCATTCACACATATTTCACATGCTACCCAATACACCACTCACAATGGTAAAAATTTTAAAACTGTGCTGAGGATTCATATAGACTGTTTGTTTTTCATTTTCGCAAAGGTTTTATGAAAATTCATTCGTAAACCGTCATTACTTACATACACAAAGGGTGATTAGCCCAATATGCCCTGTACTGGCCAAGTACTAATTTTATCTGTTTTCCCATCACTGCCAAAGGCACAAAATTTTTACCTCAGTCTTATTTGATTCCACAGCAAAACAATTTGGTTTGGGAAATTTCTTTCAATAAAACATTTTTGAGAATGACGTCATGATGCCGCACTGTATTTACAGTCCGTTGAGGATTTTGTCATTTGGTGATTTTGTCATACTACATCATACTGTAGTGGGCTGACGATCCTTAGATCACATCCAACACCAAGTAATTGTGCATTGATAACTCCATCATTTTTTTATCATCTCTGCACCAGGTCACATGGTACATAATTGATAAATAAAAACTATTTTTTTAAAAGGCACATAGTGCGTATTTAGCTTGATGTCAAAAATTTGAGGTTTAACAAAGCTAGGAGTTTAGGAAAACCTAAGTCTCCACTAATGATCATATGCTTAACAATCTATCTGTTCCTATAATCCTTAACACTCCATTCACACACAACTATACCTAGTTCATAAAACTACACTTATGAGTTCATAACCTGTCCACAATTATATGAGTTTACGAACTTACCCTAGTCTGACCTTTGGCGTCCGTTCGCTGAGGGGCTCATAAACATTTCATATAACTATAAGTCAAGAAGTTCACATAAGTATGAGTTCTAAGAACTCATACTTAATCCTATATTCTCTACCTATGACCTATTTATCTGTATTTAACAACTAACGTGACACAACATTTCAATTATTACCAATGCCACCAACTAAGTAGGTTTTACACTAAGTACAATTCCCCGCCCATACAAGGAATCATACAACTCAGTTGCTGACACGAGTCCTCATTGAAATCCCCACCTAATCTTAACCCCCTTTTTCCATACGAATTTCATTTAATCCGTATCCATAATCCATAACTCTTTCATGAGTTTTCATAGTACCATTTCATAGTACAACTTACACACAACATCTTGCTGTAAACTTTTCAATCATAAGATTGATTCTTTATGGCTGTCATAACCTTATCAGATCATAGGGTGATCTTATCGTATATATTACGATTCAATTTCATTCACTATGATCGTTTTGTTTTACGATCTCCTATTCCTACACTTTCAGTCTTTTAGACTCGATCTATTCACCATTACAGTTCAACTTTATTATCAGAGTTAGGAAACTCTATGTCTTTATACTCGCCGAGATTTATCTTTGAATCTTACCGACCAACTAACTCTATGTGAGTTAGATCTTATCCTAATCACTGCGGTTATTGGTCTCAGGTATTCCTACCTAAGCTTCATAACCAACAGCTCTGATACCAACTGTGATAGCCCCGAATCCGGGCCCTAAATCACCGCGGTTCCGGTATACTAATTCTATAACTGTTTGCGGAAGATATAAACATAAATTGTTTATACATTAAACTTTACACACTTATTCCCCAAGGTCGAGTAACCTTAACCTAATACACATTTCATAAACTTTCTATCATACAACACATTTATCAAAATACGCTATTACAAACTAGCCGCACTTTATATCCCAAGCTGAACTTAAATTTAACTGTTTCCTATATCCGAACGCATTCGCCTTATCTGCAATGTTTTATCATGATATAGCAAGGGTGAGCATGAAAGTTGCCCAGCAAGTTTATATACAACAATATAACGATATATCATGATTGAAGAGTATGAATAATGAGCTTGCTATAATTCATCAATATAATTGAGAACTAGCACGAACAAATTTTTGACTGAACAAGTTTTAAACATGAACAAACATTTCTGAACCAACTTGTAATGAAGGTGATCAGCCTTTCATACCTGACTTATACATGCAAGATGTACAGAATACAAATTTCATGGCAATCAGCAATGATTAACCATAAGCTTGAAGAAACTACTCTTATTAGAGTTAAGTAAAAGAAACTTGCCTGAACCGTTGATTACTGCAACGTAATTTATATCGCTTTACCCGAAGACCTAATATTAGTAATATAGATCTCCAATATTAGAATAATATCATCACAGTATAATATTGTTATATTTATATCCACAGAATAACCTAAACACATTACCACATAACCATATCAGTCTATAATTCACATAAGACTTAGTATCAGTTAGACTATTAAGTTTGAGTTGAAACTGGCACGATTTTAACATCCCGACGGTCTAGTCGGTCAACACTCGAGTTTAAGTTCAGTTAAACTCTGCTTAAGCACTTAACCATGCCATAGAATCACATTTATATGATTTAACACTCGCTTTTTCATTTCATAAGTTATTCGCTAACACTTAGTAAGTTAAATACTAATCCAACAACCTAGATTCTAAATCTAGCAACCAAATTTCTAATTCAGTAATCTGGATTCACCAATCCATAAATTCAGTCAACTTCTTTTCAATCCATCAAGCTGTATTCATTAGATTTTCTAATCCAGCAAACTGGATTCACAAATTACACAATCCAACAAGCTGAATTCTATATCCATTTTACAAAAATACCAAATCAGTTTATTATTTTCCAATCCTTTGGCCAAACATATATACATGTATTTCATACACAAAAAGTATTTTTCCGTAATTTTCTAACTTCCTTTGATATTTTTCAAAAATTAATTCTAGTGTGTAGCTTAAGAAATTAGCTACCTCGTGCTTAACTCCAAAAATTCCCATCTCTTGGGATAACCTTATATATGTTAACGTGATGCTCCATTTTAAATTTTGTGGCAATCGGAGTTGTAGAACTTCTGTTATAGCGATTTCCGTCGAAAAATCACAAAAATTGTAATGGTCATAACTTGTTCGTTTTAAATTGGAATTAGCTCATTTTTGGACACGAGCTACATAATACCAAATATATTCATTTCCCAAAAGCCTGGAATTTTTATCATTAAATAAATGTCCGAAACAGCCCCCGGAAACTTTTGGGCAGCAACTTTTTGTCATTTGGCAGTTTTGGAGTCCTTCACCAAAACTTAAATAAAATGAAATCTATAACTCCGATTAATGATCCGTCAATTTTTTTTGGGTTCGTATCTTTCCGAACTATAGTTTTGATATATCACAATCCATATTTGGACATGTTAAGCTCCCGGAATTTAGCCCGGAAGTGGCTGTTACAAAACTGTCCTTTTAACAGTTTTTATTACCTTTGTGTAGTTTGGGAGAAATCCCATAACTTGTTCAATATTCAACCTATTTGAGTAATTCCAAAGGGATTTTACCCTTAACACATATATCTAGCATCCCAAGAACATAAATCACAAATATCCATCATAGATTTCAAGAAAAATAAAAACCTAGCTCACACTTTAAAAGTTCAAACTTTTCCGGAAAAATTCCATTTTTCTCTTCCTTTGATTCCAACCAAAATCAACACCCATTATGGGTAGATCCAAACAATAAAAACTTAATAACATGTATATACATAGTTTTTGAGTTTAGAAACAAAGTTTCTTATTTCATCAAACAAGCATCAACCACAAGATTAAATAATATCAAGACTAAGAAAATTAGGATTTTCTACATTTAGAAAACCTAGCTTCACTTTTCTTGTTTTTTTTTATCTAACTTCTAACACTCAAGATGGATAGATCCACACATAAAATACTCTAAATCATGTAGATCTAAGATTTTAAACCTCAAGATCACAACTTCAAGTTGTCAAAACTCAAATCAAAACATAAAGGAAATAGACTACATAAGTAGACATTTTTGCTATACCTTAGCTTTTCTTCTTCTCCTTCTTCTTCGTTTGATCATGGAGCTTGGATGTCTCACCTAAAACTCCCCTTTCTCTCCTCTTATTGCTTATCCGGCCAAGCTCCTTCATTTTCCACCTTCTCCACTCATTCTCTCTCTTTCTCCCGTTCTCTCTTTCTTTCTCTTGGCTTTCTCTCTTCTCTCTTTCTTCTTTTCTATTTTTGCTTCTATCCCTTTCTCTTTCTCTAGCTTATCTAATTTGGAAAGGAAGAATAAAAGTAACTAAAGTGTTAGTATGATTTTCATGTATATTTGCTATAATGTGTAAGTATACTTCTCCCCTTGCTTCTCTCTCTTATCATATCAATTACCAACTCATGTTGCTTGCAAGTATAAGCATATGTGTTGGTTAAATAAAAATTGGACACCTTAGGATAGTTGTTGAGAGTTAGTAAATAATTCTTGTCAAATTAAATTAACCATGTGCTCCTCTTTCTCTCCCACTTAATCATTTAATGTTGCTTGAAAGCTATACAAAATGTTGGATAAATAAACATGTGACACATATGGAGAGTTGGTGACCAACTTAGACAAATAAGAGACCAAAATAAATCTTAGTCACATGCTCAATCTCTCCTCATTTTTCCTCCTACATAAACCGGCCAATGTGGCCCTTATGCACCTATATGTTGGTTTTATTTTATTGCTTGCAAGCTTAGTAATATGTGATAGATTTGTTAAAGAATTGACACATGTGGTAGTTGGTGGGAGTGGTTGAATCACTTTATCCACTAAAACAAGTTATCAACAAACCTCACAAGCTCTCCTTGTCTCCTCTCTAGAACCAGCCATGTGGCATAAGATTCTTCCAAGTTTGAACATAAGTGTTGGATAATTAAAATGTTGACACCTAAGTGGAGTTGTTCACCAACTAAAGTGAGCAATTATCACATTCATCTCCCCTTTTTCCTCTCTTATCATGGTCGGCCACTTGGCCATTTACTTACCAAGTTTGGCTTTTTCATTTAATGCTTATTTGATTTAACAAATGTCCAACATGCCCCTCCCACTTGGGCTTATCAAAAAAAATATTTGAGCCACTCAATTAATGTATTGTTTGGGCCTCTAAAATATACATAATCCAATACCTTAAATTCTTATCCAACCCAATTCATTTAATTAGGGTTTTTACTCCCTCAATTATAACACAAATCTTTACTCATGCCCACTTATTTCCTTAAACCAATTAGACTTGCTATAATTAGGTTATAAAATTAATCATTTGAGATATATAAAATAAATCTCTTAAAATTATTATATATTCTAAATACCACAATTCTCTTTTTCCATAACCCTTAAGTTATTAAATCCTTCATTCCTAATATATATTTAGGGTTTCACTAGTTTCTTTTGTTTGTTTATATAATAAACAAAGATAAACCATCACATAATGTTCATATTCATTACTCACATAACTACTAATCCTTAGGATTTTATACATAGCATTAGAGTTTCTAATTTAGCAATTAGGGTTATCTCTAATATATTATCAAAATACATAAGCCATTATATTTAGCCTTTGATTTCCCAAATTAGGGTTTCTGAACATATCGTTAGGGTTTTCTAACTTAATCACCATATTCATATCATGATTTTAGTGTTTCAGATTCCCGGAACTGAAACTAGGGTTTCCAGAATCGATTCTAGGGTTTCTCATCAGACGTTAGGGTTTTCTAATAGAACATTATCGTTCTTAATATACGATTAGGGTTTAACATATATATTCTTTATCTGGTCAACCCTTGACCCTTAACCACATTCTGAACACATACATAACCATTTTCAGCGAACTTAATCACATAAATCCTTAATCCTGAATAATTCACCTATATCCTTCACAGAATTTTGAAATTCTCAAAATTCAATCCCAATAACATCAAACGCATAAACTTATTTTCTATCTAGGTCTATTATTTGACTTAAATCAATTATTTAAGATTTTAGTAACTTGTCTAAATTCTCGGGTTATCACAAGAAAGATGGGAGTATGCGACTTTGTATTGATTATCGGGAGTTAAATCATGTCACCATCAAAAATAGGTACCCATTGTCACGTATTGATGACCTGTTTGACCAGTTGCGTGGCGCCAAATTCTTTTCAAAGATTGATCTTCGTTCAGGATATCATCAATTGAAGATTAGAACCGATGACATTCCAAAGACGACTTTCAGAACTCGGTATGGGCATTATAAATTCCTAGTCATGTCCTTTTGATTAACTAATGCTCCTGCTGCCTTCATGGATATGATGAACCGAGTATTCAAGGAATATTTGAATTATTTTGTGGTCGTCTTTATTGATGACATCCTCATATATTCCAAAAGCCGTGAAGATCATGAGCAACACTTGAGGTTGATACTCAAAAAGCTTCGTGAAAACAAACTATATGCCAAGTTAAAGAAATGCGAGTTCTGGCTTGAGGAAGTTGCATTCCTTGGGCACGTGATATCAAATCATGGGATATCTGTTGACCCGACAAAGATTGAAGCAATTTAAAGCTGGGAGCAACCTAAATCAGTGACCGAAGTACGTAGCTTTCTTGGCTTAGCTGGTTATTATCGGAGATTCGTAGAAGGGTTTTCTAAAATCGCTACTCCATTAAATCAGCTGACTCGAAAAGATACAAAATTCGGTTGGAGCGTGGAATATGAGAAGAGTTTTCAAGAACTCTAGAGGAGACTCATTTTTTCACCTGTTCTGACAATACCATTTGGCTCGGAGGGATTCGTCATCTACAGTGATGCTTCGGGCAAAAGGTTAGGATGTGTTCTCATGCAACATGTGAAAGTCATAGCCTATGCCTCACGACAACTCAAAGAAAATGAGAGGAATTGTCCTACTCATGATCTAGAGTTGACAGCTGTCGTTTTCGCACTTAAAATTTGGAGGCGTTACCTGTATGGGGAGAAAGTTGAAATCTTTATGGATCATAAAAGCCTCAAATATTTCTTCACTCAAAAGGAACTCAACATGCGACAATGACGTTGTCTTAAATTGTTGAAAGATTATGATCATACCATCCAATACCATCCTGGAAAAGCGAGCGTGGTAGCTGACACATTGAGTAGAAGATCATATGCGGGTACGAGTGCAATATTGTCAACGCAAAGGACCATTTTGTATGACTTGCAAAGGATGGAGATAGAGATAAAGACTGCAGGGACCCACATGATGATGGCGAATATACGAGTAAAACCAACTTTAATTGATAAAATTAAAGCTGCTCAAGTTACAGATCCGGAGCTGATGCGTATGAGGAAGAAAGTGCAAGAAGGAGCGATGCCGGAAGCATGAATCGATGATGAAGGAATACTTCGAGTCAACTCCAGACTTTGTGCTGTTAACGATCCTGAGTTAAAGTATAAAATCATGATGGAGGCGCACAACACACCATTTGCAATCCATCCTGGGAGTACCAAAATGTATCGTGATCTTCGACATACATTTTGGTGGAGCAATATGAAGAAAGAGATAGCAGAGTTTATCTCAAGGTGTTTAACTTGTCAACGAGTCAAGGCGGAGCATTAAGTACCAAAAGGTCCATTGCAACCACTTAAAATTCCAGAATGGAAGTGGGAACACATTACTATGGATTTCGTTACTGGTCTTCCCAAGGTTTCTCAAGGCATAGATGCAATTTGGGTCATTGTTGATAGATTGACCAAGTCTGCTCATTTCCTACCTATACGAGAAATTTATACACTTGAACGTCTTGCTCGTACGTACACAAAAGAGATTGTAAGACTGCATGGTATGCCAGTATCCATAGTTTTTGATCGAGACCCAAGATTCATTTCAAGATTTTGGGTTAGTTTGCAAAAAGCTATGGGCACGGACTTACGATTTAGCTCGGCATATCAATGTCAGACGGACGGACAGTCAGAGAGGACCATTCAAACTCTTGAAGATCTATTAAGACTCTGTGTCCTTGACTTAAAGGGAAGTTGGGATAAGTTCCTACCATTGGTGGAGTTTTCCTATAACAACAGTTATCAAACAAGTATTGGCATGGCTCTATTTGAGGCGTTGTATGGAAGAAAGTGTCGTTCTCCAGTATGCTGGGATAAGGTGGGTGAAGCAACGTTGTTGGGACTAGAGTTGGTACGTATGACTACAGAAAAGATAGAAACGATTCGACAACGTATATAAACCTCACAAGATCGATAAAAGAGTTATGTTGATCTTCATCGAAAGGACGAAGAATTCGATATTGGAGATTATGTGTTGTTACGTTTTGCTCCATGGAAAGGAATTACAAGATTTGGAAAGAGAGGAAAGCTCAACCCTCGATTCATTGGCCCATTTTTAATCCTCGATCGAGTACGAACTATGGCATATAGATTCGCTTTACCGCCAAGTATGTCTCGTGTTCATAATGTTTTTCACATATCTATGTTACGTAAATATGTGAAAGCCCCAAACCACATTATTGAATTAGAACCAGACAAGATAGAGGAAGATTTAATGTATGAAGAGTTACCTTTTAAAATCTTGGATAAAAAGGATCATATTCTACGCTCCAAGGTTATACCTCAAGTCAAATTTTTGTGGAGAAACCACGATGTGGAATAAATGACCTGGGAGTTAGAATCTGAGATGAAATGAAGATATCCTTACTTCTTCGACATACCAGGTACGCACCCTAATTTCGAGGACGGAATTTCATAAGAAAGGGAGGTTATAAGATCCCAACTTTTTGAATAAAGATTAAATTATCTCGAAATATATTTTTGAATAATATGGTGTGGATTTGATATAATGTTATAGTTGTGGGTAATATTTACAAATTTTGCAAAGTACGTAAGTTGTTATATAATATTCGATTGATCGGGGAATATTCGTTTTAACAGGGGATATTCGTACAACGACACAATCATTGGTGGACCTCCACAACGGAATTATTGTCAGATTGAGAAAACGACAAAAATACTTTATGAAAATAACGGCGAAAGTTTTACCGTTAACTTTTGAACTACCCGCTAGTAAAAGTACAGTAATACACGTGGTTGTATAGTAGCACACGGTATTAATTATTGATGCTTACGTGAGAAGTCACTCAGTTATACTCAATTATTGCTATAGTAATTGTTGCATCATATTTCTCATATTATTGATTCGATTATTGTCATAGTATCATCTGTATAATATGTTATTTTATTAAATCAATAATTGAGACGATAAAGTTATTCATATTATTAAATTGAAATATTTACAATGTCTAGAAGTTCTGTCAAGGAGAGGTTTGATCACCTAATTGCGCGCCAATAGGGAGAAATCCTTATTGGAAAGCCCCCTCTTTCTTGGGAACGACCTAGTTGATAAATATTATGAGTTATAATATTAATGATAAATGCTATTAAAATTGAAGTTGTGTTCAGAGTTAAATTTGGAGACGCGGGACATGATATTTGTGTCCAAAACAATGAAATTGGTAAAAATAGTCTATCAACTCAAAATTTTCCGTAATTCACTATTTGGTCAAAAAGTCAACAGTTGAATTTTTTGGGAAAAGTCAAAATTTGAAATTTCAAAATTTATATTTTTGATAAAAATGGTTTCATTGTGTTAGAATTATTTGTATTAGTTAAAATCGACAATTATTTCGATAATAATTGATGTCTGGAGGTTATATTAACCAATCGGGTATTTAACCAGATAAATGAGCAATTGATTGCTATTATTTCACATGATTATAATTATTTATTCACATGTGTATACTACTATTTCACATTCTTGTTACTATTAGGGGAGTTGGTGCAAGATTGATAATACTTGCATGACTAAGTTAAAAATGGATGTATAGATGGAGGTACTATACTGTAATTCATATTTTCACATGTCTAGAACTATTGATTCACATAATTTACTATTGAATCACATTATTTACTATTAGTGGAGGTGGTACAAGTTTGATAATACTTCAATGACTAAATTAAAAATAAAGCAAAAGTTGGAGGTATTGTACTATAATTTTTCGAGCCCCAAAACGTGCAATTATCGAAACTATATTTTTCTATAAATAGAAGCCCATTCTTCCTTTATTTCTCACCAATTCACAAAAGCTTTAGAGAGATTATTATAGAGCGAAATTATGGAAAGAAGAAGAGAAGTCTGCAACCTCACTATTTTAGAATCCAATTTTTCTAAGGTAGGGAGTATTATTTCTTTCTAATATATGAAGAGAACTTCTGTTATTCCATTCTTTATTATTCTGTTGGAATAACATGTATACGCGAGCTACCTTATACTTGGTGAAATTCTTCTGTTATTTCATTCTTTATCATTCTGTTGGAAAATCATGTCTATGTGTTCTACGCCGGACCTGGTTCCGTCTTTATTATTCTGTTGGAATATCTTATCTATGCATTTTACGTCGGACCTGATTCCGTCTTTATTATTCTGTTGGAATATCCTGTCTGTGCGTTTTATGCCGGACCTGATTTCGTTATTTATTATTCTGTTGGAATAACCTGCATGTGCGGTCTATCGCATGTCTGGTGATTTCTTTTGTTATTCCATTCCTTATTATACTAAGTTGGTTAAAGTTTTGACTTCTATAATCCATGAAATTAGTGGAATATCCTTGATATTTGCGCTTCATCCAGTATCTTTTCATGTAAATATTCTTCCGAGCATTCTTGAATTTTACTCTACAAAGCAGTATCATGTTGACAATTTGGACATTATTGTTTCTTGGATAAATTAATTCTTGAACTTGTTTTATTGAATTCTTATATCATTGTCATAATCCTCATATTTATATTTTTTAAAAGTCATCTGTGACATGTAGTGCATAGATGGACTTGGTATGATTATGACTAGGGATTATTTGGTATAATCATGACCGTAATATTACAAATGATGTAGTAAAAGTCCTCATTGTCCCGTAGTGCATTGATGGACAGTTGTTGGCATGATCATGACCATTATTGAATAGACAAATATTCTTGGCCTGTAGTGCATGGATAATTATGGTCGTGATACTAAAGAATATCCTTGGTCGTAGTGCAGGGGTGAGTCGATGATGTGGATTATTTATTAAGCTGAGTCCCAGCGATAAAAGTGATGAAAAACCTTTTAAATCATAAAAGATAGTATATTTTATTCTCTACTTTACTCTTTTAATGGATTGCTTGTTCCGCTGCAGTTAAACTTGATGGTTGTTATATTGTATCAGTTTACCACTGTTGAAGGCTAACGATAATATATTCTGCATTATCTTAGTCATAATATTTCCTACTGGGCTAGTTTAGCTCACCCTTTTACTTTTATTTTTCTCTTCAAGAAATGGGAACGTAGTATGGACTAGTCGGGGAACGGAGTGACGGACCAGATGATAGCATTAGTAATCCTCACTATTCTGTGAAATAGTGTCATAATAATTGTAATGAGGGCTCCTTTTGAGTTTGTATAATCTCTAGTAGACAATATTTGTATCCAAACTCACAGCTTATGTTTTGTCGTATTGTATACGATAGTTGTATTTGAATTCTGTACCATGTATCTGGCGACTCAAGATGGGTGATGTATACCAAATTTGGGGGGGGGGGGGGGTCACAATTTCCACTACCACCACCACCAATCTTAACCTCTCCTTCATTTTTCTTCTTTCTTTGTTCTTGATTAAACTTCGTTACCGCCTCACCTCCACCTTCAGCGAGAATTGCCTTCTCCATTACTACTGTAAATGTCTTCAGCTAGAACATGGAGACCCTACTATACAACCATGGTTTTAGTCCCTATTCAAACCTCTTCGCCTTGCGCTCATCAGTGTTGACTTGATATAGCGCAAACCTCTCCAACTCGTTAAATTTTACGGCATACTCTGATACCGTCATTGTACCCTGTTTCAATTCTAGAAACTACACCTCCAACTGATTCTTCGAACTCTCTAGGAAATAAGTCTCAAAGAATATCTCCTTAAACCTATCCCAAGTCATAACCCCTTGTCCTCCTCGAGTTTTATTGGCCTGCCACCAATAACTAGCCTCTGCTTTCAACATGAATGTTGTAAAAGTAGTCTTCTGATTCTCCCTTACTCTAGAAACATCGAACACTTTCTCTATCTCCATGATCCAAGTCTGTGCCTCAACTGGATTCATGGACCTACAGAATTCTGGTGGTCCAACCGCCTTGAAGTCCTTAAAAGTTATAGCTTGATTCTCCGGTTGATTCTGCAGTGCACCCGTTAGTAACGTTACTAGCTGCTGAACTGGGTTGTTAGTGGTAGATCCCTTAGGGGTTCTCTGTCGTGGTTTACGTCTTGGAGGCATTTTCTGTTAAAATATACTCATTAGATTTTTACTCAACTCCTTTGAGTAATTTCTAACACATAACACTTTGAATAAAATAAAATAATAACTTTTATTCATTCATAATCTTTTTGAAAACATAAGGACAATAACATCACTACTATTTGCATTACTTTCTTATACTAATAAAGTTTCAGGATAACATCATCATCATATCCCATAGGTTACATAACACTTGAGATTTATATATTATTTAACATTTTATTAATCGCATATCAGGTACATTCCCTACGATGTCCTACTAAGATACTACGTAGCCTTACGATGCTCTTCCTCCAAAATTCGGAACATTGTTCTGCGATCTAATATGTACGATGGCAGTGTCTCGAATTGAATTGGATAAGCCATGACTCGATCTTGAGCTCGATTAATCACGGTGTTGAATATCTTATTCATCTCTTCCATCTTCATCCTCTTTGGTTTTGTCTCTCTCATTCTCTCTGCTATCCCGTCTCGTTGATAAACTTCATCGTATGCGTCTTCGGCTCTTGCCCTCTTAGTAGATTCTTCCTTCATCTTGTTCTTCAGTTATGCGATCTTCTTGGTCAGTTGTTCATTATCTCCTTCAGTGTGGACCAGCTTCTCTTCGACATTTTTCAGACGTTCCTCTCGATCCTGGATCTCATCGTCCTTTTGTGCCATCGAGGTCTATTGTTCAGCTACTATCTCCTCCAACTCCTCGACGGTATCCTGAAGTTCCATATTGCGGTCGTAAACTTCATCGTACATACGAGCATCAATCAAGTTTAGTGGAATCTCTTCCTCATCGTCCTCGTCATCCTCATTCGACTGTAGCAGCTCGACGGGATCCTTTTCATCCATTTCTACATCATCATCCTCATCAGGTAAATCCTCATGATCAACCACCGTGACCAACGGAGATATCTCCCGTCAAAATAGTTGTTCCGAAACCACCTGAATGTCACGAGACTCCTCCAGGCTCCTCCTCTCTAGGCATCTGAGTTCTTTCCTCCCTAGCCTTACTGGATTCTCCTACAGTCGCCATCCTGACAACATAATTTCTAAGTTTTAATTATTGCTTGTTACTACTCGACCCTCATGAGCACATAATTGTAATCACATAAGCACATAAGTGCTTTATTACTTCTTCCTTAAAACTCTATAAGAGTTTATCACCAATATCTTTTCAAAGGTTACTTCCTAAGGCTTTTCTGTAGAGATTTTGGCATAAAAACACAACGGAAAATAAAATTATAAAGCCAAATCTGAAACCCTAAATACAGGATCCATGCGAAAACATAATAATTCAGTGTTTATGTGACGCCCCCAAAATAGGTCCATTCCATCCAACCCATTTTGAGTCGCCAAATACATGGTACAGAAACAACTACAACTTTTACAACCCATAAACTATGAGTTTGAATACAAACATTGTCATCTAGACAATATACATACCCAACTATGTCCTCAATATAATTATTGATATATTATTTTACAAAAATGGTGAGGACTACTAAACAACTCTCTTAAGGACCATCAATTCATACCCCGACTCGTACTCGCTATATTCTCGTCTTCTGAGAAGAAAAATGGAACAAAAAGGAAAAGGGTGAGCTCAACTAGCTCAGTAAAGAATATTATGACTATGATAATATACAACAAATTATCGTTATCCTTCAACAGAGAAAAATCTGATAGAATACAATAGACAACAAGTTTTAAATCAATATTCGTAGTCGAAAATATTAATTCATAGAAGACTTACGTAGAGGATGAAATCTACTAATGTCTATGAATTTAACAGTTCATCAACAGTATTTTTTTTTATCCCTGTAACATCAATCAATGCACATCTTGAATCATATATTCATCCTTGCACTACAGGCCAATGATATTCATCTGTTGGTCATGTTCATCTAAAGAACTGTTCATCTTTGCACTACGGGCCAAAGATATTCATCAGAAATCATTCATCTTTGTACTACAGGCCAAAGATATTCAATAATAACATCCTTTAAGACTGAAGATGATAAAAAATATTTTAAAGAAGCGAATCCAGTGAAACAAAATGACAAGGATTAAGGATTAAGGATTCGTACTTTGTTTTATCCATGTCCAAAAATACCTCAAAAATAATCATAATGGTGTAAAATTCAAGAATGATCAAAACATGGATACAATCAAAGCTAGTATCCACAATAGATATTTTGGACGAAAAGAAACAAAATAATTTTTCTGTGAATAGTGCCGTATTCGTGAATAGTGTCGTATACGTGAATAGTACCGTATACGTGAATAGTAACTCCGGCACAAAAAGTTCCAAATTTGATAAAAACGTTCACCAATATTTCGGCATAATGATATTGAAGAAAAAATATCATTTGAGAAGAAAAGAACATCCATTACCTCAAAATAGCTGTACTTCTGACTGAATTTCGGTATAGTGCTGACAGAAACTCGCACCGTATAGCAACACTCAAAGTATACTCACAAGAATACGCTCGATAATATAGAGAGAGAAAGAGAGAAAACTTTGTTTCTGGTGTGATTTTCAATTCTAACTTAGCCCTCTATTTATAGGAAAATGTTAGAACGCCAAAGGAGACTAAATTAATAAAATATATTATTATTTATTCAAAATTCTTACCCACATGTTTTGAAAACTCTAGCATGCCTTCTTTGGTCAAAAACATCAGCCACCCATGTGCCAACAACCACAAAAATGTTTTTGAAACAAAAAAATAATTAAACTTTCAAAAATCAATTATTTCGGAACCCCGAAACTTCAATAATTCACAATAAATAGTTCCTTTGTCAGAAAATTCGAATCTCGCGACTTTTTATAGGAATTTCAGTTCTCTAAAACTTTGCAGAAGAAAATTTTTCCAAATTCCAAACATAAATTATCCAAAATCCACAAACTGGCGATTTTACAGTCTATACTCAATTTTCGGTCAAAAAATTATGTCCACCGACACACAAAATATATGTTAAACATTTAATGCCACAAAAATACTCTACCTCCTCATATACTCATATATCCCACATTCATTACAAAAATATCATCGTTAATATATTATTAAAATAATATATTTAAATGAATTATTTTATCAGAAAAAGATAAAATATTAATTTTCAACCATTGTCACATTAAAATTTTCTCCATCTATATCCACATAAAATAAATATTTTCTTTATCATAATAATCAATAATTAATTATTAAAAATAATATTACAGAATCACAGTACTGACAACCAGGCCGTTCCCAGGATAGAGGGGGCTTTCCAATAAGGATTTCTCCTTACTGGCGCGCAATTAGATGACCAAACCTCTCCTTGACAGAGCTTTCTAGACATTGCCAATAAAGTTATCTGATAATATTATTCAAATAATATAAATTATTGATCTGATAATGGAAAATACTGTGCAATGATAATTATTGTAACAATAATAATATAAATATCAACGCAGCAATTATTGAATCAATAAAGTGATGAACAGTAACTCCTGTAGCAATTATTGAGTAGTTCCTTCTTACGTAAGGATCAATAATTCAAAATACTGTGCAATACCGTGTGCTACTGTGCAACAACGCGTATTACTGTATTTTAACCACCGGGTATTCCAACAGTGTAAACGGTAACAACTACGCCGTTATTTTTAAACAGCTTATATTTGTCGTTTTCTTCCTCCAATCGCTTTCCGTTATGGGGCCCACAAATGGCTGCGCCGTCGTACGAATATTCCCCGACAGTACGAATATTCCACGACCAAACGAATATTCCACGACCAAACGAATATTCCCCGACAACAATGAATATTTTATAACCACTTGCTTATTTTGAAATATTTGCGTATTTTACCCATAACTATCCTCATTAATCAAATCAACCCTTACTATTCAAAATAATAATTAAAGGAAATTAACTTTCATTTATTAATTATTTGGGGTCTTACAACCTCCCCTCCTTATGAAATTTCGTCCTCAAAATTGACATACGTACCTGGTGTTTCGAAAAGGTGAGGATACCTCGCTTTCATTTCCGTTTCCAACTCCCAGGTCATTTCCTCTATAGCATGATTCCTCCACAAAACTTTAACTTGTGGTATTACCTTCGTGCGTAGGACATGCTCCTTCCTATCCAAGATCTTGACAGGTACCTCCTCATACGTTAAATCTTCGGCTATCTTGTCTGGTTCTAACTCAATGACGTGGTTCGGGTCTTTCACATATTTACGAAGCACAGATATATGAAAAACATTATGAACACGAGATATACTTGGAGGTAACGCGAGTCTATAGGCTACATTACCTACTCGATCAAGAATTTGAAACGGACCAATAAATCGTGGATTAAGCTTTCCTCTCTTCCCGAATCTTGTAACTCCCTTCCATGGGGCAACACGCAACAATACATGATCCCCAACACTAAATTCTACGTCCTTTCGATGAAGATCCGCATAACTCTTTTGTCGATCTTGTGCCGTTTGTATACGTTGTCGAATCGTTTGGATCTTCTCCGTAGTCATACGTACTAACTCGGGTCCCAACAATGTTGCTTCACCCACCTCGTCCCAACATACTGGGGAGCGACACTTTCATCCATACAATGCTTCAAATGGGGCCACACCAATGCTTGCCTGATAACTGTTGTTGTAGGAGAATTCCACCAATGGTAAATATTTATCCCAACTACCCTTGAAGTCTAGGACATAGAGTCTTAATAAATCTTCAAGAGTTTGAATAGTCCTCTCTGATTATCCGTCCGTTTGAGGATGGTATGCCGAACTGAATCGTAACTCCGTACCCATAGCTTTTTGCAAGCTAACCCAAAATCTTGAAGTAAATCTTGGGTCACGATCCGAAACTATGGATATTGGCATGCCATGCAATCTTACAATCTCATTTACGTACATTTGAGCAAGACGTTCAAGGGAATAAGTGTCCCGTATCGGTAAGAAATGAGCAGAATTGGTTAATCTATCAGCAATAACCCAAATAGCATTGATGCCTTGAGAACCGTAGGAAGACCCGTAACGAAATCCATAGTAATGTGTTTCCACTTCCATTTCGGAATCTCAAGTGGTTGCAATGGACCCTTTGGCACTTGATGCTCCGCTTTTACACGTTGACAAGTTAAACACGTTGAAATAAACTTTGCAATCTCTCTCTTCATATTGTTCCACCAAAATGTATGTCGAAGATCACGATACATTTTGGTACTTCTAGGATGAATTGCAAACGGTGTATTGTGTGCCTCCATCATGATCTTGTACTTCAAATCAGAATCATTAGGAACACAAAGTCTGGAGTGGACTCGAAGTATTCCTTCTTCATCAATTCTCGCTTCTGGAATGGCACCTTCTTGTACTTTTGTCTTCATATGCATCAGCTCTGGATCGGTGGCTTGAGAAACCTTAACTTTTTCTATTAAAGTTGGCTCTATAGCGTATACTTGACATCATTGCACTCATTCCTGCATATGATCTTCTACTCAATGCGTCAGCTACCACGTTTGCTTTTCCAGGATGGTATTGAATAGTGTGGTCGTAATCTTTCAACAACTCGAGCCAACATCGTTGCCGCATGTTGAGTTCTTTTTGTGTGAAGAAATATTTGAGGCTTTTATGATCTGAATATATCTCCACTTTCTCCCCGTATAGATAGTGCCTCCAGATCTTTAGCGCGAAAACGACTGCTGCCAACTCTAGATCATGAGTATGATAATTCCTCTCATACTCTTTAAGTTGTCGCGAGGCATAGGCTATGACTTTCCCACGCTGCATGAGAACACATCCTAACCCTTTGCCTGATGCATCGCTGTAGATAACAAATCCATCCGAACCAGATGGTATTGTTAGAACAGGTGCCGAAATAAGTCTCCTCTTAAGCTCTTGGAAACTCTTCTCGCATTCCTCGCTCCATACGAATTTTGTATCCTTCCGAGTTAGCTGAGTTAATGGAGTAGCAATTCGAGAAAACCCTTCCACGAATCTCCGATAATAACCAGTTAAGCCCAAAAAGCTACGTACTTCAGTGACCGACTTCGGTTGCTCCCAACTTTGTATTGCTTCAATCTTCGTCGGGTCAACAGATACTCCATTTTTTGACACCACGTGCCCAAGGAATGCTACTTCCTCAAGTCAGAACTCTCATTTCTTCAACTTAGCATATAACTTGTTTTCACGAAGCCTTTGGAGTACCAGCTTCAAATGGTGCTCATGATCTTCACGGCTTTTGGAATATATGAGGATGTCATCAATAAAGACAACAACGAATTGATCCAAATAATCTTTGAATACTCGGTTCATCATATCCATGAAAGAAGCATGAGCATTAGTCAATCCAAAAGACATGACTAAGAATTCATAATGCCCATACCGAGTTCTGAAGGCAGTCTTTGGAATATCCTCAGTTCTAATTTTCAGCTGATGATATCCAGAACGAAGATCGATTTTTGAAAAGAATTGTGCTCCTTGCAACTGGTCAAACAAGTCATCAATACGAGGTAGAGGATACCTATTCTTGATGGTGACATGGTTCAATTCCCGATAGTCAATACAAAGTCGCATACTCCCGTCTTTCTTCTTTACGAATAAAACAGGAGCACCCCAAGGAGATGTACTAGGACGAATGAAACCAATGTCCAATAACTCCTATAGTTGGACTTTTAACTCCTGAAGTTCAATAGGAGCCATTCGATATGGGGTTTTAGAAATGGGCTTTGTACCAGGTTCAAGATCAATAAAGAATTCAACTTCACGTTCTAGGGGTAGACCGGGAAGTTCTTCAGGAAATACGTCAGGAAAGTCAATAACAACAGGAATATTATTCAATTTTGACATGTCTTTATTCAAATCCATAACATGGGCTAAGAAAGCTTGACATCCGTTTTTTAATAAACGAATAGCTTTATGATTAGATATGACAGTGATTGATTTTAATGGTTTAGTTGCCTGAATTCGAACAACAGGTTGATTAGGAATATGAAAACTAACAACCTTACGAAAACAATCAATTTTGGCATGATGAGTAGTTAACCAATCAATCCCTAAAATCACATCAAAAGCAAGTATCTTTAAAAAGATCAGATCAACAGGTAAGGTGATGGTGCCAACTTGAATGAAACAAGATTTATAAACAGTGGATGTGATAAAAGTTTCTCCTAACGGAGTTTCCACAGATAGGTCAAAGTCTAATTTCTCCGGAGTCAAGTTTAAACATTGAGCGCAAGCAGGAGAGATAAATGAATGGGTAGCACCGGTATCTAGTAAGGTATAAACTTCGCAAGAATTTATAAATAGCTTACCCGTGATCACCTCGTTTGGGTTCCTCGCATGTTGACCAGTCGCAACAAACGCTCATCCAGGAACCATTGACTTTGGCTTTTCTGGGACAGCCTTCTGAATCACCGTCCCCGTTGGAATTGGTTTCGCTACCGTACAATCTCGAGCGATATGTCCTTCCTTTCCACAATTATAACATACCTTGAACTGTTGTGGGCAGTTTTGACTGATATGTCCCTATTTCCCGCATTTGTAGCATATGACCGGTGGTCTTTCTCCTCCCTTAGAACCAGTTGCTGCTGGCACTGTCGTCTTCACATGGTCATTGTTAAATCTCCTCTTTTTAAAATCTCCTCCTGACTCGCTTCTTCTATTTTCATAGCTATGATTACCACCAGAGTGGTTACCATTTTTGTCCGTCTTTTTCTTTCTCCACTGGTTATTGTTGTTTTGCTGACTGCTATCTCCAGTATGATCCTGATTGTGGTACCTCGGTTGACCGTACTCGTTATCTCGCTCCAACAATTGAGCCCTGTTAACAACATCTGAATAGAGAGAAAATTTATGAGAGATGAGATATTGTCGTATGTCGTGTTTCAAACCTCTCAGAAACATCCGCGTCATACGTTCCTCATTCTCCACCAAATGAGGTGCAAACCTGGATAACTCTGCAAACTTTGCCTCGTACTGAGACACCGTCATGTTATTTTGTTCTAATCTGATGAACTCCACTTCCTTCATATGACGAACACTTTCAGGAAAGTATTTGTCATTAAATAGTTTTAGAAACGTCTCCCAAGACATGCTGAGTGCGGCTGGATGGGTACGCTTCACAGACTCCCACCAGTAGTCTGCCTCGCCACGGAACATAAAGGTGGCGAATGGAACCTTCTGTTCCTCCGTGCATCCCAAGACATCGAATATCTTGGTAATTTGCTTGACCCATGTCTCCGCCATGATCGGATCTGGCTTTCCCTTAAATTCTGGTGGTCCTAACTCTTTGAACTGCTTGGCTGTGACAACCCGTGAATTGTTATCATTTCCTCCTTATTTTGAACACGAGTCTCCCTCGTCTGATTTTTCATGAACTGCAAAAAGCTTCTAAACATTGCGTCGTTCATCGTCTGATCAGTGGTGTTGTTTACAGGAGGAACATTGCCAGCCTGTTGCACGTTCTCCTCGTTGGTGAGTACAAGCGTCTCCACGGTCTCATTTCCACTGTTAATATTCTCAGTCGACATTCTCAAATACTGTCATAAAACAAGGTTTAATTAAGGAAATCAATATATCACATAATATCCCTATATACTGACCAACTAACAAATAAGCTTAGGTAGGACACACTAGCGAAGGATTTACTCGTCTCTCCCCTCCTAGTTCTATTCCCCGATCTCCGCCAGAGATCATATCCCTAAGCTCTGATACCAACTGTGATGCCCCCAAAATAGGTCCATTCCATCCAACCCATTTTGAGTCGCCAAATACATGGTACAGAAACAACTACAACTTTTACAACCCATAAACTATGAGTTTGAATACAAACATTGTCATCTAGACAATATACATACCCAACTATGTCCTCAATACAATTATTGATATATTATTTTACAAAAATGGTGAGGACTACTAAACAACTCTCTCAAGGACCATCAATTCATACCCCGACTCGTACTCGCTATATTCTCGTCTCCTGAGAAGAAAAATGGAACAAAAAGGAAAAGGGTGAGCTCAACTAGCTCAGTAAATAATATTATGACTAAGATAATATACAACAAATTATCGTTAGCCTTCAACAGAGAAAAATCTAATAGAATACAATAGACAACAAGTTTTAAATCAATATTCGCAGCCGAAAATATTAATTCATAGAAGAGTTACGTAGATGATGAAATCTACTAATGTCTATGAATTTAACAGTCCATCAACAGTATTTTTTTTATCCCTGTAACATCAACCAATGCACATCTTGAATCATATATTCATCCTTGCACTACAGGCCAAGGATATTCATCTGTTGGTCATGTTCATCTAAACACCTGTTCATCTTTGCACTACGGGCCAAAGATATTCATCAGAAATCATTCATCTTTGCACTACAGGCCAAAGATATTCAATAATAACATCCTTTAAGACTGAAGATGATAAAATATTTTTAAAGAAGCGAATCCAGTGAAACAAAATGACAAGGATTAAGGATTAAGGATTCGTACTTTGTTTTATCCATGTCCAAAAATACCTCAAAAATAATCATAGTGGCGTAAAATTCAAGAATGATCAAAACATGGATACAATCAAAGCTAGTATCCACAATAGATATTTTGGACGAAAAGAAAAAAAATAATTTTTCTGTGAATAGTGCCGTATTCGTGAATAGTGCCGTATACGTGAATAGTACCGTATACGTAAATAGTAACTCCGGCACAAAAAGTTCCAAATTTGATAAAAACGTTCACCAATATTTCGGCATAATGATATTGAAGAAAAAATATCATTTGAGAAGAAAATAACATCCCTTACCTCAAAATAGCTGTACTTCTGACTGAATTTCGGTATAGTGCTGACAGAAACTCGCACCGTATAGCAACACTCAAAGTATACTCACAAGAATACGCTCGATAATATAGAGAGAGAAAGAGAGAAAATTTTGTTTCTGGTGTGATTTTTAATTCTAACTTAGCCCTCTATTTATAGGAAAATGTTAGAACGCCAAAGGAGACTAAATTAATACTCCCTCCGTCCCAAATTAATTGCTCAGTTTTGACTTTTTAAAGTCAAATTGACCATTTTAAAAAATAATCTTTTTACTATTTTTGTTAAAATTTAGGTGAAGAGATTATAACCAAAAGAAAGTATATACAATTTATTACTAATCCCAATTTTTATAATATTAGAAATATATTTATATATGCTTAATTATTAATTCTAAAAAAAGTCAATTTGACTTAAAAAGGTTAAAATTGAGCAGTTAATTTGGGACAGAGGGAGTAAAATATATTATTATTTATTCAAAATTCTTACCCACATGTTTTGAAAACTCTAGCATGCCTTCTTTGGTCAAAAACATAAGCCACCCATGTGCCAACAACCACAAAAACGTTTTGGAAATAAAAAAATTAATTAAACTTTCAAAAATCAATTATTTCGGAACCCCGAAACTTCAATAATTCACAATAAATAGCTCCTTTGTCAGAAAATTCGAATCTCGCTGCTTTTTATAGGAATTTCAATTCTCTACAACTTTCCAGAAGAAACTTTTTCCAAATTCCAAACAGAAATTATCCAAAATCCACAAACGGGCGATTTTACAGTCTATACTCAATTTTCGGTCAAAAAATTATGTCCACCGACACACAAAATATATGTTAAACATTTAATGCCACAAAAATACTCTACCTCCTCATATACTCATATATCCCACATTCATTATAAAAATATCATCGTTAATATATTATTAAAATAATATATTTAAATGAATTATTTTATCAGAAAAAGATAAAATATTAATTTTCAACCATTGTCACATTAAAATTTTCTCCATCTATATCCACATAAAATAAATATTTTCTTTATCATAATAATCAATAATTAATTATTAAAAATAATATTACAGAGTCACAGTACTGACAACCAGACCGTTCCCAGGATAGAGGGGGCTTTCCAATAAGGATTTCTCCTTACTGGCGCGCAATTAGATGACCAAACCTCTCCTTGACAGAACTTTCTAGACATTGCCAATAATGTTATCTGATAATATTATTCAAATAATATGAATTATTGATCTGATAATGGAAAATACTGTGCAATGACAATTATTGAAACAATAATAATATAAATATCAACGCAGCAATTATTGAATCAATAAAGTAATGAACAGTAACTCCTGTAGCAATTATTGAGTAGTGCCTTCTTACGTAAGGATCAATAATTCAAAATACTGTGCAATACCGTGTGCTACTGTGCAACAAAGCGTATTACTGTATTTTAACCACCGGGTATTCCAACAGTGTAAACGGTAACAACTACGCCGTTATTTTTAAACAGCTTATATCTGTCATTTTCTTCCTCCAATCGCTTTCCGTTATGGGGCCCACACATGGTTGCGCCTTCGTACGAATATTCCCCGACAGTACGAATATTCCACGACCAAACGAATATTTCCCGACAACAATGAATATTTTATAACCACTTGCTTATTTTGAAATATTTGCATATTTTACCCATAACTATCCTCATTAATCAAATCAACCCTTACTATTCAAAATAATAATTAAATGAAATTAACTTTCATTTATTAATTATTTGGGGTCTTACAGTTTAGATATTATACCGATTAATGAATTTTCTGAAACGCTTCGAATCTCCAACGCAATTCCTCACGGTACTACGTCTCTACGGTATCCACACGAACGCACGCAAACCGTCACACGATTCTGCAATAAAGGGAGTTGCGGTACTAGCCACCAAAGGAACATGATTTTTGAAAACTTTTTCTCTAGTCTCTCTCTAAGAGTGGCTAGGGTTTTAGGTTAATGATACGTTCCTAATATGGCTGCTACATATCATATATATAGTGGTTAAAAGGAATTAATCAAAAACCTAATTAAAATAAAATCTGAATTTATATATATATATATATATATATATATATATATATATATATATATATCTTAATTAAGTCTTACTTAATTAATATACCCATATATATAAATTATCCTATTAAATTAAATTCGTAATTTAAATAATATCAATCATATTGACATATTTAAATCTTTACAATTTAAATTAATTCCCTTTTAATTATGTTCTATGTGTGTGACCCTATAAGTTATTATTACGTTAGCAATAATTTAAAAATCATATTACAAAATTGTGACGCCCCCAAAATTAGGTATACATCACCAATCTTGAGTCGCCAGATACATGGTACAGAATTCAAATATAACTTAATAATACAATTGTCGTATACAATACGACAAAACATAAACTATGAGTTTGAATACAAATATTATCTACTAGAGAGTATATAAACTCTAAAGGAGTCCTCATTACAATTATTATCACACTATATCATAGAATAATGAGGACTACTAATGCACCATCTAGGACCATCACTCCGTTCCCCAACTCGTCCCAGCTATATTCTCATTTCCTGAAGAGAACAGTAAAAGAAAGGGTGAGCTCAACTAGCCCAGTAAGAAATATTATAACTAAGATAATGCAGAATAAATTATCATTAGCCTTAAACAGTGTTAAACTGATACAATATAACAAACATCAAGTTTAACTGCAGCGGAACAAACGATTCATTAAAAGAGTTAAGTAGAGAATAAAATCTACTATCTTTTATGATTTAAAAGGTTTTTAATCACTTTTATCACTAGGACTCAGCTTAATAAATAATCCACATCATCGAATCACCACTGCACTACGGCCAAGGATATTCTTTAGTATCACGACCACAATTATCCATGCACTACAGGCCAAGAATATTTGTGTATTCATTAATGGTCATGATTATGCCAACAACTGTCCATCAATGCACTACGGGCCAATGAGAACTTTTACCACATCAGTTGTAACATTACGGTCATGATTACACCGAATAATCCCTGGTTATAAACATACCAAGTCCATCTATGCACTACAGGCCACATATGACTTTCAAAAAATATAAACATGAGGATGATGACAATGATATAAGAATTCAATAAAACAAGTTCAAGAATTAATTTATCCAGGAACTAATAATGTGTAAATTGTCAACATGATACTGCTTTGTAGAGTAAAATTCAAGAATGCTCAGAAGAATATTTCTATGAAAAGATACTGGATGAAGCACAAATATCAATGATATTCCACTAATTTCATGGAGTATAGAAGTTAAAACTTTAACCAACTGAGTATAATAACGAATGGAATAACAAAAGAAATCACCATGCATGCGGTGCTTCGCATAGACAGGTTATTCCAATAGATTAATAAGTAACGGAACTAGGTTAGGCGAAATTCGCATCGACGGGATGTTCAAACAGAATAATAAAGACGGAACCAGGTCCGGCGTAAACGCACAGACATGATATTCCAACAGAATAATAATAAAGACGGAATATTAGAAGAATGTCACCAAGTATAGGGTAGTCCGCGTATACTGGTTATTCCAGCAAAATAATAAAGAATGAAATAACATAAGTTCTCTTCATGAATACAAAATAAATAATACTCTCTATGAGTACAACAAATAATATTCCCTACCTTAAGAAGAAGAGTACTAGATATATAAGTAGTGAAGTAGCAGAATACTTTCTTCTCACTCTCTATAGTTTATCTCTCTAGAGTTTCAGTGAATTCATAAGAGAATAATTAAGGAATGAGCTTCTATTTCTTGAAAAATGGACTACATAGTAACTAACGCATGAACGGTCCAGATTGATTTACTTTAATCTGACGGTCCATATTTAAAAAAAATCTTTTAAATAAAATATAATATATTCTATTTATAATCTAATAAAATGAATAATTTTATAAAAGATTTTACTATGCAAACACTATGCAGGCACTATGCAAATACTATACATAATAAAATATAATACATTCTAATTATTATCTAATAAAACAGATAACTTTATAAAAGTATTCTGTTTTCTATAAAAATATTTTACTATACAAAACACTATGCAGACATTATGTAACACTATGCATAATAGAATATAATATATATTCTATTTATAAATAACTTTATAAAAGTATTTTGTTTATATAAAAAAAAATTCTGTATTATTACATTAATAATACCAATAAAACTGAGTGACTTTTCACGTAAGCATCAATAATTAATACTGTGTGCTACTATGCAACCACACGTATTACTGTACATTTAACACTGGGTGTTTCAATAGTTAACGGTAAAACTTCCGCCGTCATTTTCATAAAGTATTTTTGTCGTTTTCTCAATCTGACAATAATTTTGTTGTGGGGTCCACCAATGATTGTGCCGTTGTACGAAAATTCCCTGTTAAAACGAATATTCCCCGACTAATCGAATATTATATAACAACTTGCGTACTTTGCAAAATTTATAAATATTACCCACAATTATAACATTATATCAATTTCACTCCATAATATTAAAAAATAATATTTATAGAAAATTCATCTTTATTCAAAAAGTTGGGGTTTTACAACCTCCCCTTCTTATGAAATTTTGCCCTCAAAATTAGGGTACGTACCTGGTATATCGAAGAGGTAAGGATACTTTGATTTTATTTCAGATTCTAACTCCCAAGTCATTTCCTCAACATCGTGGTTTCTCCACAAAACTTTGACTTGAGGCATAACCTTGGAGCGTAGAATATGTTCCTTCATATCCAAGATTTGAACAGGAACCTCTTCATACGTCAAATCTTCTACTATTTCGTCTGGTTCTAACTCAATAATGTGGTTCGGGTCTTCCACATATTTACGTAACATGAATATGTAAAAAATGTTATGAACACGAGACATACTTAGTGGTAAAGCGAGTCTATAGGCCACAGTTCCTACTCGATTGAGGATTAAAAATGGGTTGGTGAATCGAGGATTGAGTGTAAAGTCCCCGAACCCGGATACTTGAAACCCGAATTTGGTACTTCACGATATCATTTCTATGAGCGGAAATATTACTAATAATAATAACAATAATATAAATTTTGAACTTAACTTACATTTATCAGAGTCTAATCCCAAGTACGCAACCTTTACTACATTCATTACATGATATATAATACATATCATTAACTTAGTACAGTCTAACTATTACAAAAGATACAAATACACAAATCCTATTTGCTTTCCTTTTCACTTGTTTTGGCATGAGCTTTCCAGTTCTTCACACTTAGCTGAAAACATTTAAATAAAGCAAGGATGAGCATTTGAGTGCCCAAAAAGTATTATATATATATATATATATAAACTAAAAGAATTTAAATGTTTTCTTTAGAATATTCTTCTACAACCAGTCAATAGCTGTGAAGTAATATGTACCAATAATAATAACATAACAACCCTCGTTCAAATTTTTGAAACCGTGTATTGACTATACATGGGGTTTCTGTGACATACTATGAACATTGTTTTTTATTTTCGAAAAGGTTAAACAGAAATTCATCTGTAAACCGGCATTGCTTACGGGCCTGCGGGTGTACAGTCCATGGGCCCTGTATTGATCAATACTACATTGCAAGAACGATATTATCGTTCATCCTTTGTCCGCCGTAGCGCATAAAAATTTTCCCATTATCGGGATGTTCATATCTGTCGGGTTTTCATAACAAAGGTCTTATATAAATCAACAAATATGTATATCAAAGGTGTATCAACATGTGATTAAATACCATAATTATCCAAGTGGGGACACTTGTATAATCATTTATAGAAATTAACGAACAGAATATATATAACTGAATTATCATATACTAACATGTTGATAATCAATGGGCGTATATAATATAGGCTTAACAATCTGTACATTAATAATATAACTTTGAAACATTCTTACACTTGTCCATTGCATAAAGAAAATGCAAAGTTAGGATACTTGCCTGATGCGCTACTTACAGTTACACAACTTAGATTTATCTTTTCTATCACGACCTATCATTAATCAAATCATTTATTCGATTAGAACAACATCATATCACATAATACTGCTTATTGCAGTCAGCACATTCCTAATCGCATAACCACATAGCCTAATCACATTGTCACACACGTTTCACAGTCATTACATCACAAACAAACAGTTAACTCATTCCTAATCACATTGTTACACAACTTTATCCATCATTGAGTCACAAATAAAATAATTAATTAACTAAATTTCTAAGTCCAGATCAATTTCTGAAACCATGTCGGTCTACTGACATCTTTATCGGGTAATTATCGAGTCTAAGACTCTAAACAGTTATTCAACGTTCGTAAATATCAGTCATATAATTTTTCATGACCATATAATAACTATAAAATAATTATTATCATTTACCATAATTTTTGAAATATCAGAATCATTATTAAATGATTTAAATATCAAACAATTATATTCTCATCAATAATTAATTAATATAAAATTATTAATCAAACCATTGCCAAAATATTAAAGTTATTTATAATAACTCAAAATATTCTTAACATATTAATATTACCCTTAAATGATTTTTAAAACACTTAAAATAATTATTAAATAATTACCATTAATATTTAAATATTAATGAACTATTTATCCAAATATTAAAAGTCATTAATTATAACTTTAAAATATTTTTAATTCACTTATATCCTTTTTAAATGATTTTTAAATAAATAAAACCATTTTTAAACTATTTATTTAATATAATTATTAAATAAATTTAATATCATTAATCATTAAATAAATATCATTAATATTAAATCATTAATGAAATTATCCTTTAAATACTAAAAGTTATATTTTATAACTTAAAATATCTTTAAACACTTTATTTTCATTTAAAATGATTTTTAAAATAATAAAATCATTTTTACACTAATTTATTTAATATAATAATTAAATAACTTTAATATCATTATTAATCATTAATTAATAAAATTAACCATTAAATATTAAAAGTTATATTTTATAACTTAAAATATTTTTAAACACTTTATCTTTATTTAAAATGATTTTTAAAATATTAAAATCATTTTTAAATTAATTTATTTAATATAAATTTTAAATAGCTTTAATATCATTAATATTAAATTAATATCATTAATATTAAATTAATAATATTTTTCATGACAAAATATCAAAATTCATATTTTATAACATAAAATATTTTTATAATACTTTAAATGAATTTTTAAATCATTAATTCTATTTTCCATAATTTATTTAATATATTTATTAAATAACTTAAACATCATTAATATTAATTAATTAATGAAATTTCATCACAAAATATTAAAATTCACCAATAATGACTTAAAATATTTTCTAACACAATAATATAATTTTTTTTCATGATTTTTCATGAATTAAAACCATTTTTAAATAATTTATTTAATATTATAATTAAATACATAAATACCTTTTTATATTCCAAAAATATTAAATATTTATGAAATATATTAAAAATTATTAAACACTAATTCTCAGATTTAAAAATAATTTTTAGGAATTTATTTTGTATTTTTAATAATTAAAAACTATTTTTTTTTCTATTTATTTAATTAATTTCCGGAAATTATAATTAAAACCGTCGCTAAAGGGCTATAGCGACAGAAAGCGTCGCTATAGGTGATCTTGAGCTGCCCAGATTTCTAAGGACAGAAACCGAGTGGGCATGTTTGACCGCGTGTAACGTTTAGTACAAAATGTTTCTGGGTAATTTAACAAATACATATTGTAGTACTCATGTAACACTACAATTACCAACAAACATCATGGCTTAACAACAACAGATCTTGGAGAAATCAGCCATCAAAAAGTCTGACAAGGCTGTTCTTCGCGAAGAACAGTTCATGATGCCTACTTTGGATCATTATAACTTGCAATCCGTGTAATATCTTTGTGATCTATCAATTTCAGTGTGTGGAAATCATGTAGGACTACAACTATAACGTTTAACATCATCATAACAACAATAAATAAAGCAGATAAAGTATGGTCAAACGGTGTCCGAAAAATCGACACTTAGAAAATTCTGGGCTGTCCAGAATTTGTCGTGTCAATGCCGGTCAACTCACTTTGACCTTAAATACCTTTTGATCCACAATAGATATGGACCTGATTCTTTTTGGAGATTAACTACAACATAACAAGATACACATAACAACTTTTATAACACAAAAATAATGATCTAGCAAAGAGTTATAAGCCCTGACATTTGCCTAAAAATAACAGATTTCGGTTTTTCAAAAGTTGGAAAAACTTTGATTTTGAGCACTTTGATGTTATGGGTCATGAATCTAACGACCCAGAACATTAATACACTACTTATTACACATATTTAACAAATCAATTGCAACAATTAACATCAAATCAAAGGATTTCAAAAATTAGGAATTTTTACCACTTTTGAGCTTTGATTTTTGATTCTGGCTTCTGATCTGTTTATGATGAACGTGGGGCTTGATTTTGGAACTGATTTGGCTTAATATTTCGTTGGTTGAGAGAGAAGTAAGAGTTGGTAGGAGCAAAAATTGAATTGGCTAAGTTTTTGCACATTTTCTCTCTAACTCTATTTATAAGTTGCTTGATTCATTGTATGTTGTAAGTTGGCAAGCTAGATGGCTGATTGCTGGAGCTTTTTGGCACATGGCTAGGCCTAGGGTTGGTGAACCACTACACTAGATTTAATCTTGCAAGCTAAGTCACAATAATACACTAAAGGGTAATCTTGTCATTTCCTTTTTATTCTAGATTTTTGCATTAGATGAAACCCTTAGGGTTTAGGGTTTGAGCATACTTAGATTTATGATTTGGAAAAATTTAGGTTTAGGTTTTAATCCTCAAATTTTTAGCAACTTGGAAATTCCAAAATTTTCTAATTAAAATTTTAAAATAGGAAACTTTGATTTCTAAATTATAATTAGGGCTTCCTAATTATTTTGTAATTTCCAAATCATGATTCATTATTTGCTAATTAGGACCATTTTATCCTAATTAAAATTGCTAATTTAGCACTTAATGTCAAATTTGTACATTAGGTTTTCAAAACCACATTTTAGGGTTTAAATAAAATAATATTTCAATTTTTGAAATTAAATTTCCCAATTATATTAGGGTTTCTAATTACTTGACAATTAGGATTTATATTTCCTAATTAACACTGTAATATAGCAATTAAATCCACAATTAAGCATTAGGGTTTCTGACGGAATAATTAGGGTTCCAAAAATTGAAAATTAGGGTTTAATAGCTTAAACTAGGGTTTTGATATTTGTACACATAATTTGACCAACATTATCAGTCCACACATACAGTACATATTTATAACACTGAAAAATCAAAATATTATAATATTATAATATTATTATCATTCCTTAATTCAGACCCATAATTAGGGTTTGATAGTAATATATTAAAACTGTTCCACACATTAACATTACATACATAACCACACATATCTACAACATTGATAAATAATAATATAATATTATTATTCTCATTCCTTGATCAAAACCCATAATTAGGGTTTGGATTCCATATCTGATTTATCTTTCATATACAACATTAATAATTAACTTAACTATTCTGAAATAATTTCATATAATAAATAATTATTATAATAATTCTATAATCAAATCATATATTATTTAAATAATATAATTATCATATATTCATGGAAAATAAACATTAAAAACATTTTTACAATAAAACTAATTATTATTAAAATATAATTTATAATAATTCTAAAATAAAATTATTCATAATCATTCATGTAATAATTATATTTTATATTCATCACATAATTACTTACATAATTCCTTTCACGCATTCTTACCTTTAAAATAAATAATTATTCAAAAATTATTTCCTATATTATTTAAATAATATTAGATTATATTTTCCTTGAAAAATAATTAATAAAACATTTCCAATAAAGAATTAATTAGAATAAAAATATAATTGATAATAATCAATAATTCTAAAATAAATTTATTTGCAATACTTAATATAATAAATAAATTTTATTTATCACACATATAATTATAATTACACATTACCTTGACATATATCATTCATATTTATTTTAATAAATAATAAAAAAATTTATACGCAAAATTTACGATTTATTTATATAGAAAATATCGGGTTGTCACATTGAGCTTTCCTCTCTTTATAAATTTCGTAACTCCTTTCCATGGAGCAACTCGTAATAACACATGATCTCCTATATCAAATTCCACGTCCTTTCGATGAAGATCAGCATAACTCTTTTCTCGATCTTGTGAGATTTTTATACGTTGTCGGATCGTTTGAATCTTTTTCGTAGTCATACGTACCAACTCTGGTCCCAACAACATTGCTTCACCCACCTCATCCCAGCATACTGGAGAATGACACTTTCTTCTATACAATGCCTCGAATGGAGCCATGCCAATGCTTGCTTGATAACTGTTGTTGTAGGAAAACTCCACGAACGGTAAGAACTTGTCCCAACTTCCCTTGAAGTCAAGGACACAGAGTCTTAATAAATCTTCGAGAGTTTGAATAGTCCTCTCTGAGTGTCCTTCCGTTTGAGGATGATATGCCGAACTAAATCGTAAATCCGTGCCCATAGCTTTTTGCAAACTAACCCAAAATTGTGAAGTGAATCTTGGGTCTCGATCAGAAACTATGGATACTGGCATACCATGCAATCTTACAACCTCGTTATGTACATACGAGCAAGATGTTCAAGTGTATAAGTTTCTCGCATCGATAAGAAATGAGCAAACTTGGTCAATCTATGAATAATGACCCAAATCGCATCTATGCTTTGAGAAACTTTGGGAAGACTAGTAACGAAATCCATGGTAATGTGCTCCCACTTCCATTCAAGAATTTCAAGTGGTTGTAATGGACCTTTTGGTACTTGATGCTCCGCCCTGACTCGTTTACAAGTTAAACACCTTGAGATAAACTCTGCTATCTCTTTCTTCATATTGCTCCACCAAAATGTATGACGAAGATCACGATACATTTTGGTACTCCCAGGATGGATTGCAAACGGTGTGTTGTGCGCCTCCATCATGATTTTATACTTTAACTCAGGATCGTTAGGAACACAAAGTCTGGAGTTGACTCAAAGTATTTCTTCATCATCGATTCATGCTTCCGGCATCGCACCTTCTTGCACTTTCTTCATCATACGCATCAGCTCCGGATCTGTAACTTGAGCAGCTTTAATTTTATCAATTAAAGTTGCTTCTACTCGAATATTCGCCATCATCACGTGGGTCCCTGGAGTCTTTATCTCTATCTCCATCCTTTGCAAGTCATACAAAATGGGCCTTTGCATTGACAATATTTCAATCGTACCCGCATATGATCTTCTACTCAATGTGTCAGCTACCATGTTCGGTTTTCCAGGATTGTATTGGATGGTATGATCATAATCTTTCAACAGTTCAAGCCAACGTTGTTTTCGCATGTTGAGGTTCTTTTGAGTAAAGAAATATTTGAGGCTTTTATGATCCGTAAAGATCTCCACCTTCTCCCTATACACGTAATGCCTCCAAATTTTAAGTGCGAAGACAACAGCTGCTAACTCTAGCTCATGAGTTGAATAATTCCTCTCATATTCTTTGAGTTGTCTTGAGGCATAGGCTATGACTTTCCCATGTTGCATGAGAACACATCCCAACCCTTTTCCCGAAGCATCAATGTAGATGACAAATCCCTACGAGCCAGATGGTATTGTCAGAATATGTGCTAAAATGAGTCTCCTCATGAGTTCTTGAAAACTCTTCTCACATTTTTCGCTCCAACCGAACTTTGTATCTTTACGAGTCAGCTGAGTTAATGGAGTAGCGATTCGAGAAAATCCTTCCACGAATCTCCGATAATAACCAGATAAACAGAGAAAGCTACGTACTTTGGTCACTGATTTAGGTTGCTCCCAGCTTTGAATAGCTTCAATCTTTGTTGGGTCAACAAATATTCCATGACTTGATACCACGTGCCCAAGGAATGCTACTTCCTCAGGCCAAAACTCGCATTTCTTCAACTGGGCATAAAGCTTATATTCACGAAGCTTTTGGAGTGTCAGCCTCAAGTGTTGTTCATGATCTTCACGGCTTTTGGAATAAATAAGGATGTCATCAATAAAGACGACCACAAAGTGATCCAAATATTCCTTGAATACTCGGTTCATCATATCCATGAAGGCAGCAGGAGCATTAGTCAATCCAAAGGACATGACTAGGAATTCATAATGCCCGTACCGAGTTTTGAAAGCTGTCTTTGGAATGTCATCGGTTCTAATCTTCAATTGGTGATATCCGAAATGAATATCAATCTTTGAAACGAATTTGGCTCCTTGCAACTGGTCAAACAGGTCATCAATACGTGGCAATGGGTACTAATTTTTGATGGTGACATGATTCAACTCTCGATAACCAATACAAAGTCGCATACTCCCATATTTCTTCTTCACGAATAGAACAGGAGCACCCCAAGGAGAAGTACTAGGACGAATAAAGCCAATGTCTAACAATTCCTGCAGTTGGGTCTTTTACTCCTGAAGCTCAATAGGAGCCATTCGATATGGGACTTTGGAAATGGGATTGGTACCGGGTTCAAGGTCGATACAAAATTTAATTTCACGTTCTGGGGGTAGGCCAGGAAGTTCTTCAGGGAATACGTCAGGGATTTATTAACAATAGAAATATCATTCAAAACTGACGTATTTTTGTTTAGATCCGTGATATGAGCTATGAAAGCTTGACATCCGTTTTTCAATAAACAAATAGCTTTATGGCTTGAGATGACCGTGATTGATTTTAATGGTTTGGTCGCTTAAATTCGCATAATAGGTTGATTAGGAATATGAAATCTAATAACCTTACGAAAACAATCAATTTTAATATGATGGGTAGTTAACTAATTAATCCCTAGAATCACATCAAATGCAAGTATTTTCAATGAAATAAGATCGACAGGTAATGTGAGGGTATCGATTTGAACCAAACAAGACTTATAAATAGTGGATGTAATGAAGGTTTCTCCCAACGGAGTTTCTACAGATAAGTCAAAGTCTAATTTCTCCGGAGTCAAATTTAATCGTTGAGCACAAGTAGGAGAAATAAAAGAATGGGTAGAACCTGTATCAAATAAGGTATAGACTTCGCTAGAGTTTATGATAAGCTTACCTGTGATGACCTCATTCCGGTTCCTTGCTTTCTCGGAGGTCACAACAAACGCTCTCCCTTGCACTACCGGATTTAACTTTTCTGAAACGGCTTTTGGTGCCTCCATCCTAGCTGAACTTGTCTTCGGTGAACAACAAAATCAGGCTAAGTGACCTTCTCTTCCACAATTATAACATGTTTTGGATGACTTCGCGCAGTTTGGACTGATGTGTCCCTCCCCTCCGCATTTAAAGCATATGATAGGTGGTCGTTCTCCTTCCTTAACAACGGGTGCTGGTGTTGACGTCTTTCTATCATTGTTGAATCTCCTCTTCTTGAAATGTCCATTCTTATTGTTTTGGCCCTGATTACCACTGAAGTGGTTACCATTTCTGGCCTGTTGATTCCCTCCACGCTTGTTGTCACGGCTTCGTTGACTGCTTTCACTGGTATTATCATTTTTCCGGCTGCTCTCTTTTGGTTGCGTTGACTCGTTATCGCGCTCCACTAACTGAGCCCTATTTATAACATCTGAATATAAACACAGTTTATGAGAAATAAGATGTTGACGTATCTCTGGCTTCAAACCTCTTAAGAACATTCACGTCATTCTTTCTTCATTATCTACCAAATGGGACGTAAATCGGGACAACTCAGTAAACTTTGCTTTATATTGCGACACGGTTATATTATTCTATTCCAACTTGATGAACTCCACCTCCTTCATGTGACGAATAATTTTGGGAAAGTACTTGTCGTTGAATAATTCTTGGAAATTCTCCCATGACATTTTCAGTGCGGCATGTTGAGTACGCTTTACCGGTTCTGACCAGTAATCTGCCTCTCCTCGCAACATAAAGGCGGCAAAGGGAACCTTTTGCTCCTCAGAGCATCTCAAGTCAAAAAATATCTTGGTGATTTGCTTTATACATGCTTCCGCCTTAAGTGGTTTTGGCTCTCCAATAAACTTCGGTGATCCCAACTCCTTGAACTGTTTAGCGGTGACTGTAGCATCCCCGAACCCAAGTCCCAAATTACCTCGGATCCGGTATACTATTTCTATAACTAATTGCGGTAGATATAAACATAAATTATTTATACAATAAACTTACACACTTTTCCCCAAAATCGAGTAACCTTAACTTATACACAAATCATAAACAATTTATCACACAACAATATTTATCAAAGTATACTATTACAAACTAGCCGCACATTTTATCCCAAGCCGGACTTGGCATTATCATTTCCTGTATCCGAACGCATTCGTCTTATCTGCAATATTTTATCATGATATAGCAAGGGTGTGAAAGTAGTATGCACACAAGCCAATCATGTTTGATGATAAAGCATATACTTTGTAAACAATCTTATTCATTTATTAATAAAAGGTATTAATTTATTAAAGGCTTTTAATTATCTACATAATGCTGTTTTATAATATGTGATAAACCCATAGTTTTAAGCAATGCTTTTAGAATAATGATGATGATCATTATAATTAGATCTAAATTCTTAGAAAGCTTAAAACTAAAATAGTTCCCAATCGTTGGATTACTAAACTGGGGATTAGTGAATTCGGATAGATTGGTACATACGTTGCTTGCTCATTGGATGAGGATGATAGATCTCATGATCATTTGTGTGGAGACACTAAAGCAAGTATGTAAGTGCTTATTAGAGAATAAGTTCACTGAACGTGACTCGCTAAGGAATACCTAATGGAGTTTTACTTGAATGTCAATAGGAATTCCTGTAGTGATAGTAGTACAAGTGATCCTTGGACTTGAGATCATTATAGTATCTTGTGTATGATGAGTTATACTTTGACTTATTCCTTAAGACCCTTATGGTATATCAAAGGATATGCTTGGGTATAATAAGTTATACATGGAGATAATTTATGATCAATAAAGAATCTACCACTTCTAGTAAAAGAAGAGAAATGTCCTATACGGTTCGATAAATGACAACCCAGTAGTCCTTGGCCAAGGCAGAATGAAATTAGAAAGGAGTTTCTAATTTACATTATTTGGAGTTGTGCATTTAAGGATCGAAATACATATAATTGAATAAAATAAGACTTGACAGTAATTCCATGTCTTATATTTAATTGGGACATTGTATGGTGGAAGGATTGAATTGTACGGTAACTATTTACTCAAAGGTTCTTTTATGATTAATGTTGAAATCTATATTATCTGGAAAGTCGTTGATCGCTAGGGAGGCTTATCCCTAGTGTAGAATAAATATTATTTATTTAAATAAATTATTAGTTTAATTTATTTATTTAAATAAGATTAGAATTGTTCTAATTGATTTATTCACAACCGGTTTAATATGGAGAACCTAAAGGGTCACACCATAAAAGGAAGAATAATTATTTAAGAAGTCAATGACATAATCGTAATAATATGTTAAGTATATTTAATTTAATCTATGGTGATAGAATAAATTAAATAGCTTAATATTTATTATTTGATATTTTAGAAATATTAAATATAAATTAATAAGAGGAGTCTTATTAATATTATTACAATTATTATTATTTTAATTTCTAAAAGAGTTTAGGAATTAATTTAATAAAAGTACTCTCAATTATTCCTAATAGAATTAGGAGTGAAAATTAGTTAAAAGAGTTTATTTAATTATCCCTAATAAGATTAGGGAGTCCATTTAATTTAATTAAAACAGTTTAATTAAATAAATAATACCTTATTTTAATAGGGTTACTTGATATCTTTATAAGAGGAGTCTTATATATGATATCAAACATACGTTATTCCAGTTGTTGGAGAGTACGCCCCTTTTTCTATAGAGATAGAAAACTAGGGTTTGAGCCAAATACCCATCTTCTTGAATTCTTCTTCTTCCTTGGTGGATCACCTCTAGAGGCCAAACACTTGGGTGGCTAACGTTGATCAAAGGAAGGAACCCAACCCGGTGGATTCAAGTTGAACGCGAAAAGGATTGGAGGTGAACATGTACCTGAGGAAGCTCGATCTTCAAGGGTATGATTTTATTCTTTATCTTTTCGTTAAATTAATAATTGTGCATAAAGGGTGATCCGGGTTTATGGTTTGTAAAATTTTAAAACTCTGATTTTACACGCTTCCGCTAATTTTGTGCAATTTAATTGCGTTCATGAATATTACAAACCTAACAGTAGCATCAGAGCCAAACCTTTATGCGAATTATTAATAGTTCAAATTTGATATGTATATTGATATGTGTTTATAACAATTTAATTGGGCATAATTTTATTGTATAAAATTTATTAAAAAAAAACCGAAAATCAATTCGCGAAACTACTGATTCATGATTTCAATTGTTGAGTCACGTGGGCATAGATGATTAACAGGTAATGGAATTGCTATATTATATATAAAACCGTGACCAATTCTTGTTAAAAATTGCACGGAAATAAAGGATTGATTATATATATATATATTCGGTTATATATATATATTATATAGTTATATATTATATATAAATATAAAGGTATATATATAATATTTTATTATTTTATTATTAAAATAAAAGTTTATTTTAATCTTAAAATAAAAAGTTTATTTTAATTTTAAAATAAAAGATTTATTTTAATTTTAAAATTAGAATTTCATGCTAACTAATTAGAGTTGGAATTGGATTCCATGCTAACTAATTGGAGTTGAAATTGGATTTCATGTTTCCTTAAATAAAGGAGTTTATTTAAATATGAAATAAGATTTCATATTATTCAAAATAAAAGAGTTTATTTGTAAATAGGAAAGAGAATCCTAATTTTCTTAAATAAAGGAGTTTATTTAGATATGAAATAAGATTTCATATTATTCAAAATAAAGGAGTTTATTTGTGAATAGGAAAGAAAATCCGTATTTCTTTAAATAAAGGAGTTTATTTAGATATGAAATAAGATTTCATATTATTCAAAATAAAAGAGTTTATTTGTTAATAGAAATTAATCCGTGTTTACTTTGATAAAGGAGTTATATTTTTTTTACAAGGAATTGGATTCCATAATTAATTAAAATAAAGGAGTTTATTTTGATTAAAGATTTTGATTAAAATAAAATAGTTTATTTTATTCAAAATTAAATAAATTAAAATAAAATAGTTTTATTTTGATTTAAATTTGGATTAAAATAAAGGAGTTTATTTTGATTCAAAAATAGATTTTATACTAACTAAATTTGCCCATTAAATGATATCAATATATATATATATTAAATGTTTATTATTCATGAGATGAATGTTATTTATTGATACATATGGTGATGTGTATGATAATAAATGAGATTGATTATGGACTATTGACCAATGTGATTGAATTTTATTTTAGTTGGATGCATGAATATATGGGTTTTATTAAATGGGGTCTGCGTACCTCGTCTTCTCTAATTTTTCTTAATGTAAATTCTATCTCCCTCCTATGTACTTCCCCTTGACTGCTGATCAAGGTTTCTATTTATTTTAAATAGTTTTGTAATAGGAATAGTTAAAATTAATTTTGAAGAATTGGAGATCAATGAGCAAGGAGTGCTTGAAGACCTGTTTGTAATGGAGCCCGGGTTTAAATGTAATAGTTATATTTAAATATTAATTCTTGCACCCCTAGGGTTTGACCTTTTGGTTCACTTGGTGGCTCTAGTGAACCAAACTAGAATAAAAGTCCATAATTAATCCATGTAGAATATAGTATTCTATATGTGCATGCTTATACTATATATATATATATTATATATTATGCAAACATGCTTCGCATGTTAATTAATATGACGCGTATTTTATATATATATGTGCATGCGCGCTAAACAAGATGAGACAAATTAATAACAAAACCCTCAAATATTTTATATTAAGTTGTAACGTTCAAAGATATTTGGAATATCGAACGTCGCCTTCTAGCATGATAGAAACAATAGAGTATTGAATATTTAATATGAGTTTGTTGTGCACACACAAGGCGAGTATTAAATATTTAAGATGTTGTTTTTATTACATATGATGTTTATAAGGAATTGAACATTACTGCTTTGTTGTGCACACACAAGGGCTGTAGTTTTCTCTTTACTTATAAGGAAATGTTGGGTCTGACTTAACTTAAATCGTTTTAGTTTGGATGTGCACACACTTGACCATTATGATTTAAGAGGCAAAATACAAGGAGTTACATAGTTGATGTAATTGACAAGAGTTGTCTACCTATTTATTTATATATAGTTTGTTTTGCACACACAAGGCTATATATATTTGAAATGAGATCCTTATTCTCACTAGCATATCTTTAATTAGATATTGCCGAACTATATATATTGAGGGTAATATAGTTTGAAGAAAATAGTGGTAGATACCAATTTAAAACAAGACCGAAATTATTTTGGTAATTAATAAAATAATGTATGTTAAAATGTTGTTAATTACAAATTCATTTACAGAATTTTATAATGTCTAAATTACTATCACTGTGTAGCATATTAGATGCTAAATTAACCGGACCGAATTAAACGGATTGGTTAAGGTAATTGAGAATAGTTCTCACGATTGAAAAGCTATCTTATGTCCTTAATACGCCTATCCCTGCAATGGTTGCAGACAATGCCTCTGAGGAAGAGATTGCTACTTTTAGAAAGTGGCTAGATGATGCATAGTTGGCTCAATGCATCATGCTCGCATCCATGAGTAACGAGCTTCAACGTCAGCATAAAACTATGGATGCTCCTATTATATTCCGGCACATCAAGTAGTTGATGGTGAGGAAAGTAGGACTGATAGATATCAGATATCTAAGGAGCTCTTCCGATCTAGAATGACCGATGACACTACGGTACAAATAAAAGTCCTTAATATAATCAATTTGATTGATCAATTAGGACAACGGATTTTGTCATGGATGGAGAGTTGAGCCAAGATTTGATCTTGCACTCACTTCTGGACTCATTTCACAATTGTTTTGAATTTTTATATGAACAAGCTAAAGATCAGCCTCGCTGATTTGCTTAACATGTTGAAAAATATTTATAGTCACTTTCCAACCAAGAAAAATCATGTCTTACTGGTAGGGGCCAAAGGATCTTCTGAAAAGAAGAACGATTCATAGAGGGTAAACAGAAAGGCGTAAACAAAAAATAATAAGAACAAAACTGATATGGATAGCAAAGGAGTTTGCTTCCACTGCAATAAGCCTGGACACTGAAAAAGAAACTTCGAGAAGCATCTTGCAGAGCTAACCAAAGAAGCTTAGTGAAGTTTCGGTTATAAATACAATTTTGTTCATGATTTAAAATAAATTTTTCTTTAAGTCAAGGTTCTACTTGGGTATTGGATACCGACTTTGGTTATCATAAACATAGATTTATGAATGGACCAAGTAGAAGTAGAAAGCTAAACAAATATAAGTAAACCTATGTGTGGAAAATGAAGCAAAGGTTTCTGCATTAGCCATAAGAACTTATAGTTTAGCAATGCCTACGGGTAAGTCTATTAAGTCAATAAGTTGTTATTGTATTCTAGTTCTCGTTGGAAACATTATTTCCATTTTATTGTTGGACAATGAAATTTTTGGTATTATATTTAAGAACAATTGTTGTTCTATTTATAATAATAATGTTTTGTATAGAACTGGAATATTACTTAATAGATTTTGTATACTTGACTTATGTGAAAAATTATTTTACAAATTAAATAAATTAGTATAAGAAAAGGAGATGATCATTCAAAGAGTTGAATGTTTGTATTTGTTGAAATACAAGTGTGAATTATTTGAAAGGTCCAAAGAATTTAGAAATGAAACAAATTGACAAAGTATTAAGATTCTTTGATTAGATCAAAGGAATAAATACTTGTGCAATAAGTTTCTAGATCATCTCAAATGGTTTTCTCATAATGGACACATCCTGATACGCAATAATTGATTGATGTATCTGAATGGAAAAATCGTACCTTGTTGGACATGGTGCGGTCCATAATGATTTTACCGACATTCCAGTATCCTTCTGGGGTAATGTCCTAGAAATGGCTGCATATCTATGGAAAAGGTAACCTCATAATCCGGCCCCAAGACTCCATAAAAGTTATGGACAGGGAGGATTCCTAATCTTAAGTATGTTAAGATAAGGGGTTGTCAAACTTATGTGAAAAGGTTTCAAAAAGGATAAGTTTGGGACAAAATTTGACAAGTATAGATTTGTGGGACATCCTAAAGTAAGTTTAGGGCATATGTTCTATAATCCTACTTAGCAAAAGGTGTTTCTTGCGAAACATGCTGCCTTCTAAGATAAAGGTGTTTATCATTGAAAGGGCTAGTGGGAGGATAATACATCTTGAAAAGTTCAAGAACCACAAAACACTACAAGTCAAATAAGAGGAACCTATAGATAGACCTATTGTACCACAACCAAATCGTAAATCTGGAATAGTACCGAAGATACCTAGGAGGTATGGATTCATCATGGATGATGATGATGAGGTACGTATCATAGAAGATGATGATCCAGTTACATACGATGAGGTAAGAGTTGTAGACACTCAGAGAAATGGATTGAAGCAATCTTCTCAAAAATGGAACATTCATTTTGATATGATAATCAAAAGAGTTTGATTTTATCAAAAACAAGAATGAACCTAGTGTGTACAAAAGGGTCATTGGAGCGTCGTGACATTTCTGGTATTATATGTTGATATAATACGGATAAGGAGTGACATGCCAATGCTAAAATCAATAAAGATAAAGTTGTCTAAACATTCCTCCATGAATGATTTGGGAAGAGCTCGACTTAACCCAATGAACATATATTCATTTGATGCTAAAGTCGCTTAGCATGGAAAACTCCATGGGATGTCTCATGTTGATGAGCCATGGAGTGTATCTCTCTTAATAGTCCCCATAGACTCCTAAAAGAGAGATCGCATGAGTGACAATCATGTATGCAATGAAATATACGTGACCTGATGTTGATTAGTCATATTCTGGAGAAGTTCACTGTGAGACAGTGAAAAACATCTTAAAGTACTTAACCAGCACTAAGGATGTGATATAATTCATGGCGGGTCTGAATTAAAACTAGAGGGCTTAACAGACTCAAGTTTTTCAGACAAACCAAGACAACAGAAAATCCACTTTAAGGTAAAGGGTTACCTTGAACGGTGGTGCAGTGAAATGGAAAGGTTCCAAACAACAAAGAGTTATTAGTGTAGTGATAAAGACAAAGTATATAGCTATAAATGAAGCTACAAGTTGATTGTTTGGATGAAAAGTTCATTACAGAACTAGGAATAGTTCCTAAGTCTCATCTTAGATCTAAACATGTGTTGTGGCACTTTCATTTGATTATAAGAATCATTGAAAGATGGGAAATCACTATAGAGATAGTGAACTCTCAAGAACAATATTACATATCCATTAACTAAAGCTTATCCAACAGCAGGATAATCTTCACTTAGTGAAGAAGGGTATGAGATACCATGGCGATTGGCTTTAGTGCAAGTGGGAGATTGAAAGTAGTATGCACACAAGCCAATCATGTTTGATGATAAAGCATATACTTTGTAAACAATCTTATTCATTTATTAATAAAAGGTATTAATTTATTAAAGGCTTTTAATTATCTACATAATGCTGTTTTATAATATGTGATAAACCCATAGTTTTAAGCAATGCTTTTAGAATAATGATGATGATCATTCTAATGAGATCTAAATTCTTAGAAAGCTTAAAACTAAAATAGTTCCCAATCGTTGGATTACTAAACTGGGGATTAGTGAATTCGGATAGATTGGTACATACGTTGCTTGCTCATTGGATGAGGATGATTGATCTCATGATCATTTGTGAGGAGACACTAAAGCAAGTATGTAAGTGCTTATTAGAGAATAAGTTCACTGAACGTGACTCGCTAAGGAATACCTAATGGAGTTTTACTTGAATGTCAATAGGAATTCCTGTAGTGATAGTAGTACAAGTGATCCTTGGACTTGAGATCATCATAGTATCTTGTGTATGATGAGTTATACTTTGACTTATTCCTTAAGACCCTTAGGGTATATCAAAGGATATGCTTGGGTATAATAAGTTATACATGGAGATAATGTATGATCAATAAAGAATCTACCACTTCTAGTAAAAGAAGAGAAATGTCCTATGCGGTTCGATAAATGACAACCCAGTAGTCCTTGGCCAAGGCAGAATGAAATTAGAAAGGAGTTTCTAATTTATATTATTTGGAGTTGTGCATTTAAGGATCGAAATACATATAATTGAATAAAATAAGACTTGACAGTAATTCCATGTCTTATATTTAATTGGGACATTGTATGGTGGAAGGATTGAATTGTACGGTAACTATTTACTCAAAGGTTCTTTTATGATTAATGTTGAAATCTATATTATCTGGAAAGTCGTTGATCGCCAGGGAGGCTTATCCCTATTGTAGAATAAATATTATTTATTTAAATAAATTATTAGTTTAATTTATTTATTTAAATAAGATTAGAATTGTTCTAATTGATTTATTCACAACCGGTTTAATATGGAGAACCTAAAGGGTCACACCATAAAAGGAAGAATAATTATTTAAGAAGTCAATGGCATAATCGTAATAATATGTTAAGTTTATTTAATTTAATCTATGGTGATAGAATAAATTAAATAGCTTAATATTTATTATTTGATATTTTAGAAATATTAAATATAAATTAATAAGAGGAGTCTTATTAATATTATTACAATTATTATTATTTTAATTTCTAAAAGTGTTTAGGAATTAATTTAATATAAGTACTCTCATTTATTCCTAATAGAATTAGGAGGGAAAATTAGTTAAAAGAGTTTAATTAATTATCCCTAATAAGATTAGGGAGCCCATTTAATTTAATTAAAAGAGTTTAATTAAATAAATAATACCTTATTTTAATAGGGTTACTTGATATCTTTATAAGAGGAGTCTTATATCAGATATCAAACATACGTTATTCCAGTTGTTGGAGAGTACGCCCCTTTTTCTATAGAGATAGAAAACTAGGGTTTGAGCCAAATACCCATCTTCTTGAATTCTTCTTCTTCCTTGGTGGATCACCTCTAGAGGCCAAACACTTGGGTGGCTAACGTTGATCAAAGGAAGGAACCCAACCCGGCGGATTCAAGTTGAACGCGAAAAGGATTGGAGGTGAACATGTACCTGAGGAAGCTCGATCTTCGAGGGTATGATTTTATTCTTTATCTTTTCGTTAAATTAATAATTGTGCATAAAGGGTGATCCGGGTTTATGGTTTGTAAAATTTTAAAACTCTTATTTTACACGCTTCCGTTAATTTTGTGCAATTTAATTGCGTTCATGAATATTACAAACCTAACAGGGTGAGCATGAAAGTTGCCCAACAAGTTTAAATACAATAATATAAAGATATATCATGATTGAAGAGTATGAATAATAAGCTGGCTATAATTCATAAATATAATTGAGAACTAGCACGAACAAACTTTTGACTGAACAAGTTTTAAACATGAACCAACTGGTAATGAAGGTGATCAGCCTTTCATACCTGACTTATACATGCAAGATGTACAGAGTACAATTTTCGTGGCTATCAGCAATGATTAACCATAAGCTTGAATAAAACACTCTTATTAGAGTTAAGTACAAAGAAACTTGCCTGAACCGTTGATTACCGCAACACAATTTATAATGCTTTACCCCGAAGACCTAATATTAGTAATATAGATCTGCAATATTAGAATAATATCATCACAGTATAATACTGTTATATTTATATCAACAGAATAACCTAAACACATAGCACATAATCCTATCAGTCTATAATACACATAAGACTTAGCATCAAATTAGACTATTAAGTTTGAGTTGATACCGACACAATTTTATCATCCCGACGGTCTAGTCGGACAAATATCGAGTTTAAGTTCAATTAAACTCTTCCTAAGCGCTTAATCATGCCATAGAGTCACATTTATATGATTTAACACTCGCTTTTTCATTTCATAAGTATTCATTAACATCTAATAAGTCAAATACTAATCCAGCAACATGGATTCTAAATCTAGCAACTAAATTACCAACTCAGCAACCTGGATTCCAAATCCAGCAACCTAAATTCCAAATCCAGCAATCTAAACTACAATCCAGCAAACTGGATTTAACATATTTTCAATTTCAGTAAACTATTTCTCAATCCAGCAAACTGGAATCAAAAATTATATAATCCAGCAAGCTGTATTCTAAATTCGTATCACGAAAATACCAAATCAGTTTATTATTTTTCTATCCTTAGTCCAAACATATATACACATATTTCATCCACAAAAATTATTTTCCATAATTTTCCAACTTCCTTTGATATTTTTCAAAAATTAATTCTAGTGCGTAGCTTAAGAAATTAGCTATCTCGTGCTTAACTCCAAACATTCCCATCTCTTGGGATAACTTTATATATGTTACCGTGATGCTCCATTTTAAATTTCGTGGCAATCGGTGTTGTAGAACTCCGTTTATAGCGATTTTCGTCGAAAAATCACAAAAATTGTAATGGTCATAACTTGGTCGTTTTAACTCGGAATTAGTTCATTTTTGGACACTAGATACATAATACCATATATTTTCATTTTCCAAAAGGCCGGAATTTATTTCACACTTTAAGTTGCCAAAACAGCCCCTGGACAGATCTGGACAAAAACTTTTTGCCATGTTACAGTTTTGGAGTCCTTTACTAAATCTTAAATATAATGAGATCTGTAATTCCGATTAACGATACGTCAATTTTGTTGGATTTGTATCTTTCCGATCTTCAATTTTCATCTATCACAATCCATATTTGGACATGTTAAGCTCCCGAAAATTAGCCGGGAAGTGGCTGTTACAAACTGTCATTCTAATAATTTTTATTACCTTTGTGTAGTTTGGGAGAAATCCCATAACTTGCTCATTTTTCAACCTATTTGAGAGATTCCAAAGGGGTTTATCCTACACACATAGATCTAGCATCCCAAGAATATAAATCACAAATATCCATCATAGATTTCAAGAATCAAAAGCTAGTTCATACTTTCTAGTTTTAAACTTTTCCGAAAAAATTCTATTTTTCAATTCCTTTGATTCCCACCAATTTAACACTCATTATGTGTAGATCCAAACAATAAACACTCATTAACATGTATATACATAGTTTTTGAGTTTAGAAATAAAGTTTATTATTTCATCAAACAAGCATCAACACAATCAAAGCTAAGAAAAATTTTGGTTTTCTACCTTTTGAAAAACCTAACCTCCATTTCATACTTTAGGTCTAACTTTTGATCTTCAAAAAGGTTATATCTAAATATGAAACACTTATATACACATAGATCTAAGGTTTTAAACCTCAAGATTATAACTTCATATTGTCAAAAATCAAATCAAACCACAAAGGAAAATAAACTATATAAGTAGAAATTTTTGCTATACCTTAGCTTGATTTTCTTTCTCCTTCTAAGATATGGGATGGATCTTGGTTTTATGAGAGTCAAAATTTCCCCTCTCCCTCTTCTCTTGAAGTGGACAAAAAGGGCCTCCTCTTCTCTCTCTCTCTCTCTCTCTCTCTGTCTCTCTTCTTAGCTAACTTAGGAAGTAAAATGAAAGAGAAAAATGAAATGGTTTTTGTTTGTTAATAAAATATGTTGTTAGATTTAGTATATCTAATAATTATCTCCCAATACATCTCCCATCCACTCTCTTTCTCATGTTGCTTGTAGCCTTAGATTGCTTACTTGTTTGGTTAAAAGGTGTGGCACCAAAACTAAGAAGACACCTAGCATAGTTGCTCACCTAATAAAGTAAGCAATCACTACATTCATTCCCCCTCCTTTATCCTCTCAATAACCGGACATGTGGCCTTAGATTGTTCATAAATTAATCTCCTTTTATGCTTTAACTGATTTACTAAATGTCCAAATAGTCCTCTCCCCCTTAGGCTAAAATCTTGGGCTTGAATTAAATTATTGATCGGCCAAAAAGAAAGTGATATCATGAGAGAGATGAAATAACTTTGGTGACTTTGAAAAAAATGAATAGATATAATTGTATATCTAATAATCATCTCCCCACTCACTCTATCTTTCTCTTTCTTAATCATAAACATGTGGGAGATTAGTATATCATGTGGCTCCTTAAACCATTGGACACCTAGCTTGTATTAATGAACTATCCTTTTACCACATGTGTGGTGCTTAAAGTGGGAGATGTTTTTGCATATAATTCTCTCCTTTTCTCCCACTAAACTACCAAAGCTTTACTTACAAGCATGAACAAAGATGTTGGATAAATAAAACAATGACACATAAGAGGAGTAGGTGGGAGTTGATAGGAGAGTTGGTGGAGAGTTGGTAACCAACTTTAGACAAATAAGAGACCAAAATAAATCTTAGTCACATGATCAATCTCTCCTCCTTTTTCCTTCTCTATCCACCGGTCATGTAAATCAATCATAGTCCAACACTTCTAATAATATCAAATGTCCATCATGCCCTTCCATCAATTGGGCTTATCAATAAAAATATTTGAGCCACTCAATTAATGTATTGCTTGGGCCTCTAACTAATTTCATTGGCCAACACTTGGGCTATAAATATACATAATCCAATACCTTAAATTCTTATCCAACCCAATTCATTTAATTAGGGTTTTCATTCCCTCAGTTATAACACAAATCCTTGCTCATGCACACTTATTTCCTTAACCCAATTAAACTTGCTATAATTAGGTTATAAAATTAATCATTTGAGATATATAAAAAAAATCTCCTAGAATTAATAAGTATTCTAAATACCACAATTCTCTTTTTTCATAACCCTTAAGTTATTAAATCCTTCATTCCTAATATATAATTAGGGTTACACTAGTTTCTTTTGTTTGTTTATATAATAAACAAAGATAAACCATCACATAATGTTCATATTCCTTACACACAACTTTTTAACCCTTAGGGTTTAATACTTCGCATTAGGATTCCCAAATTAGGGTTTAAATTCTTGATACTGAAATTAGAGTTTCTGAATATATCGTTAGGGTTTTCTAACTTAATCACCATATTCATAACATGAATTTAGGGTTTCGGATTCCCGGAACTGAAACTAGGGTTTCAGAACCGATTTCTACGATTTCTTATCAGACGTTAGGGTTTTCTAACAGAACGTTGTCGTTCTTAATATATACTTAGGGTTTGACACAAATAATTAATCTGGTCAACCTTTGACCCTTAACCACATTTAGTACACATACATATTCACATAAATCCTTAATCCTGAATAATTCACGTATATCCTTCACCGAATTTTGAAATCCTCAAAATTCAATCCCAATAACATCAAACGCATACACTTATTTTATGTCTAGGTCTATTATTTGACCTTAAATCAATCATTTAAGATTTTAATAAATTGTCCAAATTCTCGGGTTGTCACAGTGACCGTCCGAGAGTTTCCAGTGGTTCCACCTACATTTTGGATAGGAGCCGCTCTCGCCTGCTGTTGCATGAATTGCATAAAGCCTCTGAACATTCCATCATTCATCAAATGGTCAGTGTTGTTGTTTACATGAGGATTGTCGCCATCCTGATGAACATTATCCTGATTATTGATATGTGGTGAATCAACGGTCGCATGTGCTCCATTGATATTCTCAACATTCTCAGATGTTATTTTCAGATACTGTAACAAAACAAAATGTTAATTGACATATAACATATTATCCCTATATTCTGACTGACCAATTAAATACCAAATAAACTTAGGTAGGTCATACTAGCGAAGGAATTTCCCGTCTCTCCCATCCTAGTTCTATTCTCACATCTTAGCCAGGGATCATATCCCTAAGCTTTGATACCAACTGTCCTTGAACTGTTTAGCGGTGACCGTCCGAGAGTTTCTAGTGGTTCCACCTACATTTTGGACAGGAGCCGCTCTCGCCTGCTGTTGCATGAATTTTATAAAGCCTCTGAACATTCCATCATTCATCATTTGGTCAGTGTTGTTGTTTACATGAGGATTATCGCCTTCCTGATGCACATTATCCTGATTATTGATATGTGGTGAATCAACGGTCGCCTGTGCTCCATTGCTATTCTCAACATTCTCAGATGTCATTTTCAGATACTGCCACAAAACAAAATGTTAATTGACATATAAGATATTATCCCTATATTCTGACCGACCAATTAAATACCAAATAAACTTAGGTAGGTCATACTAGTGAAGGAATTCCCCGTCTCTCCCCTCCTAGTTCTATTCTCACATCTTAGGCAGGGATCATATCCCTAAGCTTTGATACCAACTGTGACGCCCCAAAATTAGGTATACATCACCCATCTTGAGTCGCCAGATACATGGTACAGAATTCAAATACAACTTAATAATACAATTGTCGTATACAATACGACAAAATATAAACTGTGAGTTTGAATACAAATATTATCTACTAGAGAGTATACAAACTCAAAAGGAGTACTCATTACAATTATTATCACACTATATTACAGAATAGTGAGGACTACTAATGCACCATCTAGGACCATCACTCCGTTCCCCGACTCGTCCAAACTATATTCTCATTTCCTGAAGAGAACAGTGAAAGAAAGAGTGAGCTCAACTAGCCCGATAAGAAATATTATGACCAAGATAATGCAGAATAAATTATCATTAGCATTAAACAGTGTTAAACTAATATAATATAATAAACATCAAGTTTAACTGCAGCGAAACAAGTGATTCATTAAAAGAGTCAAGTAGAGAATAAAATCTACTATCTTTTATGATTTAAAAGGTTTTTCATCACTTTTATCTCCGGGACTCAGCTTAATAAATAATCCAAATCATCGAATCACCCCCTGCACTACGGCCAAGGATATTCTTTAGTATCACAACCACAATTATCCATGCACTACGGGCCAAGAATATTTGTATATTCATTCATGGTCATGATCATGCCAATAACTGTCCATCAATGCACTACGGGCCAATAAGGACTTTTATCACATCATTTGTAACATTATGGTCATGATTACACCGAATAATCCCTGGTCATAATCATACCAAGTACATCTATGCACTACAGGCCACAGATGACTTTCAAAAAATATAAACTTGAGGATGATGACAATGATATAAGAATTCAATAAAACAAGTTGAAGAATTAATTTATCCAGGAACTAATAATGTCCAAATTGTCAATATGATACTGCTTAGTAGAGTAAAATTCAAGAATGCTCAGAAGAATATTTCCATGAAAAGATACTGGATGAAGCACAAATATCAAGGATATTACACTAATTTCATGGAGTATAGAAGTCAAAACTTTAACCGACTGAGTATAATAACGAATGGAATAACAAACGAAATCACCATGCATGCGGTACTTCGCATAGACAGGTTATTCCAACAGATTAATAAGTAACGAATAACTTTATAAAAAAATTTACTATGCAAACACTATACAGACAGTATGCAAATACTATGCATAATAAAATATAATATATTCTAATTATTGTCTAATAAAACAGATAGCTTTATAAAAGTATTATGTTTTATATAAAAAGATTTTACTATACAAAACACTTTGCAGACACTATGCAACACTATGCATAATAGAATATAATATATTCTTTTTATAGAATAACTTTATAAAAGTATTCTATTTTATATAAAAAGATTTTCTGTATTATTACATTAATAATACCAACAAAACTGAGTGACTTATCATGTAAGCATCAATAATTAATACTGTGTACTACTATGCAACCATGCGTATTACTGTACTTTTAACACCGGGTGTTTCAACAGTTAACGGTAAAACTTCCGCTGTTATTTTCATAAAGTATTTTTGTCGTTTTTTCAATCCGACGATAATTTCGTTATGGGGTCCAATAATGATTGTGTCGTTGTACAAATATTCCCTGTTAAAACGAATATTCCCCGGCCAATTGAATATTATATAACAACTTGTGTACTTTGCAAAATTTATAAATATTACCCACAACTATAATATTATATCAATTTCACTCCATAATATTCAAAAATAATATTTATAGAAAATTCATCATTATTCAAAAAGTTGGGATTTTACAAAAATTATAAACAGTGAGCGGCATCTAGTAATGCATCACTGCTACCCAAGTAATAATAAGATCGATGATTCGATGCAACCTTTTTTGTGACCAATGTTTCAATGTAATTTAATCCTTTTAACCTTAATATCCTAGATTAAACTCGAGTCATGGAATATGTCATACTCTTCATAATTTAATCTGAGTTTTTCTTGATAATGAGTAGACTATATGAAACAAATCATTATTTGAGCATGACAATGCATTTCATAGTCCTACTTAATCAAGATGCCTATGGATATCACCCCTAATATATAGGAGGGTTAAATTCCATCTAGATCACTCATATTCCTCACACGATTCATGATGTACCCAATAATCACCTTTATAGTCCACCCTATTAACGGTGACATTTAATGATATCAAAGTACATAAATTCTCATGTAGTAATATAGTGATTTCAGATCAGAGGATCATTATATCATTGTCACTATGAGAATCGCTAATTACACTTCTCATAATGCTCCATATAGAATTCTCATTGTGGGCCTGTCCAGTACATCGTTCTCTAACACATACGTATGCATTGACTTAATATCTCATATATTTATGACCAATGAGATTTGGTCATCAGTCAATCCACATACTAGCCTCAATGCATCATTGGTGTCCTATCAACAATGATACTCGACTAGGGACATTTAAGAGTAATGATACTAATTGTAATTATATAGTCTCATGTTCAAGTCACATACTTGAAACTATATAATTTGTATCACTATTCTAAGGAATTTTATTATGTTAACATTTATATAACGCAGTAAATAAAACCATAATAAAATCATTCATTTATTTAATCAAATATAATATCAAAATGTTAAGCAATTATATCAAATAATTGGCCTCTAGGGCTTAAACTCTAACATTTTTCCCCACCTAAGGTTCATAACCTAAAGCTTTGATACTAACTTATGACACCCCCAAATTCGGGTACTTCATTCCCTCAAGATTTGGTGTTCACTTGATAAAAACATTCATTTCTAACTACCCAAATATAATAAAATTGAATAATAAACCTTCCCGTTAAAGGATTACATTAATAAAAATCTCACAGGTTGTCTAACATTCAAATACAAACACCATATGTGGAAAAATTAAATAACATTATTACAATAATTAAAATAAAGTCTGGCAATAAAATGTCAATATGTTTACAAGTCTTCAATACTTGTTCATCTTTTCTTTCCCTTTACTGGTGCTAGGTACATCGACCTTCTCAACTTTAGCTGTAATAGTTATATAAGCAAGAGTGCGCAAACAAGGCTCACTTGAAATAATAATGAATAAAACTTTACAACAATTAACAAATAATAGGCTCAATGGAACTGAACAATTCTATCAATGATAATCAAAATTCTGAATCATTCATCTGAGGGTCATAAGACCACAAACTATGTCCATAGTTTTAATTAATCTTTCAACTTAAACTTTAACAGTCATAATACTATAGGGACTCCTCGTACTTAGGGGGATCAGCCCTTCGTACAATGTATTGTGCACAAACATTTCAACGTGATAAGTGGGTTTTATACCTACTTATTGGATATCAATTCACGAGAACTATGCCCATCTCAAGTACATTTTAGTATGTTTTTAGTTGTATTTAGTGTTATTTTGCATTGCACATACTGAGAACTCCTATGTTGTGAAAGTGCACAAATGGTATACCTCGGCGATGGTAGGTGGCAATGAGGCTAATAGAGGCATGGCAAGAGGAACAAGTGGAGATCAGTAATGGAGTTGTGAGGAAAAAATAAGTGATAAGTAGTGGAGCAGCATAAAGCAGTAGTAGAGCACAAATTACAGACAGCAGGAGCCGCGCGACCACGCGGCTATAAGAGCTATAAAGCGCGTGCCCACACCACACACCTGCAGAGCCAGAAAGCTAATCGTGATCCCGCGACATGATAACGAAGGGACCGCGCTTGGCCGCGCGCGTAGTTGACCGAAGCTGCTAACTTTATTTTAATTTTTAAAATTGAAGTGTTTGAGTTGATATAAACAATTATGGTTGGCACCAGACATATATATCTTTAGTTTTTACATGTTTTTTATAATAGGGAATAAGGGTTTACATTTTGAGAGAATTCCAATGTGAAGCCAAACATATACTTATTATTTTCTACTTCTTCTTTGGATTTCAATCATTGTGGATGAACTACTTTTATGTTGCTGGATATTAGTGAGGATTTGAACGTGATTATAATCAGTAATTGGATTTGATCGATTCTATCTTTTCTCTTTCAATTGTTTGTTTATTTTCCATGTATTGCTTTAATCCCATAAGGGCTTTTGGTTAAGTCATGAACTAAATTCCATTATGGCATTCTAACGGATTTTAATACGTAGTCTAACTTATGGCTTGATTGCTGGATTGTTTACGTATCGTGAGGAATTTCTATCATGGTTGATTTGAATGCATGAATGATTGATCACCATTCATTTTATGTACTTGTATGGAGTTGAAAAATAACATTCGAGTATGATTTTAATCATGATAGCATGCGTATATGGGGCGTTTTACTTAGCTTTATATTTCGTGAACCAGATAGACATATACTGTTTCACCGTATGAGTTATATAAGGGCCTGTGCTTAAATTCAATATTACTGCAATTTCACATAGAAATATAGTGAGATTTGTTTTATTGATGATTACATGATGTCTACTGTATGTGGATGTTATGTGAGTAGGTCATGATACATTGAAAAATGGTTATGTCTACATATGTGCTCTTAGCTAATTTCTTGCGATACGTGAATAGTCTTGCATGATGGTGGTAATTAGATGAACTATTCAATGAAGTTAAGATCCCATTATTTCCATATTTGAATTATTACTTTTATATTCATCTTTTAGTTATTATTTGAGTTTAGAGTAATTTCCAATCATAAACATTAGTCTGAGCATATAAAAATAGTGATTTAGTTGATGCATAATTATTTAATTTAGAATCCTTTCTCCGTGGATCGATACTCGACTTACTTTATATTGCTTGTTGACACATGTATGCTTGAATGAGTTAGAGCTCTTTTGTTAGAAATAAAAAAGAGGCAACAAGTTTTTGGCGCCGCTGCCGGGGAAAGGCGTTTAAATTTTTATTATTATCATCAATTTTAAGTTGTATTGTATGACTTAGACAAATCTAATCTTATCTCATTTCTATTTTTGTTTTTGTTTTTGTTTCAGGTACTTGTATAAATTTTTATGTGCACGCGGTCATCCAATCCCGAATTAACACCTGCTCAGGACAACATAAACGGGAGAGGTTGGAAAGCGAGAGTGTGTAGAAATTTACAAGCGGAGTTAGAGGTAACTACATCTAATATGGCAGCCGAGGGACAAAGAGAAGAGAAAAGAGAGGAGCATAGGGCTCTAAGAGACTATTACATGCCTAATATTATTGGACTACAGTCAAACATAGTCAGACCAGCAATAGCAACTAATACATTCGAGATAAAACTGGGCACTATTCAGATGGTGCAGAATTCAGTACAGTTTGGGTGTAACGCCCGAGAAAAAAATGAATTTTTAGAGGAATTAAAATTTTATTTAATTATAATGATTAAATGAATTTAATTGATTATTTATGTAGCAAGCTAATTGAAGGTCGTTATATGACCTAGAAATGTTAGAACATCGTAGGATTTTGGCTACGTGGTAGAATTAAAGTGTTTGAATTTCCAAGACGAAAATAAAAGCTTTTCGATAAATTTTTCAAAAAACACTATTCACGTATTTCTACTCGGGAATAATTTTTGAACTTCCGAGAAATACGTAACGATAGAAAATCGATGTGAGATGGAATATCCAATAATATTTTAGTTATGGAAAACGTAATATTTCGCCTGTAGACTTAAAACCTAACGTTTAAGGAAAATGATTTGTGGGAAGAAAATGTAATGCGATTAATGAATTAAACAATAATCGTATAATACGTAGGTATTATACGAAGTAATGAATACGAGTATGATACAAGATATTATACGAGTACGTATGAATGATGGTATGTTGTATGTATTGAATAAGTATATGAGTTAGGATATGAGATTATTACGTAAATTATGTGTTATAAGGCTTTAAGCCATTTATGAATAGAATTGTGGATTGTGTATGAAATGCAAGTCCATAAACTTTTAGGGCAAGCCCAAGATAGATTAATGTTTAGTCCAAGTGTTTATTAATATTAAGCCTAAGTATTTGTAATGTAAAGCCCAAAGCAATTTATTGCAAGCCCAAAATGATTAAGCTAAACTAATTAAGCTAAAGCCCAAAGTAAATATCCAATGGGTTAGGGGATGGTTTAAACCCATGGGGCAAACCATGGATAATTCAAAGTGATGAGCAAGTAAAGCTAACTTAATGGCTAAGCAATAAGTGTGGGGAGCAAGATAGCTTAATGGCAAAGTGCTTATGTGTGATTAACAAGTATTCTTAATGATTAAGTAAGAGTGACGGCGAAGTTTATGTGGTGAGCAAGTTTACTTAGGGACAAAGTATGGAATAGTAAGGATGTGATTGAAGGAGGTGGAATGTCTTAATGACTATATTACCCTAACCTTAGAAATCCTATAAATAGAGAGAGCTTGGATTCATTTGTTGGTTGTTGTATTTCATTCAACATTTTAAGTGCTTATTTGCTTGAGAGAATAAGCTACAAAAGTTAGAAAAGCTAGAGTTTATAGTTTAAGGAGCAAGAAGAAGGATTAACAAGAGAACATCAAGAGTAAGTAATCCTAAGTCATGATTTTCTTTCTCTTCTATTGTTAGAGAAGGGGGTATTGGTAGAACAAGCAAGCTAAGAAGAGGTTGGAATAATGAATATGGGCTTAAGTCTTAATAAGTCGGATAAGTCATGAATAAGAAATTCATTCGTAAATAATTTATGAACTTATAAATGAAAGTATAAGAACTTGTTAGGACTTGTAACATGTTTGCATTAATAAAATTAGTATGATTAATAAGATGTAAGAATAGTGATTAAAGGACTTAACTCATTAATAAGTCATATAAAAAGAAGACATACGTCATGAGTAATGAAAATATAAACAATTTATATTTTTCATAAGTTACAAATTTATCAAGAATAAGTAATAACTTATCATGTTATGAGTTAATGAATCATGTATGTCAAGATATTTGTATAATGGATTGAATCCAATTGAAATGGTTTAAAAATCTCAAGTGATGAAGTTTTGTCGGAATTAACACGATTGGACGATAATCGTCGAATTCGTGAAATTCTCGGAATGAAAGTCGAATTTTTATATTGAGATTGGAAACATTGGTTTTCAATGGAGACAAGTCTTATTTGGCATTATAGAGTTGCGGACTCAAAAATGGCCGGATTCCGACTTAGAACGAAGAAACGAGCGTTGAACTTTCACGAATTTTATCATTTTTGTTAAAAATGGACTAATAGGTGAATTTTTATCAAACGAAGTCGAATAGATAAAATTCTTGCATGAACGCATAGAGTATGTAATTTGTGAACCGTAGGCTCTTTAACGAGCTAATTCGGACTTATAACGAAGAAGTTACGAGTCAGGGAATCTCACTTTTGAAAAATCTGTCCAAGTTTTCTGGTGCACAGAGCTGGCGCCGCGGCGCCAGTACAAGGCAAATTAGCTTATGCCGCAGCGCCAAAGTGGCCATTTTCCCCTGGAGAGTCTCCCCGCAGCACAGCAGATAACAAAGTGATACCGCAGCGCGACACCAAGTGCAATAGTCAGCTCTGCAGCACCAGCCTAAAAACCTAGACAGAAAATAATGGTTACAAGTACAAGATGAAGGGAAATTGATTAGTAATGAACTAAAGGACTTAATAAAACATTGTTAAGTCATAACTAAACCTCAAGTATGATCACTTAGAGTTAAAGAAAGTTAATTGAATGTAATCAGGAACGATGTACAATAAGCGTACATAACCCTTGACGATCGAGTTTCGATTAATAACGTAAGGACGTTAGTAAGCCGTAAGAAACGATGATTAACTCGAAACGAGTTGTATTAATGAAATAAATTCACTTAAGTTATAGAAGAGACAGAAGTTGGTAAGAATGATGTAAAAGAATGACGAAAAGCCGGAACCAATAATAAAAAATCTAAAAAGGGATTAGATTGAGAAGAAGGGTAAGATTCTTTAGGAACTACGTATGTTCATTCATGACCTAATGTGGTATGCTATGTGATTATGTGTTCTAAAGACCGTAAAGACTCAAAGGAAACGTAATTATACTGTAGCAGATGCTAAAGGCAAGTTTTTCTTAAACGCTTGTCTAACCTTCGTGTTAGCCAGGTTTTCAAATGATTCAAATTGTGAGATGCATGTATGGTTTTAAAGAAAGAGTTGATGCCAGTTTTCGCTCGGCTAGACTAATCTTGATAGATTGATTGAACTGTTTACAAGTCTTTCAATATAAAATTGCTAACGCTATCTTACGCCAACTAATTGATACGGATTCAAGGTAAGCTTGAATATGAATAAACAAATGTATTCTCATCGAGTATTCTATGGGCACGTGAGGTTGCCACAACTTAAACGTACACATATTTAATGGATATATTGTTGATCAACATAGAGTATTATAGGCTGATCACCTAGAAGTGCTCGTAAGATATGCCGAACTTACGGATTTCGTGTCAGGTTGTCCTTTTTAAAGAAACTATAAGACGTTCACGTCCTGAACCAGAATTGATGTATTACTGAATATGGTTATTGTAAAAGGTTTTGAAGGAAAAGAAACGCTATTTCAAATTAGTGATAGTACTTCATAACTATCATATTCGTATAGGACTATTTTTACTGTATTTATGTGTTATTTTGCAGATTTGAGTGCTGTAGGAGCAAATGGTGGAATTTAAGCTAAAAAGGGCAAAATGGTAATTATGTCAACCTATAGCGCCGGGGCGCTGAGGCGCGATATTGGTTGACCGGGCACGCGGCTTGGATTTCGGTTTGACTTGGACTGGCCCATGGATTTCAAAGTTGCTTTGGATTAGGAGTGTGGGGAAGCTATAAAAAGAAATTAAGTGCTAAAATTAGGGGGATCATTCATCATTCATTCATTCATTGGAGGCTACTACAAGGATTACTTGAAGGCTAAGGATTGGCAACATAGTTTTCTTCTTCTTCTCCTTATTTTCAATTTGTAATTCTTTAAGGATGATTTGTAAACAATTATTGGTTTTTATTTCCGTTATGAACTAATTCTTTAATTAAGATTTCAATTGAACCTTTTATGGCTATAAATTAATTATTCAGTTTATTCCAATTATTTATGTTGAAGTGAATTGTTTATCATGCCTTGCATTTATTGATTAATTATTTGGCCAATAATTACCTTGTTACTCTAGAAGGAATTGAGAAAGAAATTCTAGGGTTATAACTAGGTTTGATAACGCGTGACTTAGTTATTTACACAGTGAATAATTAGGTTTGTGAATCGAATGAGAATATTTGTTTACCGCATGTAACACATAAGGAATTGGAATTGTAACGAGTTTAATTCAATTGTTTTGGAAAGAGATATAGAAAAGTTAATCTGGGTTAAATAGAAGACAATTGATCACTCGAGAGAGGGCTTTTGGCATTTAAGAATTCTTGTTAACAATTCAGAAGACATAATAATTGAGATAATTGGATAATGATTTATAGTTCATAATTAGGGATATTGAATTTTTAATCCTTATTTATCGGAAATCATTCATTCAAATCTTAGTTTATTTATTTGCTTATTTTAGAATAATATCTTTAATTGTTTAATTTAGTTTCCATATTTTAGAAAATCATAATTTATCATTATTTAAATAAAATTGGGTTGATATAGTGCTAGTAGTTGGAGTTTATTAATTACAATTCTTTGTGGAAACGATACTTTTCTTATCACTTTATTACTTGTTGACCGTGTATACTTGCACGTAATTATTGATTGCGAAATCAATCAACAAGTTTTTGGCGTCGTTGCCGGGTAATTTTTATTAATATTAATTTCATATTAGTTATAATCAATTCGGTCTTAATTTAAACGTTACTTATTTTTCATCTTGGATTAGTAGGAATTCTTGTGCGTGTATGCACACTAGATCGAAGGCTAAAAAGGAACTTTTTTCGTATACAAACGACATCGAAATGAAGTTCCGAAAAGTGCATTTGAATGGTGAGGTTATATATTTGGAAGAAGAACTGGCATACCAGGAAATACCCGTGAACATGGCAGAGAACGAACAGAAATCACTTAGGGATTACGCCATGTCGAATGTCAAGGATTTACAGTCGAATATTAAGAGGCCGGGAATCAATACAAACAGTTTCGAGATAAAACCGGGAATAATTCAGATGCTACATAATACATATCAGTTTGGGGGTAATTCGATAGATAATCCTAAAGAGCATATCTTGAGTTTCTTCGAAGTTTGCGATACCTTCAAATTCAACAATGTATCGGAAGATGCTACAAGGTTGAGGATGTTCCCGTTTACTTTGAAAGATAAAGCACGAAGCTGGTTACACTCTTTGCTTCCTGGCTCAATCACCACCTGGGATGACTTAGCTCAAAAAATTTTAGCTAAGTTCTTCCCACCAGCGAAGTCGGGAAAACTACGGAACGATATTAACACTTTCGAACAATTTGATTCAGAGTCGTTATATGAGGCATGGGAAAGGTTCAAGGATATGCTCCGTAAGTGCCATCATAATGGAATTCCGCAGTGGATGCAATTAGGAATATTTTGTGATGGTTTGCACGCGTCCACAAGGTCTAGTATTGATGCAGCAGCAGGAGGAGCGATCATGTCCAAGAGTTTTGATGATGCGTATCAATTGTTAGAGACAATGGCCACCAACAACTATCAGTGGCCCATGACGACGTCTAATCATCCAAAAGTATCAGGAAAGTATGAAGTGGACGCGATGACAGCATTAACAGCACAAGTGACCGCAATAGCTAAGCATATGCAAACATGGCGTCCACAAGCCATACAGCAGGTAGCGATGGTTCGTGAGTTGTGTGCTGGAGGTCATGCTACGGAGCATTGTGACATAAATTCTGAATCAGCACAGTTCGTAGGAAACTATAATCGCTCAACTCAACCGTATCCGACTCAAAATGCTTATAATCCAGATTGGAAAAATCATCCGAGGTTTTCATGGAGTAACAATCAAGCTGCAGCTCAACCACCTAGACAACAAAACACCTCCGTATTTCAAAATCAAACTCAACAACCAGAGAGGAAATCAAGTTTGGAAGAAGCCTTGGAAAAATTCATTAGAGCTTCTAACAAAAATAATGAGGAACAAGATAAGAAATTGAATCAAGTAGAGCTTACTTTGCAAAGCCATGGGGCATCGTTAAAGAATCTGGAAAATCAAGTGGGACAAATAGCACATGCATTGAATAACCGTCCACTAGGAACGCTCCTGAGTGATACATAAATTAATCTTGGCTGAAACGAGTAGTGCAAGGCTGTAACTTTATGCAGTGGGAAGGATTTGCAAGAGACGGTTAAGGATAATGAAAAGAGGGACAACACGACATCTGAAATAGAAGAAGTTGTGGAAACCGGGAAAGATAAAGATGAAGTCATAGAGCAGAATGCACCGGAACCATGGATGACTTAATGGATGAGTTAGTTAATCACAAGATTTGCGGTAATTACTCATAGGACCCAATAGAATCCATGCTGTTCGGGGATAGACGACTATGGTATTGATGAGGACATTGAGCAGATCAAATGGCTAGATACAAGATCGTTCTACCAGAAAAACAATCAACCATTCGACACCCTTGATAGGCCCAAAACGGAAGGTAAAAAGTGCAAAGCCTCGGTAGAAGAGCCATCAGTGTTTGAATTAAAGCCACTTCCCTCTCATCTTGAGTATGCTTATCTAGGGAAGGATTCGACTTTACCCGTTATTGTTTCTACGGAGTTAACTGACACGTAAAATGAGAAACTGCTATAGGTTTTGCGAGAATTCAAAACAGAAATTGGGTGGACTATAGTGGATATTCGAGGTATTAGCCAATCTTTCTTTATGCATAAGATTTTAATGGAAGAGGGGTCAAAACAAACCATTGAGATGCAAAGAAGGTTAAACCCCATTATGAAGGATGTGGTGAAGAAGGAGATTATAAAATGGTTGGATGCCGGTATTATTTATCCAATCTCAGACAGTTCATGGGTAAGTCCTGTACAGTGCGTACCAAAGAAAGGGGGCATGACAGTGGTGAAGAACGACGCCAATGAGCTCATCCCGACTAGAAATGTTACAGGATAGAGAGTATGTATGGACTACCACAAGCTGAATAAAGCCACATGCAAGGATCACTTTCCCTTGCCATTCATTGATCAGATGTTGGACAGGTTAGCAGGACATCACTTCTACTGTCTGCTGGATGGATATTCTGGGTATAATCAAATTACCATAGCTCCTGAAGATCAAGAAAAGACCACGTTCATATGTCCATACGGTACGTTTGTATTCCGGCGTATGTCTTTTGGTTTATGTAATGTGTCGGCGACCTTTCAACGATGTATAATGGCAATCTTCTCCGACATGGTCGAACAAAATTTGGATGTATTCATGGATGATTTTTCTGTTTTCGAGGATAGCTTTGATTTATGTTTGACAAATCTGATTTTAGTGTTAAAACGGTGCATGGAGACTAACTTGGTGCTTAACTGGGAAAAATGCCATTTTATGGTGCAAGAAGGGATTATTCTTGGGCACAAGGTGTCTGTATCCAGATTAGAGGTGGATAGAGCAAAGATTAAGAAAATTGAGAAACTTCCTCCTCCATCATCTGTAAAAGGAATTCGGAGCTTCTTGGGACATGCGGGTTTCTACAGACGATTTATTAAGGACTTCTCCAAAATCTCGAAACTTTTATGTGCTCTCTTGGAGAAAGATGTACAGTTCAAAATGGATCAGTCATGTATAGAGGCATTCGAGGTACTAAAGAAGAAATTAATCTCTATACCAATTATTGTGGCACCTGATTGGTCTTTACCATTTGAGTTGATGTGCGACGCCAGTGACTACGCAGTGGGAGCAGTGTTGGGTCAACGTAACAACAAGATTTTTCACACTATCCACTACTCTAGTAAGACGTTGCCGGATGCCCAGTTGAACTATTCAACTACTGAAAAAGAGTTACTTGCAGTGGTTTTTGCCTTCGACAAAGTCAGAGCTTATCTTATTGGCACCAAGGTAATTGTCTACACTGATCATTCTGCCATTAAATTTCTGATTGAGAAGAAGGATGCAAAACCGCATTTAATACGGTGGGTACTGTTGTTACAAAAATTTGATCTGGAAATTCGGGACAGAAAGGGTATAGAAAATCAGGTGGCAGATCATCTTTCTAGGTTGGAAAACGCAGAGGAACAGAAGGAAGAAAACATACTGATCAATGAAAAATTTCCAGATGAATAACTATTCCGAGTAACCACAATATTGCCTTGGTATGCTGACTATGTGAATTACGTGGTTGCCAAAGTGTTACCACCGGATTTGACCTCACAACAACGAAAGAAGTTCCTCCACAATGTGAAGTAATACTATTGGGACGAACCATTTCTGTTTAAGACTTGTGCAGATCAAATGATAAGACATTGTGTACCGCATGAAGAAATGGACTGCATATTAGGCCATTGCCACTCCTCAGATTACGAAGGTCATTATTCCGGCGATCGAACAGTAGCAAAAGTGCTACAATCAGGATTTTTCTGGCCTTCGCTATTTAAAGATGCTTACCTCTATGTGCTAAAGTGTGATCGGTGCCAACGTGTAGGTAATATCTCCAAGCGTAATGAAATGCCACTCAACACAATTCTGGAGGTTGAACTATTCAACGTGTGGGGAATCAATTTTATGGGACCGTTTCCATCTTCCTTTAATAATCAGTACATCTTGTTGGCGGTCGATTATGTTTCCAAATGGGTAGAAGCAGCAGCTTTACCCACAAATGACGCCAACGTTGTTCTCCGATTCTTAAAGAAAAATATCTTCACCCGATTTGGTACACCTAGAGCGATAATAAGTGATGAGGGGACTCACTTCTGTAATAAGCAGTTCACTAAATTACTTGTAAAGTATGGGGTTTGTCATAAAATTGTTGCCGCGTATTATCCCTAAACCCATGGTCAAGCGGAGGTCTCGAACAAGAAGATTAAGCAAATTCTGGAAAAAGTGGTCTATCCGTCACGAAAAGATTGGTCATTGTGTCTTGACGATGTTCTATGGGCTTATCGAACAGCGTACAAAAATCCGATCGGCATGTCACCATACAGAATGGTATTTGGAAAGGCATGTCACCTCCCGGTCGAGCTAGAACACAGTGCACACAGGGCCATTCAGAAACTAAACTTTGATCTAGAAGCGGTTACTGCAGTTAAACGAGATGGATGAATTTGGGCTTAATGCCTATGAGAACTCAAAGCTTTACAAAGAGAAAGTCAAAGCTTGGCATGATAAGAAAATTCTCGATCGAAAATTCGAACCAGGCCAACAAGTTTTTCTTTTCAACTCTCGACTACGTTTATTTCCTGGGAAAATGAAATCTCGATGGTCAGAACCTTTTAAGGTTGTGTCTGTGACACCACATGGTAATATCGAGATCAAGAAACCAAATTCAAATTTCACATTCAAGGTTAACGATCAAAGACTCAAACATTACTGGAGTGGACTGGTGAGTAGGTTTTATTCCTATGAATCTGATATTATTAAACTTAATTATTGTTATATTTAATTGTTTTGTAGGATCTTTTTATGTGTTTTGTGTTTATTTGTTGTAGGTTGGAGCTGGAGGGACAAATTGGTCATTTCGGAGAAGAAAAAGGTCAAAATTTATGAAAATTAAAGCTGAGTGGCATTTCTGTAATTACGTGGTCCTGGCCAAGCGCCTAGGCGCTTGAAATTGCCCTATGATGAGCGCCTAGGCGCTCTAGTGCGTAATAATGTGCGTTTTGTTGCTGTCAAGTGGGTTTTTGAAGCCAAAGAGGAGTCTGAATGAGGGCTGAGACCAATACAAATAGGAGAGGACTCTAAAAAAGGAGAAAGAACGAATTTTGCAAGGAATCAATCAAATTTTCAAGAGATTTGCAGAGAGAACAAGGAAGAAAAACACGAAGGAGAATTGCAAAGGTTGAAGATCTAAGAGAGAGTTTAAGAGCAAATTCAGAGTTTCTTCTTCTCTTTTCTAGTTTTATCTTTTGTAACTATCTGGGATGTTTGGTTTATTAACTTGGATGATGTTTTTCTTTATTATTATCATGAACTAAATTTTAATTAAGATTGCAACGGAACTTGGTATGTAGTTTAAATTGCAAGCTTCCCATTGAATGAAAGTTAGTTTTTATTGAATTGTTTATTATATCTTATGTTTATTGATTAATTGTTTGGCCAACAATTACTGTGATAATCTATATAAAATTGGAAGATGGAGTATAGATTGAGATCTGGATATGATAACATCTGTTCATATAATCTGAATAGGATTAATATGATTAGCGTGTAGGATAGGAATATACCTATGTGTCTTTTGTATCCATAGAAAGAATTTGTGCGTAAACCCTAATTAACTTGATTCACATAGGAATATAGTGAGTTGATTAACTGGGGTGTTCCTTATAATTCTGCATCTTAAAGATTGGATTTAAGAGGATTTGTTCACGTGTCTTTGGAAGAAGTGCGTGAATATTCATAAAGTATTCTTGGATAACAATTCATATTAATTGATTTATTTTAAATGGGAAGTAAGTTAGTTTAAATGAAATACCAAGGGAAGTTGTAATCTTAACCTGTTAAATCTGCAGTTATTCTTGTGAAATTGTGATTTTAATTATTAGTTTGTTAAGTTTAATTTTCAAATCATAAACAAAATTTTCTTAGTTTAAAATAAGATTAATTGCGTTAGAGTTAGTAATTGATAAATATTAGTCTATTTCCTCGTGAGAACGATATCCTTGCTTGCTGAATATTACAATTGAACGCGTATACTTGCGTGGTAAAGTGCTATTAAAAAATTAGGCAACAAGTTTTTGGCGCCGTTGCCGGGGAAATTAGTTTAATATTTTGTCATTATTGATTTTTATAGCGTTAATCTTAATTTAAACATTTTTTTTATTTTTTTTTATTTTTATTTTTTTGTCTCTAGTCTAATTCCTTTTCAGGCACCATGAACAACTATGACTATCATTGGTTATATTCGAGAATGACTCGGCCAAGGGATGCAAAGAATTATGGACTCGATGAATTGTCAGCACAATTTGGGACACTTTCAAGGAAGATTGATGCTTTATCAGCACAACGTATTCAAAGTAGCGGTGATATGTGAGTATTGTGGTGGAAACCATCCGAGTCATCAATGCATCATCAGTTTCGAGTCGTTACAATATAGTGGTAACTTCAGCGATTATCCCAACAATTATGATTATTCCAGTAATTATCATCATGAGTGGGAGAATCCACTAAATCTTTCATGGAGCGATGACAATCTAGCCCAACCCTTCGCTCCATGCCAATCATACACTCCTGAATTACAAGTTCAACTCCCTAATCATGAAGAAGAAAGGATTTTAAACTTGGAAGGACTTATTTCCAAGTTCATGGTTTTGATTGAGGACCAGACGAATAGTCAGGAGATGTCGATTCGAAATCTTGAGAACCAGGCGGGACAACTTTTCAATGCCATCATCAACCGCCCTCAAGGTGAAGTGTCAAGCAACATGGTTCCAGAGACTGATGGATTGCCCACGCTAAATCTGGAATCGGATGTTCCAAAAGAAAAGGATGTGGAAAGGGAGGAGACAAGTGGGGAGTAGGAAAAGAAGGTCGCCAAAGATCTAGCCTTGAGTTCTGACATAGATAAATCGATTTTGATAGTGCCCCATATATCTTCTCCACCAAAGTTTAAGGATCCGGTTAGATTTGCAATCATGTGTCCAATTGGTAGTCATTTTTTCGATAAAGGTATATATGATATGAAAGCTAGCTTAAAAATGGTGCCATGGTGTGAAGAGAATGGGAAAAGAGACGAAGAACCAGTTGTTCTAAAAAAGCTTCAACGTAAAAATTCGTTCATAGATACAACTCGGAAAATGCCTAGTTATTTGAATGTTGTAAAAGAGAATCTACCTATAAAGAACAATTTAGGTGAATTTGAATCAATAACCCTTACTGATGGCAAACTCTCGAAATTTACGTTATTACTAATGGATGGAGGGTTCCTCAATTTTCGAAGGGGAATTGGATAGAGAAAGAGAAGAAAGTCGGGCTAAAGACTATAAACCAAGCGCTAACTGGGAGGCAACCCAGGAATTTTTTTATTGTTATTTTCTATTTTTACTTTTATTAATTTGCTTTACTGTTAGTTTATTTAGTGGTTAAACTTTTATAGTTTAGGATTTGTTGCATCCCTCGTTCTCTAATAGATATTCAATTGATTGCAGGAAAGGAGGACAAACAAAGGTTTAAGTTTGGGGGTATTTGATTAGATTTGGGACAAAAGTTATATGGATCGACGATTGGGGTGGCTAGATTCGCGTTTTCGGCTTGCCATGTACACAGCAGTCACTTCAGAGCCAATTTGACTATAGCTCCGGATATTATTTCACGAAACTTGAAGAATGAAAGTTGTAGATCTACTTTTCCTCTTTCCAGAACATCTTGAATCATCTAAATCATAGTTCGGACGAAGAAGTTATGGCCATTTTCCCAAAGGACGTCGGAGCAGAAAATGTTGGACAAAGGAGCAAGCGCCTAGGCGCTCCAAACAAGCCAATATCAAGCGCCTAGGCGCTCCAAGTCAGTAGCCATTCAACTCCCCAAGCGCCTAGGCGCTCCAAACAGTGCAAATTCAAGCGCCTAGGCGCTCCATCAGAAAAAAAAGAAGCCCTAATCGGGCTAAACTCCTCCAATCCCAAATCAAACACATTCTTGCTCTCTTACTCCGATTCTAACTCCCACAACTCTCAACCCTCATCTAATCTAGCCATAACAACCAATCTTTCTCTTCCAAATCCTAATTAAACACTAAATCTCCTACCCAAACTATGGCACTTAAGCTCCTTCTTGTCATCCTTCTTTACCAAATCGGGCACCACTTAAATTTAAGCCACATCTATCTAAAGTAAGGGTTCAAAGCTCAAATTGCTCATCCAACTTTGAGTGAAACATCATATTTGGCTATAACCAATGTGCTTAGTAATTGGAAAATTTGGTGAAAATTAAGTTTGGGGGAGTGCCTACCAATAGTGTTCAAAATCAGTGCACACCAAGTGTTCGATAATCCAGATGCCGCTCCCTACCAATTTCCACCATTGTCTGCATACCCCCCGTCTGATGAAGAAGAATCAGAATAAGAGGATACTAACGAGGAATAAAGCTTCAATTTTTCTGGGAAGTCCTCAGTGCTTAATTTCTTAATTTTTGTTTGTTATAGACAATGAGGACATTGCATTGATTAAGTTTGGGGGTGTAATTGTCCAGCTCCAGTTCATGCATGTAGTATTCATCTAGTGCATTCATATTGTATTTAGTTAATAGTTTTTCATGTAGATAGTTTTTCATGTAGTTTGCATTCATGTAGTTTTTCATGTAGTTTGCATTCATGTAGTTTTTCATGTAGTTTGCATTCATGTAGTTTTCATTTTAATTTCCTAAAAAAAATTAAAAATTAAGTATTTGCATGTTTCCAGCCGTTAGATAGTTTAAGTCTGTTTTGGCCAATGATGAGTCTAGAATTGAGTAGACAAGTATAGTATTGTCTGTTAAGACTTTGATGTGATTTCTTGTCATGATTTGAATCTGTACCTGTTTGAAACTGATATAATAAGGATAGCAGAGTAAAAACAACCATGTTGACTGATTGAGTTTAAATTGACACATAATGGACTTCTAGAGGATAATGCTAGTTTGAATGAATGAAAAACATGAATAGGCGAAGATGACTGAATTTAGATAAAAGCTTAAGTTTGGGGGAAATATTTGGGATATATAAGCTTAAAAAAAAAAAAAATAATACCGTGTCTAGTTTTGTTTCGGGGCCTTTGTTAATTGAGCAAGTACGCCCGAAGGGGGATCTTAAAACCTAGCGCCCTAAGGTCTTATATGGTCTGGGAGTCGTTGGTCGAAAGCTCGCTAAGGGGTAGCACTGTTAGCCTAATGGAATGAGACATTGCACAGTCATGGTTAAAAAATATATATATATGAAAAAAACAACAAAAACAATAAAACGGGAAAAGAGAAAAAAGCCCCCGTAAAGCACAATAAAGCATAAGTATCCCGAATTAGACTCTTAAATTTTGGTGGATATTTTTTTTTAGTTGGTTTTAGCTTGTTCGGGAATTTTGAGAGTTTAAACTGTATGATTCCTTTAAAGAGATTTATTATGTGTTGTATTTAGCATCATATCAGTTAGCATGGATATTAAGCACACACACACTGTATCAATAATAACAGGTTAACATTTGATGATTGACGAGAAAATTATTAATCTGTCTGGATATGATATACTAGCATGATTATTGTGATTTCTCTGAGGCTTGATGAATAGATTTTGTTCTGTTTGACTGCTGGAATTTAAGTATTTATCTAGTTGCATTTGCATTGCATATTTAGTTATTGCATTGTGTTGTGTTGCTTGGGGACAAGCAATTGGTTAAATTTGGGGGTATTTGATGAGTAGGTTTTATACCTATGAATCTGATATTATTAAACTTAATTATTGTTATATTTAATTGTTTTGTAGGATCTTTTTATGTGTTTTGTGTTTATTTGTTGTAGGTTGGAGCTGGAGGGACAAATTGGTCATTTCGGAGAAGAAAAAGGTCAAAAATTATGAAAATTAAAGCTGAGTGGCATTTCTGTAATTACGTGGTCCTGGCCAAGCGCCTAGGCGCTTGAAATTGCCCTATGATGAGCGCCGAGGCGCTCTAGTGCATAATAATGTGCGTTTTGTTGCTGTCAAGTGGGTTTTTGAAGCCAAAGAGGAGTCTGAATGAGGGCTAAGACCAATACAAATAGGAGAGGACTCTAAAAAAAGGAGAAAGAACGAATTTTGCAAGGAATCAATCAAATTTTCAAGAGATTTACAGAGAGAACAAGGAAGAAAAACACGAAGGAGAATTGCAAAGGCTGAAGATCTAAGAGAGAGTTTAAGAGCAAATTCAGAGTTTCTTCTTCTCTTTTCTAGTTTTATCTTTTGTAACTATCTGGGATGTTTGTTTTATTAACTTGGATGATGTTTTTCTTTATTATTATCATGAACTAAATTTTAATTAAGATTGCAACGCAACTTGGTATGTAGTTTAAATTGCAAGCTTCCCATTGAATGAAAGTTAGTTTTTATTGAATTGTTTATTATATCTTATGTTTATTGATTAATTGTTTGGCCAACAATTACTGTGATAATCTATATAAAATTGGAAGATGGAGTATAGATTGAGATCTGGATATGATAACATCTGTTCATATAATCTGAATAGGATTAATATGATTAGCGTGTAGGATAGGAATATACCTATGTGTCTTTTGTATCCATAGAAAGAATTTGTGCGTAAACCCTAATTAACTTGATTCACATAGGAATATAGTGAGTTGATTAACTGGGGTATTCCTTATAATTCTGCATCTTAAAGATTGGATTTAGGAGGATTTGTTCACGTGTCTTTGGAAGAAGTGCGTGAATATTCATAAAGTATTCTTGGATAACAATTCATATTAATTGATTTATTTTAAATGGGAAGTAAGTTAGTTTAAATGAAATACCAAGGGAAGTTGTAATCTTAACCTGTTAAATTTGCAGTTATTCTTGTGAAATTGTGATTTTAATTATTAGTTTGTTAAGTTTAATTTTCAAATCATAAACAAAATTTTCTTAGTTTAAAATAAGATTAATTGCGTTAGAGTTAGTAATTGATAAATATTAGTCTATTTCCTCGTGGGAACGATATCCTTGCTTGCTGAATATTACAATTGAACGCGTATACTTGCGTGGTAAAGTGCTATTAAAAAATTAGGCAACATGGACACATTGAACGTTAAACTACGCTCATGAACCTTTCCGACCCAGTAACCAGTTGAACAGAGCAACAAAGTTGGGCTGACGACTATAAACCAAGCGCTATAGGGAGGAAACCCAAACTTTTATTTTATCTTATTTTACGTCATTCACAACATTTGTTCTTTTATTATTATTATTATTATTTTGCAGTTGCTAGCATATACTCAAGCATGACATTTTTTTGGAATTCTCGCTTTTAGGTAGGATGCACAAAGAACTTCAAGCACCCCGGCGCTCGATTTGAACTGGTTTCAAGTGCACCGGCGCCCGACCTTCCTGCTCAATTCTGTCCATATGCTCCCCGGCGCTTATTTCTTATGCAACTTCAGCGCCCCAGCGATAGCACTCGGCATTAGTCCCTTCCTACCAGCGCCCCAGCGCTGCACGAAGGCTTGACAATAGCGCCCCGGCGCTAAGACTTTGCCCAGCGCCCCGACACCCTATGTAAACTAAAACCCAACGCCCTGGCGCTGAAGCGAGAATAAAAGTCCAGTTCAATTCAAACAACTAAACGGTTCCCCTTTCTCCTTTCCTCTCCTTCACGTCTCCACTACTACACCCACACATGTTCACACAGTAACGGTTTTCAACACTTTTATATATATCTTGCCAGACTAACGCAAATTCACATCTCCATTCGGTAAAACACTTTTCAAAGAACTGTGCTTATACTATCGATAGTTCCCAGGTATGTACAGTATTATATTACCATTTGAGTGGCGATACATCTATTATTTGCTTGCGTGGTAAAGTAAATTCCAATCTAATTCATCTTCTTTTCGTCTCTAGTGCAATTTTCTGATTCATATGATCTTGAGTATCGTCTATGACATGCATATGAATCAACAGAGGGGGACTTAATTTTGATTGGGTTATAAGATCTGGGTAAGTGATATCGGCTATGGGTTTGTAATTGCTATGAGTGAGTCCAAACAAAGGAACATATTCCCACAAGGTGCTTGATATTTTGCCTGACCCAAGTTCATGAATAAAATCATATCCAAAATTGAATTCACTTGCAGGTTAACCCCTCTAATACTGTACGAAAATGGAGAGCAGATATTTTTAAATGGCTTCTAAGCGACAACGCGGAGATGGTTTAGGAACCACCTCGGCTCCTCCGCGATTTGACAGCCGACGATTTGTCTCCACCGACGCACAAGAATGCTATAACCGCATGGCTACCCGCTACCTAGTTCCCGAACGTGGTCTACGTCCCGATCAAACCAAAGATGGGGAAATAACGGTCATGATAGCGAAAAGAAACTAGTTCTACCTCACCGAACAACTTGACCCAGCAGTGATTACGGTCGTGAAAGAATTCTATGCTAACGTTCCTGAACACGATCACTATGAAGTGTTTGTCAGGGGAAAAATTGTGGAAATCGGAGATGATGACATAAATGGGTGCTATCAAATGGATTTAGAGGACCTGAACGACAAATATGTCGGGCTTCTGAGCCAAGGTCCAGATTATGATAAGATAATTCGAGAGCTATGTCAATAGGGCACCACATGGACAGTGCATGAGCGCGGTAGCATGACCTTCCCCCATCCTAACCTCACTCTATATGGGAAGGCGTGGTTTACCTTCATCTGTGCCAAACTCATGCCATGCACACATGTGAGCCATGTCACAAAAGAACGAGTGGTGCTGCTATATTGTATCATTCAAGGCTTGCAAATAGATGTCAGCCACATGATTCAGCAATCCATTCTCTGAGCATCTAGAAGAGGAACCACATGAGGTTTACCTCATCCATCGTTAATTTGTGTTCTATGTGCCAAGTTTGGGGTGAAATGGAAATCGGATGACATGATTCAAACGCCTACGCCAGTTTTAGACCACAAGTTGATCAGCCGATATAAAGTGTGGACGGGTGGGGCAAATCACCTTAGGGGATTAGGTTTCATGATTCCCCAAGTTGCACCTACACAAGCCCCACCACCTCAGGCTCCACCTACTTCTGGACCATCTACAGCAGCTCATCGAGGTGTGGTCCCCGAAGCGGTCTAACGGGACATAGACGACTGGTTTTACAATATGGAGTCCCATAATGTGCATTTGTCGGAACGTCAAGACGTGATTTTCAAGTTTTTAGTTGACCAATTTGCTGCACAGAATGCACTGACCGTCCAATCACATCCGGGCGTTCAACTTAGCCATTTCCCACTGCTCCTGTTCTACCAGTATTTCCCCCTTCCGATCAAGAGATGAGCGAGGATGATGATGCTCCACCCAAGGAATAAGCTCGTCAGGGAAGTCCTCTATTTTATTTTGCATTATTTTTAACATGAGGACATTGCTCTAGATTAGTTTGGGGGTAGTTGAGTTTTATTTTTGAAGTTGTGGTTTGTTATTAGTTTATGGATTGATTGTTAGTAATGTTGCATTTAGGATTGCATGTTAATTCTAGTTTTTGATAGTACATATATTTGGTGGCCAATGATGAAATTAGAATTGCATGAACAAGTCTAGTAAGGATTGTTGAGTCAGTGATATGATTTTCATGACATGAATTGAATCTTTATCTGTTTGACACTGATATTATAGGAAAACACTTTGAAAAACGACCATGTTGGCTATGATAGTTTAAATGGTTAGATAATAGAGTTCTGAAAGATGATTACTAGTGAAATGAAAGGATAATTTGAATAGCTATAGAAGACTGAATTTATGCATAAACTCGAGTTTGGGGGAAATTATTTGGAATATATAAGCTAAAAAAAATTAAAAAGTATACATTGTGACTAGTCTTGTTTCGGGGCCTTTGTTACTTAAGCAAGTACGCCCGAGAGGATTGTCTGTACACCTAGTGCCCTAAGGTCTTTCATGGTCTGGGAGTCGTTGGTCGAAAGCTCGCTAAGGGGTAACACTGTTAGCCTAAAGGGATGAGACATTGCACAGTCATTTATGCATATTTAGGGAAAAAATAAAAAATTAAATAAAATATGCAAATAAAGCGGGAAAAGTGCAAAGAGCCCTCGTTATAAAAAAAAGAAAAGCATAAGTATTCCATTTTGACTCTTGAATCCGGGTAATGGTTTGATTTCAGTTGAAACAAGTATATTTAATGAGTTCTCAAGTTTACACTGTATGATGCTTACTAAGAAATTTATTATCTTTCATATTTTTGCCTTTCATGGGTTAGCATGGTTGTTGAACACACACTCACAATATTAGTAATAAAAGATTCATATTCGTTGATTGTTGGGATATCATTTATCTGTGTTCGCATGATGTTTTAGCATGTTATTGTGCTTTTTCTGAGACCTGTGGATATACGTGAGCTATTGTATTGCTGGAATTACGTTCTTTTAGCTAGTTACATTTGCATGAGTTATCGTTTTCGTATTGCTAGTATTAGTTTGCGTTTGTTGCTTGAGGACATGCAATGATTTAAGTTTGGGGGTATTTGATGATTGGGTAATATACCCATAAATCAGATATACTTGGGTTTAAATTGTTATATCTTCGTGTCATTTAGGAATATTTTTACTGTGTTTATGTGTTATTTTGCAGATTTGGGAGCTATAAGAGCAAACGGTTGAATTTAAGCTAAAAAGGGCAAAATGGTAATTATGTCAACCTATAGCGCTGGGGCACTGAGGCGCGATATTGGTTGACCGGGCACGCATCTTGGATTTCGGTTTGACTTGGACTGGCCCATGGATTGCAAAGTTACTTTGGATTAGGAGTGTGGGGAAGCTATAAAAAGAAATTAAGTGCTGAAATTAGGGGGGTCATGTAAGACCCCGAATTTTATGAAATAAAAGTATTCAATTTTTCTTATAATTACAATTCAGTAAATGATTAAATTGATAGAAGGTTAAAGTTAAGGGTGATATATGAATTTTTTTAAAATAAGCAAGTGGTTATAAAATATTCATTGTTGTCGGGGAATATTCGTTTGGTCGTGGAATATTCTTTCTGTCGGGGAATATTTGTACGACGGCGCAGCCATGTGTGGGCCCCATAACAGAAAGCGATTGGAGGAAGAAAACGACAAATATAAGTTGTTTAAAAATAACGGCGTAGTTGTTACTGTTAACACTGTTGGAATACCCGGTGGATAAAGTAAAGTAATACGCGTTGTTGCACAGTAGCACACGGTATTGCACAGTATTTTTGAATTATTGATTCTTACGTAAGAAGGCACTACTCAATAATGGTTATAGTAATTATTGTTCAGTATTTTATTATATTGATTCAATAACTGTTGCGTTGATATTTTTATATTGCTGTTGTTTCAATAATTGTCATTACATAGTATTTTTCATTATCGAAACAATAATTCATATTATCTGAATAATATTATTAGATAACATTATTGGCAATGTCTAGAAAGTTCTGTCTAAGGAGAGGTTTGGTCATCTAATTGCGCGCCAGTAAGAAGAAATTCTTATTGGAAAGCCCCCTCTTTCCTGGGAACTGCCTGGTTGTCAATATTGTGATTCTGTAATATCATTTGTGAATAATTATTGATTTATATGATGAGGAAAATATTGATTTTATGTGGATATAGATGGAGAAAATTTTTAATGTGACAATTGTTGAAAATTGATATTTTATCTTTTTCTGATAAAATAATTTATTTAAATATATTATTATATTTTAATAATATAATAATGATGATATTTTGACAATGAATGTGGGATATATGAGTTTATGAGGAGAAAGAGTATTTTTGTTGCAATAAATATTAAAAACAGATTTTGTGTGTCGGTAGACCTATTTCTTGACTGAAATTTGATTATAGCTTGTAAAATCGCCCGTTTGTGGATTTCGGTCAATTTCTGTTTGGAATTTGGAAAAACTTCCTTCTTCAAAGTTGTAGAGAATTGAATTTCCTATAAAAACTTGCGAGATTCGAATTTTCTAGCAAAATGGCTATTTATTATGAATTATTGAAGTTCCGAAGCTTCGAAATAATTGATTTTTGGAAGTTTAAAATACTTTTAATTACAAAAACGTTTTTGTCATTTTTGTGGGTTTTGAATATGTTGGAATTTGCTGAATTCAGATTCTAGAGTGTGTGCGTAGGAATATTTATATAATATATATTATTATATTAAATTTTCTACTTTGGTGTTCTAAGCAATTTCCTATAAATAGGTTCTTAGGTTAGATTTGAAAATCACACTAGAAACTGAAGTTTTCTCTCTCTATATTATCGAGCGTATTCTTGTGAGTATTTTGAGTATACTTTGAGTATTGCTATACGGTGCAAGTTCGTTCAGTGTTATTTCAGTCAGAGATACTGCTCTTTTGAGGTAAGGGATAATAAGGGATTTTAAGGGTTATTATTTCGAAATTCTTCTGAACCTTCAAAATTCTGGAAAAATTTGAAATGATATTTTGATGAGTTTTGTAGATTGTGTCCAAAAATGGTGATTTTTGGATGTATAGATTAAGAGTTATGAATTTTATGAGGAAAGACTATTTTAAAAGTAATCGCTTATAACTCCTTGTGGTTAACTCCAAAATTGATGAAATTTTTATTGGGAGTACATCTATATGATATCAGTATACCCTGTGAATTTTGGAATTTTTGGATAAAAGTACAATTTATGATAAATGTTTAAATATTCGGTGGTTTTGGCCATGTGAAAAATAGTAAATGACTTTTAAAAATTCTGAGAAAAATATATGTTCAATATAGGACTATATTCTGCTAAATCCCAGAAAAGAAATATTTTTGGAACTGATTTAGTATTTTTCATAAAAATATTCTAGTTATGAGTAAATGAATTAAATATGTTATGTGAAGTAAGAAAATTGGAAAATATAATTTTAAGGCTTGAGAATCATATATGAGGTATATGTAGATTTTTGATGAGGATTTTGGTTATTGGTGATGAAATCTTATGAGTTTAGCATTTTAGAATGATTAAATGCATTATTTAATAGTGTAAACAATTAAAATAAATTGTTTATAAGCTTTAAAAAAATATTATTCTTTCAATATCATTATACCGAAATATTGGTATGGATTTTATTGTAGAATTTCTACCTTTTTGAGTCGGGTTTACTATTCATGAGTTACTATTCACGAGTTACTATTCATGAGTTACTATTCACGAAGTTACTATTCACGAGTTACTATTCATGACAAAATTGGTTTCTTTTTCTAACCAAATTATAGTTGATTTATGAATATTACTCTGGAGATTAAAACTATATGTTGATTATATTGATTTTATTATCATATATAACATTTTTATAACCCTGATGTTGAAATTCTCTTTCACTGGAGTGTAAAGATGGGTAGATTATTGGTATGATCATGACTAGGGTTCTCTTTGGCCAGTAGTGAAAAGTTGAATTGTGACTGGTATGATCATGACCATTGAATTTATAATTGAATATCTTTAGCTTAAGTGCAAAGGTGAATTGATCAACATATATGGTTATAATTATGGTTTATATAAATTCTGAAATGATTATGTATTTCCTTGAGATATTAATATATTTGGCCTGTAATACAAATATGAATTGTTGATGAATATCTTTGGGTCGTAGTGCAAAGATGACCTGTTGTTGAATATCTTTGGCCTGTAGTGCAAAGATGAACTGTTGATGAATATCTTTGGCCCGTAGTGCAAAGATGAATTTATTAGTATGATTATGAAAAGGAACTGTGATTTGGTATAACCATGATCTTTGATGTTTCAGGTAAAGACAGGTGATGAAAATTATCTTTGTCCTGGATGAGAAAAGGAATTTAAAACAACAATTACAATTATGAGTTATATATGTGATTGTGGACAGGAATTGTTGATTGATGTTATAGGGGTAAAACATTGTTGATGGACTTTTAACATGGAGAAGATAATAGACTTTATAGTCTATTTGACTCTTCTAATGGATTGCTCGTTCCGCTGCAACTATGGTTGAAATTTTTATCATTTACCATATGTTCTAAATCTCTGATTTATTATTGATGAAGGCTATTGATAATTTAATTATCTTTAGTTATGACATTCTTTACTGAGCTAGTTGTGCTCACCCTTTTGCTTCACAATTCCTTTCAGGTAATACGAGTGTAGCTGGGTCGAGCGGGGGAATAACAAGGGAATAGAACGGTGGTCTATAGATGTTGAGGGTGAGGTGAATTTAACTTGGAAGGGTGTTTTGCCACTGTCATATAAGATGTCTAATGACATACCACCTCGTGTCATCATAAGACGTGGATGTGCTCATCCACTTGCTGAGTATATCTACCAGCACTATCTATATGATCTTGGAGTCTATTTGAAATATAACTCTCAATTAGAGACAGTGGAGATAATGATATATCAGGAGAAGACTTGTCATTGGGAAGAATATGATAGTAATCTTCTTCTTTTTCTTTGGGGTCTATTGGGTCAACCAAGGATAATTCTGTGGCCATATGATATCTATAATAACCTAGTCGCATGGCCTCCTATGTACGAAGGTTTCCTTGAGCACTTCCCAAAGATTCTAATTTCTAAAATAGTTTTCGACTATACCTTTATGTAAGGTGTCAGTATGAGGTGTTGTCCACGGTTGGGACATGAGTCACAGTTGATATATATTTGTATACAAACTCACAACATATGTGTTGTTGTATTTTGCACGATAATTGTTGTAATAAAGTTGTAGTTGTTTTCTGTACCATGTATTTGGCGACTCAGAATGGGTTGGATGGAATGGACCTATTTTGGGGTCGTTACAGGTCATTCATCATTCATTCATTTATTGGAGGCTACTACAAGGATTACTTGAAGACTAAGGATTGGTAATATAGTTTTCTTCTTCTCCTTATTTTCAATTTGTAATTCTTTAAGGATGATTTGCAAACAATTATTGGTTTTTATTTCCGTTATGAACTAATTCTTTAATTAAGATTTCAATTGAACCTTTTATGGCTATAAATTAATTATTCAGTTTATTCCAATTATTTATGTTGAAGTGAATTGTTTATCATGCCTTGCATATATTGATTAATTATTTGGCCAATAATTACCTTGTTACTCTAGAAGGAATTGAGAAAGGAATTCTAGGGTTAGAACTGGGTTTGATAACGTGTGACTTAGTTATTTGCACGGTGAATAATTAGGTTTGTGAATGGAATGAGAATATATGTTTACAACATGTAACACATAAGGAATTGGAATTGTAACTAGTTTAATTCAATTGTTTTGCATAGAGATATAGCAAAGTTAATCTGGGTTAAATAGAAGGCAATTGATCACTCGAGAGAGGGCTTTTGGCATTTAAGAATTCTTGTTAACAATTCAGAAGACATAATAATTGGGATAATTGGATAATTAATTTATAGTTCAAAATTGGGGATATTGAAGTCTTAATCCTTATTTATCGAAAATCATTCATTCAAATCTTAGTTTATTTATTTGCTTATTTTAGAATAATATCTTTAATTGTTTAATTTAGTTTCCATATTTCAGAAAATAATAATTTATCATTATTTAAATAAAATTGGGTTGATATAGTGCTTGTAGTTGGAGTTTATTAATTAGAATTCTATGTGGGAATGATACCTTTCTTATCACTTTATTACTTGTCAACCGTGTATACTTGCACGTAATTATTGATTGCAAAATCAATCAACAGCGTCACAGGTTGGTATCAAAGCATTAGGTTATAAAACTTAAGGGGGGAAGAAGCTTAGGCTAATAACCTCGTTAAGGAAGAGAAGTTCGAAGGAAGTAAACTCGAGCTTTACTTAAGTTGAAGGTGTCAATAAGGTATTGAGGAAACTCAGTACCAAAAGATTTAAAAGATTGAAAGTAATCCTAAATAAATTAAATGTGATTTGTGCTTATACTATTTTGTGTTATGTACTAATCAACATGTTATGTGTATTGTAGGATGTCAATCGATAGCTTGATGTATAGAGATGTACATGCGGTGAGCGAAGAGCTTGTGAACCGAGTAGAGCCTGTACTTATGCCAGTGGCGGAGGTACCAATAGTGATTCTAGAGGAGTCGGAGACAGAGGAGTACTTTTTTGAGGAAGACTACTCTGAGGGAGAGATGGATATAGCATCATACCTTAGTACGATGAACGATGTGGAGGAAGGAATGGAGGTAACATCGGTTGAAACGGTGGTACCTGCACTAGAGTCATCACCTCCAGTTGTAATGAGATCATTGTATATGGAAGAGCTTGACAAGAATGTGCAACTGAGTGCAGTTTTGCAGAATCAGAATGAAGAGATTAGTGCTCTTTATGTAGAGAAAGAGTATGCAGAAGCGGATTTTGAGTCTGAGCATGATGAGAAGGTGCTCATGATAAATAAGGCTAGGGATTTTAAGAAGGAGGTCGATGAGCTTCGTAAAGAACTGGGGGAAAAGGACCGGAAGATAGCACATATGTCTTACATGCATGAGAGTGCTCATAAGGATTTTAAGCAGAAGGTTGCGTGTTATTCAAATGAGTTAGGACAAACCCGTCATACGATTAGTCGGGATACTGTAGCGACGATTGCAAATGAGAAACACGAGGATGCTGTTATGCATTATTAAAAGTCCATAGTTATAAGTATGTGTGTAGTGACGTAAAACCCTCTTTTGTGTAACAGGGTAGTCTTTTGTAAATCCCAACTTTTGTGAGGTACCATTTCGGCATAAAAATGTAATAGCTTTTGGTTATGAGAAAAAATTGTAAATAGTTTCAAACTATGAAGAAGCATATGAATATAAAGCAGTTTTCTTTTAGAATGCTTTGTTATGGTATGAGTTGGTATGTGGTGAATAAAAACGAAGTAAGTACATAGATAATAATGAAATCTTATTTGATTAATTATAAAATGTCGCCATGGAGAAGACAAAGTATTCAGGAAGTAGAATCACGTAATGATAACCAAGATGGGTCAGAACAACCCTGGGCAAGAGTTCATTAATTTATTAATGGTTGCATTTAACCAAACCAGGGAAGAGTGTTGCGTCTTTTATAGTTCTTATAAAAGAGCTCTAACTCATGCAAGTATACACGGGTCAACAAGTTATACAGAGTAAGTAAAGTATCGATCCCATAGAGAAAGTTGTTAACTTAGACTACTACGCATTAATCACTCACTATATTTATATGCTGAGACTTTAGACTAAATTGTCGATTTGAATAAATTATAATTACCAACTACAAATAAGAATATAAACGAATTAAATATGATGAGGAAACAATGGGATCCTAACTTCATTTAATATTTCATTCAATCGCCATATGTCATGCAAGAAGTGTTTACATATTACAGGATAATAGCCAAGGGCTTAAAAGAGAGTTATAACCATTTTCCAATGCACAATAACCAACTCACATATCATCTACTGATGTTAGAATCCATGTAATCACCAAGAACACAACAATTACCATATTCCTATACGTAATTCCAATCCTATTGAATTTAAGCACAATCCTTACTCTAACTCATACGGTAAAACAGTATATTCCTATCCGTTTCACAAAATATGCAAGACTTACTCTAGCCCCATATTCGCATGCTATCATGATTTCATCCATATTCATATGTTCATTTCAAATTCCATACAAATACTAACATGAAGATTATCAGTCATTCAAATATATAAACCATCCATGATAGATAACCTAATGATATGCAAAACAAATCTAACACTTAGATGTGACCAAACTACATATTAAAATCCATTAGAATTGTAGTATCCTCGAATCCGGGCCCCGAATCGCCGCGGATCTGGTTCACTATTTCTATCACTATTTGTGGAAGATATAAACATAAATTGTTTATACAATACATTACACACTATTTTACCCAAGTCGAATAACCTTAACTTAAACACCATTCATATAATATATCTATTATACAATAATATTTATCAAATACGCTATTTACAAACTAGCCGCACTTTTAACCCAAGTAGAACTTGACTTTAACCTTTTCCTGTATCTGAACGCATTCGCTTTATCTGCAATGTTTATCATGATATAGCAAGGGTGAGCATGAAAGTTGCCAAGCAAGTTTTTATAAAATAATCTAACGATATATCATGATTGAAGAGTATGAATAATGGCTTGCTATAATTCATCAATATAATTGAGAACTAGCACGAACAAATTTTTGACTGAACAAGTATTATACATGAACAAACATTTCTGAACCAACTGGTAATGAAGGTGATCAGCCTTTCATACCTGACTTATACATGCAAGATGTACAGAATACAATTTTTTTGGCAATCATCAATGATTAACCATAAGCTTGAAGAAACTACTCTTATTAGAGTTAAGTAAAAGAAAACTTGCCTGAACCGTTGATTACCACAACAGAATTTAATAACGCTTTACCCGAAGACCTAATATTAATAATATAGATCTTCAATATTAGAATAATATCATCACAGTATATTATTGTTATATTTATATCCACAGAATAACCTAAACACATTACCACATAACCCTTTCAGTCTTTACAGCACATAAGACTAGGTATCAAGTCAAACTATTGCAGTCTGAGTTGAAACCGACACAATTCTATCATCCCGACGGTCTAGTCGGACGAATATCGAGTTTAAGTTCAATTAAACTCTGTCTAACCACTTAACCATTATCACAGATAATTTCTAATCAGACAAAACATTTTTCCTAGGCTCGTAATAATTTTCGGATAATTATTACCATTTATTAACATTTTTCAATCCTTAAAACCGTATTTAAATAATTTAAATACCCCATAATACCTTAATCATTAATATTTATTTAATATAAAATATTAATGAATATCATAACATAATATTATAATATAATTATAATATCACAAAGTATTTTTAATACTTTAAAATCATAATTATATGATTTTTAAACACTTAATTCATTATCCGATAATTGCTATTAATATTAAAATATTAATATTTTCATGCCAAAAGATCAAAAGTTACATTTTATAACTTAAAAATATTTTTATAACACTTAAATCATTTTTATATAATTTATAAAGCATTAATTCCCTTTTTCCATAATTTATTTAATATATCTATTAAATAAACTAATTATCATTAATATTGATTAATTAATAAAATTCATCCCAAAATATTAAAAGTCGTCAAAAATAACTTAAAATATTTTCTTTTATCATAATATTATTTTTCATAATTTTTCATGAATTAAAACTATTTTTTAATAATTTATTTAATATTGTAATTAAATAAATAAATACCATTTATATTCCAAAAATAATAAATATTTTCGAAATATACTCAAAATAGTTAAAAGCTATTTTTTAGACTTTAAAATAATTTTTCATAATTTATTATGTATTTTTTAATAATTAAAAACCATTTTTTTCTAATTTTTAATCATTTTCCGGAAAATAATAATTAAAACTGTCGCTAAAAGCCTATAGCGACGCTTTCTGTCGCTATAGGTGTTCTTGAGCCAAACCCAGATTTTTTCGGCAGTCGCGAGGTGGGTGGTTTGACCGGACTTAGTTCTTTGATTATTGCGTTTCTGGGCTTGTTAAAACTTTCAGATTGTAGTACTTATGCAATACTACAACTAGAAACCAATTTCATACACAAACAACAACATAACAGCTAGATCTAAGCTTCCAAAAAGTCTGACAAACAAGTTCTTCATTTTTCTGGGTTTACCAGAATTCAAGGTACCCCCTTTTGGGTCCTTATAACTTTCAGTCTATACATTGTTTATGTGATCTATCAACTCTAGTGTGTAGAAAACATGTAGTACTACAACTATCAAGAATAATAACACAAAAAAATCACAGCATAACAAGATATGGCCGGTCAAAGTAGGACACGGACACTGTTCTTAAAGAGTTATGGGTTCGCGATTTAAGCAGTTCGGTCAACGGGTTTTGACCGTTTATATCTTGCGATCTATAATAGATCTGGGTCTGATTCTTTTTGCAACTTAAAGAACACATAACAAGCTACATGTTACAAGTTTTAAACATCAAAAACTCATAACACAGACGGATATATCGGATCTGACATTTGTCTGAAAAACATAATTTTCCAGATTTCCAGATTTTGAAAAACTTTAAATTCGTGCACTTTTATGTTATGGGTCATGGATTTAACAACCCAGAACATCAATTGACACCCTAATACACATCTTTGCACAATCAATTGCAACATTTAACCAAGAATTGAAGGATTTCAAAAATTAGGAAATTTTATACCTTTTAAGCTTAAATTCTGATTTCTGCCCTTTTATCTGTTTATGATAAACGTGGGGCTTGAATTTTAGGACTGATTTGTTTCACATTTCGTGGGTTTGAGAGAGGATGGGAGTTGGTGAGAGCAAAAATGAGATTGGCTACATTTTGAGCACTTTCTCTCTCTAAATCCATTTATACAAAGCTTGATTCATTGCATCCCATGTTGCTAGGTGGCTGATCTGCTGGATTTGTTGCACATGGCTAGGTCTAGGGTTAGTGAGCAACTCACCTTAGGGAAAGACTTGCAAGCTAAGTCATAATAATGCAATAAAGGGCATTTTGGACATTTCCTAAATTTTCTAGAATTTTCTCATTTGTTGCAACCCTTAGGGTTTAGGGTTTGGACAATTTAGAGATTAAGATTTAGACAAATCTAGGGTATAGGTTTTAACCCTCAAATATTTAGCAACTTGGATTTCAAAAATTTTCTAATTAAATTTTAAAATAGAAAATTTTGATTTCTAATCTATAATTAGGACTTCCTAATTATTTCATAATTTCCTAATCACACAACAATCTTGTTAATTAGGACTAATTTATCCTAATTAAAATCGCTAAATTAGCACTTAGGCCCACAATTGCACAATAGGTTTCAAAACCACATATTAGGGTTTTAAATAGAAAATTAATCTTTTAAATATAGAAATTAGATTTCCTAATCCAATTAGGGTTTCTAATAACTTGGCAATTATGATTTATATTTCCTAATTAACATTGCTAATATAGCAATTAATTTACCACTGAACAATTAGGGTTTAAAATCACGAATTAGGGTTTTCAACCCACAAATTAGGGTTTCTAATAGAAAAATTAATTTTTCTAATATAGAAATTAACTTATTCGTAATTAGATTAGGGTTTCCTAATTACTTAACTTTAAAATTAGGATTAATATATCCTAATTAACATTAAAAAGATTCAATTAACACTTTCGTTTTTCCTAATTATAAAATTAGGATTTCATATCCTGTAATTAGGGTTTTCTAAATTTGAAATTAGGGTTTGCTAATTAATTAAGCTTTGCCCTAATTAGTAGTATAATTAATACCACATAAGCATTATAATTATCCTTTCTATTCCCAGATTAGGGCTTTATTTTATCAGAATCTGAAATTAGGGTTTTCAGATCTGGTATTAGGGTTTTCTAATAAACAACTAGAATTTCCAGTACTTCATTAGGGTTTTCCCTAATTAATTAAAATTATAGGCGTTTTGTAAGACCCCAAATAATTAATAAATGAAAGTTAATTTCCTTTAATTATTATTTTGAATAGTAAGGGTTGATTTGATTAATGAGGATAGTTATGGGTAAAATACGCAAATATTTCAAAATAAGCAAGTGGTTATAAAATATTCATTGTTGTCGGGGAATATTCATTTGGTCGTGGAATATTCGTACTATCGGGGAATATTCGTACGACGGGGCAGCCATGTGTGGGCCCTATAACGGAAAGCGATTGGAGGAAGAAAACGACAAATATAAGCTGTTTAAAAATAACGGCGTAGTTGTTACCGTTTACACTGTTGGAATACCAGGTGGTTAAAATACAGTAATACGTGTTGTTGCACAGTAGCACACGGTATTGCACAGTATTTTGAATTATTGATCCTTACGTAAGAAGGCACTACTCAATAATTGCTACAGGAGTTACTGTTCATTACTTTATTGATTCAATAATTGCTGCGTTGATATTTATATTATTATTGTTTCAATAATTGTCATTGCACAGTATTTTCCATTATCAGATCAATAATTCATATTATTTGGATAATATTATCAGATAACATTATTGGCAATGTCTAGAAAGTTCTGTCAAGGAGAGGTTTGGTCATCTAATTGCGCGCCAGTAAGGAGAAATCCTTATTGGAAAGCCCCCTCTATCTTGGGAACGGCCTGGTTGTCTGTACTGTGATTCTGTAATATTATTTTTAATAATTAATTATTGATTATTATGATAAAGAAAATATTTATTTTATGTGGATATAGATGGAGAAAATTTTAATGTGACAATGGTTGAAAATTAATATTTTATCTTTTTCTGATAAAATAATTCATTTAAATATATTATTTTAATAATATATTAACGATGATATTTTTATAATGAATGTGGGATATATGAGTATATGAGGAGGTAGAGTATTTTTTGGCATTAAATGTTTAACATATATTTTGTGTGTCAGTGGACATAATTTTTTGACCGAAAATTGAGTATAGACTGTAAAATCGTCGGTTTGTGGATTTTGGATAATTTCTGTTTGGAATTTGGAAAAATTTTCTTCTGCAAAGTTGTAGAGAATTGAAATTCCTATAAAAAGGCGCGAGATTCGAATATTCTGGCAAAGGAGCTATTTATTGTGAATTATTGAAGTTTCGGGGTTCCGAAATAATTGATTTTTGAAAGTTTAATTATTTTTTTTATTTCAAAAATGTTTTTGTGGTTGTTGGCACATGGGTGACTGATGTTTTTGACCAAAGAAGGCATGCTAGAGTTTTCAAAACATGTGGGTAAGAATTTTGAATAAATAATAATATATTTTATTAATTTAGTTTCCTTTGGCGTTTTAACATTTTCCTATAAATAGAGGGCTAAGTTAGAATTGAAAATCACACCAGAAACAAAGTTTTCTCTCTTTCTCTCTCTATATTATCGAGCGTATTCTTGTGAGTATACTTTGAGTGTTGCTATACGGTGCGAGTTTCTGTCAGCACTATACCGAAATTCAGTCAGAAGTACAGCTATTTTGAGGTAAGGGATGTTATTTTCTTCTCAAATGATATTTTTTCTTCAATATCATTATGCCAAAATATTGGTGAACGTTTTTATCAAATTTGGAACTTTTTGTGCCGGAGTTACTATTCACGTATACGGTACTATTCACGTATACGGCACTATTCACGAATACGGCACTATTCACAGAAAAATTATTTTTTTTCTTTTTGTCCAAAATATCTATTGTGGATACTAGCTTTGATTGTATCCATGTTTTGATCATTCTTGAATTTTACACCACTATGATTATTTTTGAGGTATTTTTGGACATGGATAAAACAAAGTACGAATCCTTAATCCTTGTCATTTTGTTTCACTGGATTCGCTTCTTTAAAAATATTTTTTATCATCTTCAGTCTTAAAGGATGTTATTATTGAATATCTTTGGCCTGTAGTGCAAAGATGAATGATTTCTGATGAATATCTTAGGCCCGTAGTGCAAAGATGAACAGGTGTTTAGATGAACATGACCAACAGATGAATATCCTTGGCCTGTAGTGCAAGGATGAATATATGATTCAAGATGTGCATTGATTGATGTTACAGGGATAAAAAAAAATACTGTTGATGGACTGTTAAATTCATAGACATTAGTAGATTTCATCCTCTACGTAACTCTTCTATGAATTAATATTTTCCGCTGCGAATATTGATTTAAAACTTGTTGTCTATTGTATTCTATCAGATTTTTCTCTGTTGAAGGCTAACGATAATTTTTTGTATATTATCTTAGTCATAATATTCTTTACAGAGCTAGTTGAGCTCACCCTTTTCCTTTTTGTTTCATTTTTCTTCTCAGGAGACGAGAATATAGCGAGTACGAGTCGGGGTATGAATTGATGGTCCTTGAGAGAGTTGTTTAGTAGTCCTCACCATTTTTGTAAAATAATATATCAATAATTGTATTGAGGACATAGTTGGGTATGTATATTGTCTAGATGACAATGTTTGTATTCAAACTCATAGTTTATGTGTTGTAAAAGTTGTAGTTGTTTCTATACCATGTATTTGGCGACTCAAAATGGGTTGGATGGAATGGACCTATTTTGGGGGCATCACAGTTGGTATCAGAGCTTAGGGATATGATCTCTGGCGGAGATCGGGGAATAGAACTAGGAGGGGAGTGACGAGTAAATCTTTCGCTAGTGTGTCCTACCTAAGCTTATTTGTTAGTTGGTCAGTATATAGGGATATTATGTGATATATTGATTTCCTTAATTAAACCTTGTTTTATGACAGTATTTGAGAATGTCGACAGAGAATATTAACAATGGAAATGAGACCGTGGAGACGCCTGTACTCACCAACGAGGAGAACGTGCAACAGGCTGGCAATGTTCCTCCTGTGAACAACACCACTGATCAGACGATGAACGACGCAATGTTTAGAAGCAGAAGGTTCCATTCGCCACCTTTATGTTCCGTGGCGAGGCAGACTACTGGTGGGAGTCTGTGAAGCGTACCCATCCAGCCGCACTCAGCATGTCTTGGGAGACGTTTCAGAAACTATTTAATGACAAATACTTTCCTGAAAGTGTTCGTCATATGAAGGAAGTGGAGTTCATCAGATTAGAACAAAATAACATGACGGTGTCTCAGTACGAGGCAAAGTTTGCAGAGTTATCCAGGTTTTCACCTCATTTGGTGGAGAATGAAGAACGTATGACGCGGATGTTTCTGAGAGGTTTGAAACCCGACATACGACAATATCTCATCTCTCAAAAATTTTCTCTCTATTCAGATGTTGTTAACAGGGCTCAATTGTTGGAGCGAGATAACGAGTACGGTCAACCGAGGTACCACAATCAGGATCATACTGGAGATAGCAGTCAGCAAAACAACAATAACCATTGGAGAAAGAAAAAGACGAACAAAAATGGTAACCACTCTGGTGGTAATCATAGCTATGAAAATAGAAGAAGCGAGTCAGGAGGAGATTTTAAAAAGAGGAGATTTAACAACGACCATGTGAAGACGACAGTGCCAGCAGCAACTGGTTCTAAGGGAGGAGAAAGACCACCGGTCATATGCTACAAATGCGGGAAAGAGGGACATATTAGTCCAAACTGCCCACAACAGTTCAAGGTATGTTATAATTGTGGAAAGGAAGGACATATCGCTCGAGATTGTACGGTAGCGAAACCAATTCCAGCAGGGACGGTGATTCAGAAGGCTGTCCCAGAAAATCCAAAGTCAATGGTTCCTGGAAGAGCGTTTTTTGTGACTGGTCAACATGCGAGGAACCCAAACGAGGTGATCACGGGTAAGCTATTTATAAATTCTTGCGAAGTTTATACCTTACTAGATACCGGTGCTACCCATTCATTTATCTCTCCTGCTTGCGCTCAACGTTTAAACTTGACTCCGGAGAAATTAGACTTTGACCTATCTGTGGAAACTCCGTTAGGAGAAACTTTTATCACATCCACTGTTTATAAATCTTGTTTTATTCAAGTTGGCACCATCACCTTACCTGTTGACCTGATCTCTTTAAAGATACTTGCTTTTGATGTGATTTTAGGGATTGATTGGTTAACTACTCATCATGCCAAAATTGATTGTTTTCGTAAGGTTGTTAGTTTTCATATTCCTAATCAACCTGTTGTTCGAATTCAGGCAACTAAACCATTAAAATCAATCACAGTCATATCTAATCATAAAGCTATTTGTTTATTGAAAAACGGATGTCAAGCTTTCTTAGCCCATGTTATGGATTTGAATAAAGACACGTCAAAATTGAATAATATTCCTGTTGTTATTGACTTTCCTGACGTATTTCCTGAAGAACTTCCCGGTCTACCCCCAGAACGTGAAGTTGAATTCTTTATTGATCTTGAACCTCGTACAAAGCCCATTTCTAAAACCCCATATCGAATGGCTCCTATTGAACTTCAGGAGTTAAAAGTCCATCTACAGGAGTTATTGGACATTGGTTTCATTCGTCCTAGTACATCTCCTTGGGGTGCTCCTGTTTTATTCGTAAAGAAGAAAGACGGGAGTATGCGACTTTGTATTGACTATCGGGAATTGAACCATGTCACCGTCAAGAATAGGTATCCTGTAACTCGTATTGATGACTTGTTTGACCAGTTGCAAGGAGCACAATTCTTTTCAAAAATCGATCTTCGTTCTGGATATCATCAGCTGAAAATTAGAACTGAGGATATTCCAAAGACTGCCTTCAGAACTCGGTATGGGCATTATGAATTCTTAGTCATGTCTTTTGGATTGACTAATGCTCCTGCTGCTTTCATGGATATGATGAACCGAGTATTCAAAGATTATTTGGATCAATTCGTTGTTGTCTTTATTGTTGACATCCTCATATATTCCAAAAGTCGTAAAGATCATGAGCACCATTTGAAGCTGGTACTCCAAAGGCTTCGTGAAAACAAGTTATATGCTAAGTTGAAGAAATGCGAGTTCTGGCTTGAGGAAGTAGCATTCCTTGGGCACGTGGTGTCAAAAAATGGAGTATCTGTTGACCCGACGAAGATTGAAGCAATACAAAGTTGGGAGCAACCGAAGTCGGTCACTGAAGTACGTAGCTTTTTTGGCTTAGCTGGTTATTATCGGAGATTCGTGGAAGGGTTTTCTCGAATTGCTACTCCATTAACTCAGCTAACTCGGAAGGATACAAAATTCGTTTGGAGCGAGGAATGCGAGAAGAGTTTCCAAGAGCTTAAGAGGAGACTTATTTCGGCACCTGTTCTAACAATACCATCTAGTTCGGATGGATTTGTTATCTACAGCGATGCTTCAGGCAAAGGGTTCGGATGTGTTCTCATGCAACGTGGGAAAGTCATAGCCTATGCCTCGCGACAACTTAAAGAGTATGAGAGGAATTATCCTACTCATGATCTAGAGTTGGCAGCAGTCGTTTTCGCGCTAAAGATCTGGAGGCACTATCTATACGGGGAGAAAGTGGAGATATATTCAGATCATAAAAGCCTCAAATATTTCTTCACTCAAAAAGAACTCAACATGCGGCAACGACGTTGGCTCGAGTTGTTGAAAGATTACGACCACACTATTCAATACCATCCTGGAAAAGAAAACGTGGTAGCTGACGCATTGAGTAGAAGATCTTATGCAAGAATGAGTGCAATGATGTCAATTATACGCATAGAGCCAACTTTAATAGAAAAAGTTAAGGTTGCTCAAGCCACCGATCCGGAGCTGATGCATATGAAGACAAAAGTACAAGAAGGTGCCATTCCAGAAGCGAGAATTGATGAAGAAGGAATACTTCGAGTCCACTCCAGACTTTGTGTTCCTAATGATTCTGATTTGAAGTACAAGATTATGATGGAGGCACACAATACACCGTTTTCAATTCATCTTGGAAGTACCAAAATGTATCGTGATCTTCGACATACATTTTGGTGGAACAATATGAAGAGAGAGATTGCAAAGTTTATTTCAACGTGTTTAACTTGTCAACGTGTAAAAGCGGAGCATCAAGTGCCAAAGGGTCCATTGCAACCACTTGAGATTCTGAAATGGAAGTGGGAACACATTACTATGGATTTTGTTACGGGTCTTCCTACGGTTTCTCAAGGCATCAATACTATTTGGGTTATTGTTGATAGATTAACCAAGTCTGCTCATTTCTTGCGGATACGGGAGGCTTATTCCCTTGAACGTCTTGCTCAAATGTACGTAAATGAGATTGTAAGATTGCATGGCATGCCAGTATCCATAGTTTCGGATCGTGACCCAAGATTTACTTCAAGATTTTGGGTTAGCTTGCAAAAAGCTATGGGTACGGAGTTACGATTCAGTTCGGCATACCATCCTCAAACGGACGGACAATCGGAGAGGACTATTCAAACTCTTGAAGATTTATTAAGACTCTGTGTCCTAGACTTCAAGGGCAGTTGGGATAAATATTTACCATTGGTGGAATTCTCCTACAACAACAGTTATCAGGCAAGCATTGGTGTGGCCCCATTTGAAGCATTGTATGGACGAAAGTGTCGCTCCCCAGTATGTTGGGACGAGGTGGGTGAAGCAACATTGTTGGGACCCGAGTTAGTACGTATGACTACGGAGAAGATCCAAACGATTCGACAATGTATACAAACGGCACAAGATCGACAAAAGAGTTATGCGGATCTGCAACGAAAGGACGTAGAATTTAGTGTTGGGGATCATGTATTGTTGCGTGTTGCCCCATGGAAGGGAGTTACAAGATTCGGGAAGAGAGGAAAGCTTAATCCACGATTTATTGGTCCGTTTCATACTCTTGATCGAGTAGGTAATGTAGCCTATAGACTCGCGTTACCTCCAAGTATGTCTCGTGTTCATAATGTTTTTCATATTTCTGTGCTTCGTAAATATGTGAAAGACCCGAACCACGTCATTGAGTTAGAACCAGTCGAGATAGCCGAAGATTTAACGTATGAGGAGGTACCTGTCAAGATCTTGGATAGGAAGGAGCATGTCCTACGCACGAAGGTAATACCACAAGTTAAAGTTTTGTGGAGGAATCATGCTATAGAGGAAATGACCTGGGAGTTGGAAACGGAAATGAAAGCGAGGTATCCTCACCTTTTCGAAACACCAGGTACGTATGTCAATTTCGAGGACGAAATTTCATAAGGAGGGGAGGTTGTAAGACCCCAAATAATTAATAAATGAAAGTTAATTTCCTTTAATTATTATTTTGAATAGTAAGGGTTGATTTGATTAATGAGGATAGTTATGGGTAAAATACGCAAATATTTCAAAATAAGCAAGTGGTTATAAAATATTCATTGTTGTCGGGGAATATTCGTTTGGTCGTGGAATATTCGTACTGTCGGGGAATATTCGTACGACGGCGCAGCCATGTGTGGGCCCCATAACGGAAAGCGATTGGAGGAAGAAAACGACAAATATAAGCTGTTTAAAAATAACGGCGTAGTTGTTACCGTTTACACTGTTGGAATACCCGGTGGTTAAAATACAGTAATACGCGTTGTTGCACAGTAGCACACGGTATTGCACAGTATTTTGAATTATTGATCCTTACGTAAGAAGGCACTACTCAATAATTGCTACAGGAGTTACTGTTCATTACTTTATTGATTCAATAATTGCTGCGTTGATATTTATATTATTATTGTTTCAATAATTGTCATTGCACAGTATTTTCCATTATCAGATCAATAATTCATATTATTTGAATAATATTATCAGATAACATTATTGGCAATGTCTAGAAAGTTCTGTCAAGGAGAGGTTTGGTCATCTAATTGCGCGCCAGTAAGGAGAAATCCTTATTGGAAAGCCCCCTCTATCCTGGGAACGACCTGGTTGTCAGTACTGTGATTCTGTAATATTATTTTTAATAATTAATTATTGATTATTATGATAAAGAAAATATTTATTTTATGTGGATATAGATGGAGAAAATTTTAATGTGACAATGGTTGAAAATTAATATTTTATCTTTTTCTGATAAAATAATTCATTTAAATATATTATTTTAATAATATATTAACGATGATATTTTTATAATGAATGTGGGATATATGAGTATATGAGGAGGTGGAGTATTTTTTGGCATTAAATGTTTAACATATATTTTGTGTGTCAGTGGACATAATTTTTTGACCGAAAATTGAGTATAGACTGTAAAATCGCCGGTTTGTGGATTTTGGATAATTTCTGTTTGGAATTTGGAAAATTTTTCTTCTGCAAAGTTGTAGAGAATTGAAATTCCTATAAAGAGGCGTGAGATTCGAATATTCTGACAAAGGAGCTATTTATTGTGAATTATTGAAGTTTTGGGGTTCCGAAATAATTGATTTTTGAAAGTTTAATTATTTTTTTATTTCAAAAACGTTTTTGTGGTTGTTGGCACATGGGTGGCTGATGTTTTTGACCAAAGAAGGCATGCTAGAGTTTTCAAAACATGTGGGTAAGAATTTTGAATAAATAATAATATATTTTATTAATTTAGTCTCCTTTGGCGTTCTAACATTTTCCTATAAATAGAGGGCTAAGTTAGAATTGAAAATCACATCAGAAACAAAGTTTTCTCTCTTTCTCTCTCTATATTATCGAGCGTATTCTTGTGAGTATACTTTGAGTGTTGCTATACGGTGCGAGTTTCTGTCAGCACTATACCGAAATTCACTCAAAAGTACAGCTTTTTTGAGGTAAGGGATGTTATTTTCTTCTCAAATGATATTTTTTCTTCAATATCATTATGCCAAAATATTGGTGAACGTTTTTGTCAAATTTGGGACTTTTTGTGCCGGAGTTACTATTCACGTATACGGTACTATTCACGTATACGACACTATTCACGAATACGGCACTATTCACAGAAAAATTATTTTTTTTCTTTTTGTCCAAAATATCTATTGTGGATACTAGCTTTGATTGTATCCATGTTTTGATCATTCTTGAATTTACACCACTATGATTATTTTTGAGGTATTTTTGGACATGGATAAAACAAAGTACGAATCCTTAATCCTTAATCCTTGTCATTTTGTTTCACTGGATTCGCTTCTTTAAAAATATTTTTTATCATCTTCAGTCTTAAAGGATGTTATTATTGAATATCTTTGGCCTGTAGTGCAAAGATGAATGATTTCTGATGAATATCTTAGGCCCGTAGTGCAAAGATGAACAGGTGTTTAGATGAACATGACCAACAGATGAATATCCTTGGCCTGTAGTGCAAGGCTGAATATATGATTCAAGATGTGCATTGATTGATGTTACAGGGATAAAAAAAAATATTGTTGATGGACTGTTAAATTCATAGATATTAGTAGATTTCATCATCTACGTAACTCTTCTATGAATTAATATTTTCCGCTGCGAATATTGATTTAAAACTTGTTGTCTATTGTATTCTATCAGATTTTCTCTGTTGAAGGCTAACGATAATTTTTTGTATATTATCTTAGTCATAATATTCTTTACGGAGCTAGTTGAGCTCACCCTTTTCCTTTTTGTTTCATTTTTCTTCTCAGGAGACGAGAATATAGCGAGTACGAGTCGGGGTATGAATTGATGGTCCTTGAGAGAGTTGTTTAGTAGTCCTCATCATTTTTGTAAAATAATATATCAATAATTGTATTGAGGACATAGTTGGGTATGTATATTGTCTAGATGACAATGTTTGTATTCAAACTCATAGTTTATGGGTTGTAAAAGTTGTAGTTGTTTCTGTACCATGTATTTGGCGACTCAAAATGGGTTGGATGGAATGGACCTATTTTGGGGGCATCACAGTTGGTATCAGAGCTTAGGGATATGATCTCTGGCGGAGATCGGGGAATAGAACTAGGAGGGGAGAGACGAGTAAATCTTTCGCTAGTGTGTCCTACCTAAGCTTATTTGTTAGTTGGTCAATATATAGGGATATTATGTGATATATTGATTTCCTTAATTAAACCTTGTTTTATGACAGTATTTGAGAATGTCGACTGAGAATATTAACAATGAAAATGAGACCGTGGAGACGCCTGTACTCACCAACGAGGAGAACGTGCAACAGGCTGGCAATGTTCCTCCTGTGAACAACACCACTGATCAGACGATGAACGACGCAATGTTTAGAAGCTTTTTGCAGTTCATGCAAAATCAGACGAGGGAGACTCGTGTTCAAAATACAGGAGGAAATGATAACAATTCACGGGTTGTCACAGCCAAGCAGTTCAAAGAGTTGGGACCACCAGAATTTAAGGGAAAGCCAGATCCGATCTAGCGGAGACATGGGTCAAGCAAATTACCAAGATATTCGATGTCTTGGGATGCACGGAGGAACAGAAGGTTCCATTCGCCACCTTTATGTTCCGTGGCGAGGCAGACTACTGGTGGGAGTCTGTGAAGCGTACCCATCCAGCCGCACTCAGCATGTCTTGGGAGACGTTTCAGAAACTATTTAATGACAAATACTTTCCTGAAAGTGTTCGTCATATGAAGGAAGTGGAGTTCATCAGATTAGAACAAAATAACATGACGGTGTCTCAGTACGAGGCAAAGTTTGCAGAGTTATCCACGTTTGCACCTCATTTGGTGGAGAATGAGGAACGTATGACGCGGATGTTTCTGAGAGGTTTGAAACCCGACATACGACAATATCTCATCTCTCAAAAATTTTCTCTCTATTCAGATGTTGTTAACAGGGCTCAATTGTTGGAGCGAGATAACGAGTACGGTCAACCGAGGTACCACAATCAGGATCATACTGGAGATAGCAGTCAGCAAAACAACAATAACCAGTGGAGAAAGAAAAAGACGAACAAAAATGGTAACCACTCTGGTGGTAATCATAGCTATGAAAATAGAAGAAGCGAGTCAGGAGGAGATTTTAAAAAGAGGAGACTTAACAACGACCATGTGAAGACGACAGTGCCAGCAGTAACTGGTTCTAAGGGAGGAGAAAGACCACCGGTCATATGCTACAAATGCGGGAACGAGGGACATATTAGTCCAAACTGCCCACAACAGTTCAAGGTATGTTATAATTGTGGAAAGGAAGGACATATCGCTCGAGATTGTACGGTAGCGAAACCAATTCCAGCGGGGACGGTGATTCAGAAGGCTGTCCCAGAAAAGCCAAAGTCAATGGTTCCTGGAAGAGCGTTTTTTGTGACCGGTCAACATGCGAGGAACCCAAACGAGGTGATCACGGGTAAGCTATTTATAAATTCTTGCGAAGTTTATACCTTACTAGATACCGGTGCTACCCATTCATTTATCTCTCCTGCTTGCGCTCAACGTTTAAACTTGACTCCGGAGAAATTAGACTTTGACCTATCTGTGGAAACTCCGTTAGGAGAAACTTTTATCACATCCACTGTTTATAAATCTTGTTTCATTCAAGTTGGCACCATCACCTTACCTGTTGACCTGATCTCTTTAAAGATACTTGCTTTTGATGTGATTTTAGGGATTGATTGGTTAACTACTCATCATGCCAAAATTGATTGTTTTCGTAAGGTTGTTAGTTTTCATATTCCTAATCAACCTGTTGTTCGAATTCAGGCAACTAAACCATTAAAATCAATCACAGTCATATCTAATCATAAAGCTATTCGTTTATTGAAAAACGGATGTCAAGCTTTCTTAGCCCATGTTATGGATTTGAATAAAGACACGTCAAAATTGAATAATATTCCTGTTGTTATTGACTTTCCTGACGTATTTCCTGAAGAACTTCCCGGTCTACCCCCAGAACGTGAAGTTGAATTCTTTATTGATCTTGAACCTCGTACAAAGCCCATTTCTAAAACCCCATATCGAATGGCTCCTATTGAACTTCAGGAGTTAAAAGTCCATCAACAGGAGTTATTGGACATTGGTTTCATTCGTCCTAGTACATCTCCTTGGGGTGCTCCTGTTTTATTCGTAAAGAAGAAAGACGGGAGTATGCGACTTTGTATTGACTATCGGGAATTGAACCATGTCACCATCAAGAATAGGTATCCTGTACCTCGTATTGATGACTTGTTTGACCAGTTGCAAGGAGCACAATTCTTTTCAAAAATCGATCTTCGTTCTGGATATCATCAGCTGAAAATTAGAACTGAGGATATTCCAAAGACTTCCGTCAGAACTCGGTATGGGCATTATGAATTCTTAGTCATGTCTTTTGGATTGACTAATGCTCCTGCTGCTTTCATGGATATGATGAACCGAGTATTCAAAGATTATTTGGATCAATTCGTTGTTGTCTTTATTGATGACATCCTCATATATTCCAAAAGTCGTGAAGATCATGAGCACCATTTGAAGCTGGTACTCCAAAGGCTTCGTGAAAACAAGTTATATGCTAAGTTGAAGAAATGCGAGTTCTGGCTTGAGGAAGTAGCATTCCTTGGGCACGTGGTGTCAAAAAATAGAGTATTTGTTGACCCGACGAAGATTGAAGCAATACAAAGTTGGGAGCAACCGAAGTCGGTCACTGAAGTACGTAGCTTTTTGGGCTTAGCTGGTTATTATCAGAGATTCGTGGAAGGGTTTTCTCGAATTGCTACTCCATTAACTCAGCTAACTCGGAAGGATACAAAATTCGTATGGAGCGAGGAATGCGAGAAGAGTTTCCAAGAGCTTAAGAGGAGACTTATTTCGGCACCTGTTCTAACAATACCATCTGGTTCGGATGGATTTTTTATCTACAGCGATGCTTCAGGCAAAGGGTTAGGATGTGTTCTCATGCAACGTGGGAAAGTCATAGCCTATGTCTCGCGACAACTTAAAGAGTATGAGAGGAATTATCCTACTCATGATCTAGAGTTGGCAGCAGTCGTTTTCGCGCTAAAGATCTGGAGGCACTATCTATACGGGGAGAAAGTGGAGATATATTCAGATCATAAAAGCCTCAAATATTTCTTCACTCAAAAAGAACTCAACATGCGGCAACGACGTTGGCTCGAGTTATTGAAAGATTACGACCACACTATTCAATACCATCCTGGAAAAGAAAACGTGGTAGCTGACGCATTGAGTAGAAGATCATATGCAAGAATGAGTGTAATGATGTCAAGTATACGCATAGAGCCAACTTTAATAGAAAAAGTTAAGGTTGCTCAAGCCACCGATCTGGAGCTGATGCATATGAAGACAAAAGTACAAGAAGGTGCCATTCCAGAAGCGAGAATTGATGAAGAAGGAATACTTCGAGTCCACTCCAGACTTTGTGTTCCTAATGATTCTGATTTGAAGTACAAGATTATGATGGAGGCACACAATACACGCAATTCATCCTGGAAGTACCAAAATGTATCGTGATCTTCGACATACATTTTGGTGGAACAATATGAAGAGAGAGATTGCAAAGTTTATTTCAACGTGTTTAACTTGTCAGCGTGTAAAAGCGGAGCATCAAGTGCCAAAGGGTCCATTGCAACCACTTGAGATTCCGAAATGGAAGTGGGAACACATTACTATGGATTTTGTTACGGGTCTTCCTATGGTTTCTCAAGGCATCAATGCTATTTGGGTTATTGTTGATAGATTAACCAAGTCTGCTCATTTCTTGCGGATACGGGAGACTTATTCCCTTGAAAGTCTTGCTCAAATGTACGTAAATGAGATTGTAAGATTGCATGGCATGCCAGTATCCATAGTTTCGGATCGTGACCCAAGATTTACTTCAAGATTTTGGGTTAGCTTGCAAAAAGCTATGGGTACGGAGTTACGATTCATTTCGGCATACCATCCTCAAACGGACGGACAATCGGAGAGGACTATTCAAACTCTTGAAGATTTATTAAGACTCTGTGTCCTAGACTTCAAGGGCAGTTGGGATAAATATTTACCATTGGTGGAATTCTCCTACAACAACAGTTATCAGGCAAGCATTGGTGTGGCCCCATTTGAAGCATTGTATGGACGAAAGTGTCGCTCCCCAGTATGTTGGGACGAGGTGGGTGAAGCAACATTGTTGGGACCCGAGTTAGTACGTATGACTACGGAGAAGATCCAAACGATTCGACAACGTATACAAACGGCACAAGATCGACAAAAGAGTTATGCGGATCTTTATCGAAAGGACGTAGAATTTAGTGTTGGGGATCATGTATTGTTGCGTGTTACCCCATGGAAGGGAGTTACAAGATTCGGGAAGAGAGGAAAGCTTAATCCACGATTTATTGGTCCATTTCATATTCTTGATCGAGTAGGTAATGTAGCCTATAGACTCGCCTTACCTCCAAGTATGTCTCGTGTTCATAATGTTTTTCATATTTTTGTGCTTCGTAAATATGTGAAAGACCTGAACCACGTCATTGAGTTAGAACCAGACGAGATAGCCGAAGATTTAACGTATGAGGATGTACCTGTCAAAATCTTAGATAGGAAGGAGCATGTCCTACACACGAAGGTAATACCACAAGTTAAAGTTTTGTGGAGGAATCATGCTATAGAGGAAATGACCTGGGAGTTGGAAACGGAAATGAAAGCGAGGTATCCTCACCTTTTCGAAACACCAGGTACGTATGTCAATTTCGAGGACGAAATTTCATAAGGAGGGGAGGTTGTAAGACCCCAAATAATTAATAAATGAAAGTTAATTTCCTTTAATTATTATTTTGAATAGTAAGGGTTGATTTGATTAATGAGGATAGTTATGGGTAAAATACTCAAATATTTCAAAATAAGCAAGTGGTTATAAAATATTCATTGTTTTCGGGGAATATTCATTTGGTCGTGGAATATTCGTACTGTCGGGGAATATTCGTACGACGGCGCAGCCATGTGTGGGCCCAATAACGGAAAGCGATTGGAGGAAGAAAATGACAAATATAAGCTGTTTAAAAATAACGGCGTAGTTGTTACCGTTTACACTGTTGGAATACCCGGTGGTTAAAATACAGTAATACGCGTTGTTGCACAGTAGCACACGGTATTGCACAGTATTTTGAATTATTGATCCTTACGTAAGAAGGCACTACTCAATAATTGCTACAGGAGTTACTGTTCATTACTTTATTGATTCAATAATTGTTGCGTTGATATTTATATTATTATTGTTTCAATAATTGTCATTGCACAGTATTTTCCATTATCAGATCAATAATTCATATTATTTAAATAATATTATCAGATAACATTATTGGCAATGTCTAGAAAGTTCTGTCAAGGAGAGGTTTGGTCATCTAATTGCGCGCCAGTAAGGAGAAATCCTTATTGGAAAGCCCCCTCTATCCTGGGAACGGCCTGGTTGTCAGTACTGTGATTCTGTAATATTATTTTTAATAATTAATTATTGATTATTATGATAAAGAAAATATTTATTTTATGTGGATATAGATGGAGAAAATTTTAATGTGACAATGGTTGAAAATTAATATTTTATCTTTTTATGATAAAATAATTCATTTAAATATATTATTTTAATAATATATTAACGATGATATTTTTATAATGAATGTGAGATATATGAGTATATGAGGATGTAGAGTATTTTTGTGGAATTAAATGTTTAACATATATTTTGTGTTTCGGTGGACATAATTTTTTGACCGAAAATTGAGTATAGACTATAAAATCGTCCGTTTGTGGATTTTGGATAATTTCTGTTTGGAATTTGGAAAAATTTCTTCTGTAAAGTTGTAGAGAATTGAAATTCCTATAAAAAATCGCGAGATTCGAATTTTCTGACAAAGGAGCTATTTATTGTGAATTATTGAAGTTTCGGGGTTCCGAAATAATTGATTTTTGAAAGTTTAATTATTTTTTTTATTTCAAAAACGTTTTTGTGGTTGTTGGCACATGGGTGGCTGATGTTTTTGACCAAAGAAGACATGCTAGAGTTTTCAAAACATGTGGGTAAGAATTTTGAATAAATAATAATATATTTTATTAATTTAGTCTCCTTTGGCGTTCTAACATTTTTGTATAAATAGAGGGCTAAGTTAGAATTGAAAATCACACCAGAAACAAAGTTTTCTCTCTTTCTCTCTCTATATTATCGAGCGTATTCTTGTGAGTATAATTTGAGTGTTGCTATACGGTGCGAGTTTAAGTCAGCACTATACCGAAATTCAGTCAGAAGTACAGCTATTTTGAGGTAAGAGATGTTATTTTCTTCTCAAATGATATTTTTTCTTCAATATCATTATGCCGAAATATTGGTGAACTTTTTTATCAAATTTGGAACTTTTTGTGCCGGAGTTACTATTCACGTATACGGCACTATTCACGAATACGGCACTATTCACGAATACGGCACTATTCACAGAAAAATTATTTTTTTTTTTCGTCCAAAATATCTATTGTGGATACTAGCTTTGATTGTATCCATGTTTTGATCATTCTTGAATTTTACACCACTATGATTATTTTTGATGTATTTTTGGACATGGATAAAACAAAGTACGAATCCTTAATCCTTAATCCTTGTCATTTTGTTTCACTGGATTCGCTTCTTTAAAAATATTTTTTATCATCTTCAGTCTTAAAGGATGTTATTATTGAATATCTTTGGCCTGTAGTGCAAAGATGAATGATTTCTGATGAATATCTTTGGCCCGTAGTGCAAAGATGAACAGGTGTTTAGATGAACATGACCAACAGATGAATATCCTTAGCCTGTAGTGCAAGGATGAATATATGATTCAAGATGTGCATTGATTGATGTTACAGGGATAAAAAAAAATACTGTTGATGGACTGTTAAATTCATAGACATTAGTAGATTTCATCCTCTACGTAACTCTTCTATGAATTAATATTTTCCGCTGCGAATATTGATTTAAAACTTGTTGTCTATTGTATTCTATCAGATTTTTCTCTGTTGAAGGATAACGATAATTTGTTGTATATTATCTTAGTCATAATATTCTTTACTGAGCTAGTTGAGCTCACCCTTTTCCTTTTTGTTCCATTTTTCTTCTCAGGAGACGAGAATATAGCGAGTACGAGTCGGGGTATGAATTGATGGTCCTTGAGAGAGTTGTTTAGTAGTCCTCACTATTTTTGTAAAATAATATATCAATAATTGTATTGAGGACATAGTTGGGTATGTATATTGTCTAGATGACAATGTTTGTATTCAAACTCATAGTTTATGGGTTGTAAAAGTTGTAGTTGTTTCTGTACCATGTATTTGGCGACTCAAAATGGGTTGAATGGAATGGACCTATTTTGGGGGCGTCACACGTTTAACCTTGTATATACCTTGCATTCCCAATCTAGAGTTTTCAATATCCGAATTAGGGTTTCGGACTCCCGGAACTAAAAATAGGGTTTACAACACCGATTGCTAGGGTTTCTTATCAGATGTTAGAGTTTTCTAACTGAACGTTGACGTTCTTAATATATACATAGGGTTTGTCACAGATGTAATTTATTTGATCAACCCATGACCCTTAACCACATTCTGAACATGTCATTAACCATAAACAAAACATAATCACATAAATCCTTAATCCTGAATAGTTCACCTATATCCTTCACAGAATTTTGAAACCCACAAAATTCCTTCCCAAAAACATCATACGCATACACTTATTTTCTGTCTAGGTCTATTATTTGACCTTAAATCAATCATTTAAGATTTTCGTAAATTGTCAAATTTCTCGGGTTGTCACATTCACCCCTCCTTCTAAGAATTTCGTCCCCGAAATTCACCTTACACCTTACACCTTACACCATGCACCTTACACCATTCACACATATACCATTCACACATATCACATGCTACCCAATAAACCACTAACAAGGGTAAAAATTTTAAAACTGTGCTGAGGAATCATATAGACTGTTTGTTTTTCATTTTCGCAAAGGTTTTATGGAAATTCATCTGCAAACCGTCATAACTTACGGACAAAAAGGGTGATTAGCCCATTATGCCCTGTACTGATCAAGTACTGTTGGTCGGAACAATTTGTTCCTTTTATCCGCCTTAGGCGCACAAAATTTCTTACCTCAGTCTCATTTGATTCCACAGCAAAATAATTTGGTTCGGAAAATTTCTTTCGATAAACACTTGGAGTTTTTTGAAAATATTTTTGAGAATGACGTCATGATGCCGCACTGTATTCAACAGTCCGTTGAGGATTTCGACATTTTGTGACTTTGTTATACTACATCATACTGTAGTGGGCTGACGATTCTTAGATCACATCCAATACCAAGTAATTCTGCATTGATAACTCCATCATTTTTATCATCTCTGCACCAGGTCACATGGTACATAACTGATAAATAAAAACATTTTTTTAAAAGACACATAGTGCGCATTTAGCTTGATGTCAAAAATTTTGAAATCTAGCATAGATAGAGGTTTAGGAAAACCTAATTCTCCACTAATGATCATATGCTTAAACATTCTATCTGTTCCTATTATCCTCAATACTCCATTCACACACAACTATACCCAGTTCATAAAACCACACTTATGAGTTCATAACTTGACCACAATTATATGAGTTTAAGAAAGGAATCACCCTCTCATTTTCATATAACTATGAATCAAGAATGCCACATAAGTATGAGTTTTAAGAACTCGTACTTAACCTTATATTCTCTATCTATGACCTATCTATCTGTTATACACATGAGAAAGGAATCACCCTCTTAACACGCATATAGAAAATAGCGCGACACAACATTTCAATGATTATCAGTGCCAGAAACTAAGTGGTTGTCAAACCAAACTCAGCCACTAATCAATATAGAAAGCAAAGCGGACAATTCCCCGCCCATACAAAGAATTGGTCAACCTAACCACTACATCGACCAGGAAGCTAAGTGATTCTAAAACCAAGTACAAATTCCCCGCCCATACAAGGAATCATACAACTCAGCTGCCGACAAGATTCCTCAATTGAATCCCCACCTAATAGTTAACCCCCTTTTTCAATACAAGTTCAATTCGTATTCATAATCCATAACTCTTTCATGAGTTTTCATAGTACAATTCATAGTACAACTTTCACACAGCATCATGCTGTAACCTTTTCAATCATAAGATTGATTCATTTCCCATATCATAACCTTTATCAGATCACGGGGTGATCTTATCGTATATATTATGATTTATTTCTATGCCATGATCGTTTTGTTTTACGATCTTCTATCCCTGGACTTTCAGTCTTTTAGACTCGATCTATTCACCATTACTGTTCAACTTTATTATCAGAGTTAGGGAACTCTGTGTCTTTACACTCGCCGAGATTCATCTTTGAATCTTACCGACCAACTAACTCTATTTGAGTTAGATCTTATCCTAATCACTGCGGTTATTGGTCTCAGGTATTCCTACCTAAGCTTCATAACCAACAGCTCTGATACCAACTGTAGTATCCTCGAATCCGGGCCCCGAATCGCCGCGGATCCGGTTCACTATTTCTATCACTATTTGCGGAAGATATAAACATAAATTGTTTATACAATACATTACACACTATTTTACCCAAGTCGAATAACCTTAACTTAAACACCATTCATATAATATATCTATTATACAACAATATTTATCCAATACGCTATTTACAAACTAGCCGCACTTTTAACCCAAGTAGAACTTGACTTTAACCTTTTCCTGTATCCGAACGCATTCACTTTATCTGCAATGTTTATCATGATATAGCAAGGGTGAGCATGAAAGTTTCCCAGTAAGTTTTTATACAATAATCTAACGATATATCATGATTGAAGAGTATGAATAATGGCTTGCTATAATTCATCAATATAATTGAGAACTAGCACGAACAAATTTTTGACTGAACAAGTATTATACATGAACAAACATTTCTGAACCAACTGGTAATGAAGGTGATCAGCCTTTCATACCTGACTTATACATGCAAGATGTACAGAATACAATTTTCTTGGCAATCAGCAATGATTAACCATAAGCTTGAAGAAACTACTCTTATTAGAGTTAAGTAAAAGAAAACTTGCCTGAACCGTTGATTACCGCAACGCAATTTAATAACGCTTTACCCGAAGACCTAATATTAATAATATAGATCTTCAATATTAGAATAATATCATCACATTATATTACTGTTATATTTATATATCCACAGAATAACCTAAACACATTACCACATAACCCTTTCAGTCTTTACAGCACATAAGACTAGGTATCAAGTCAAGCTATTGCAGTCTGAGTTGAAACCGACACAATTCTATCATCCCGATGGTCTAGTCGGACGAATATCGAGTTTAAGTTCAATTAAACTCTGTCTAACCACTTAACCATTATCAAAGATAATTTCGAATCAGACAAAACATTTTTCCTAGGCTCGTAATAATTTTCGGATAATTATTACCATTTATTAACATTTTTCAATCCTTAAAACCGTATTTAAATAATTTAAATACCCCATAATACCTTAATCATTAATATTTATTTAATATAAAATATTAATGAATATCATAACATAATATTATAATATAATTATAATATCACAAAGTATTTTTAATACTTTAAAATCATAATTATATGATTTTTAAACACTTAATTCATTATTCGATAATTGCTATTAATATTAAAATATTAATATTTTCATGCCAAAATATCAAAAGTTACATTTTATAACTTAAAAATATTTTTATAACACTTAAATCATTTTTATATAATTTATAAAGCATTAATTCCCTTTTTCCATAATTTATTTAATATATCTATTAAATAAACTAATTATCATTAATATTGATTAATTAATGAAATTCATCCCAAAATATTAAAAGTCATCAAAAATAACTTAAAATATTTTCTTTTATCATAATATTATTTTTCATGATTTTTCATGAATTAAAACTATTTTTTAATAATTTATTTAATATTATAATTAAATAAATAAATACCATTTATATTCCAAAAATAATAAATATTTTCGAAATATACTCAAAATTGTTAAAAACTATTTTTCAGACTTTAAAATATTTTTTCATAATTTATTATGTATTTTTTAATAATTAAAAACTATTTTTTTCTAATTTTTAATCATTTTCCGGAAAATAATAATTAAAACTGTCGCAAAAGGCCTATAGCGACGCTTTCTGTCGCTATAGGTGTTCTTGAGCCAAACCCAGAATTTTCCGGCAGTCGCGAGGTCGGTGGTTTGACCGGACTTAGTTCTTTGATTATTGCGTTTCTAGGCTTGTTAAAACTTTCAGATTGTAGTACTTGTGCAATACTACAACTAGAAACCAATTTCATACACAAACAACAACATAACAGCTAGATCTAAGCTTCCAAAAAGTCTGACAAACAAGTTCTTCATTTTTCTGGGTTTACCAGAATTCAAGGTACCCCCTTTTGGGTCCTTAAAACTTTCAGTCTATACATTGTTTATGTGATCTATCAACTCCAGTGTGTAGAAAACATGTAGTACTACAACTATCAAGAATAATAACACAAAAAAATCACAGCATAACAAGATATGGCCGGTCAAAGTAGGACACGGACACTGTTCTTAACGAGTTATGGGTTCGCGATTTAAGCAGTTCGGTCAACCGGTTTTGACCGTTTATATCTTGCGATCTATAATAGATATGGGTCTGATTCTTTTTGAAACTTAAAGAACACATAACATGCTACATGTTACAAGTTTTAAACATCAAAAACTCATAACACAGACGGATATATCGGATCTGACATTTGTCTGAAAAACATAATTTTCCAGATTTCCAGATTTTGAAAAACTTTAAATTCGTGCACTTTTATGTTATGGGTCATGGATTTAACAACCCAGAACATCAATTGACACCCTAATACACATCTTTGCACAATCAATTGCAACATTTAACCAAGAATTGAAGGATTTCAAAAATTAGGAAATTTTATACCTTTTAAGCTTAAATTCCGATTTCTGCCCTTTGATCTGTTTATGATAAACGTGGGGCTTGAATTTTAGGACTGATTTGTTTGACATTTCGTGGGTTTGAGAGAGGATGGGAGTTGGTGAGAGCAAAAATGAGATTGGCTACATTTTGAGCACTTTTTCTCTCTAAATCCATTTATACAAAGCTTGATTCAATGCATCCCATGTTGCTAGGTGGATGATCTGCTGGATTTGTTGCACATGGCTAGGTCTAGGGTTGGTGAGCAACTCACCTTAGGGCAAGACTTGCAAGCTAAGTCATAATAATGCAATAAAGGGCATTTTGGACATTTCCTAAATTTTCTAGAATTTTCTCATTTGTTGCAACCCTTAGGGTTTAGGGTTTGGACAATTTAGAGATTAGGATTTGGACAAATCTAGGGTATAGGTTTTAACCCTCAAATATTTAGCAACTTGGATTTCAAAAAATTTCTAATTAAATTTTAAAATAGAAAATTTTGATTTCTAATCTATAATTAGGACTTCCTAATTATTTCATAATTTCCTAATCACACAACAATCTTGTTAATTAGGACTAATTTATCCTAATTAAAATCGCTAAATTAGAACTTAGGCCCACAATTGCACAATAGGTTTCAAAACCACATATTAGGGTTTTAAATAGAAAAGTAATCTATTAAATATAGAAATTAGATTTCCTAATCCAATTAGGGTTTCTAATAACTTGGCAATTAGGATTTATATTTCCTAATTAACATTGCTAATATAGCAATTAATTTACCACTGAACAATTAAGGTTTAAAATCACGAATTAGGGTTTTCAACCCACAATTTAGGGTTTTTAATAGAAAAATTAATTTTTCTAATATAGAAATTAACTTATTCGTAATTAGATTAGGGTTTCCTAATTACTTAACTTTAAAATTAGGATTAATATATCCTAATTAACATTAAAAAGATTCAATTAACACTTACATTTTTCCTAATTATAAAATTAGGATTTCATATCCCGTAATTAGGGTATTCTAAATTTGAAATTAGGGTTTGCTAATTAATTAAGCTTTGCCCTAATTAGTAGTATAATTAATACCACATAAGCATTATAATTATCCTTTCTATTCCCAGATTAGGGCTTCATTTTATCAGAATCTGAAATTAGGGTTTTCAAATCTGGTATTAGGGTTTTCTAATAAACAACTAGAATTTTCAGTACTTCATTAGGGTTTTCCCTAATTAATTAAAATTATAGGCGTTTAACCTTGTATATACCTTGCATTCCCAATCTAGGATTTTCAATATCCGAATTAGGGTTTCGGACTCCCGGAACTGAAACTAGGGTTTACAACACCGATTGCTAGGGTTTCTTATCAGATGTTAGAGTTTTCTAACTGAACGTTGACGTTCTTAATATATACATAGGGTTTGTCACAGATGTAATTTATCCGATCAACCCATGACCCTTAACCATATTCTGAACACATCATTAACCATAAACAGAACATAATCACATAAATCCTTAATCCTGAATAATTCACCTATATCCTTCACAGAATTTTGAAACCTTCAAAATTCCTTCCCAAAAACATCATACGCATACACTTATTTTCTGTCTAGGTCTATTATTTGACCTTAAATCAATCATTTAAGATTTTCGTAAATTGTCAAATTTCTCGGGTTGTCACAAGAATCCCATAATGGAGTTTAGTTCATGGCGGAACCAAAAGCCATTATGGGATCAAGACTAAACATGATCAATAATCAAGCAAATAAGAGTAAGTGGTAGAGAACAATCAAAGACAAACGCTGAATAGTAATCAATGATTAACTATGAAAACCACAAAGAATTCCATTTAATAATAATAAAAATCCACAATGGTTAAGAACTCCAAGAAGAAGAAGAGAATAAAATGATGCAGCTTCGTTCTCCGTTGGGATCTCCCCGCACTATGTTAACCCTAATTCTAATATTAAAATACGTAAAATAATGTCAAGTTCCCTCTCTGACACACGTCAGAATCGTTTTATACAAATTACACATCATCAAATTGCTTAATTAAAAATAAAACAAATTACAGCATTAGCATCGCGCGAGGCCGCGCGCGGCTTTAGTATATCTGTCTCGCGGCCGCGAGACTTACAGTATGATCAGTGCCTCCAGACGTCTTAACGCGTGGTCGCGCGCTCCTGCCTCGCGGGCGCGCGGTCCTGCCTCGCAAGCGCTTGACTTGCAGAATGCTCCTTATGTCCAGCCCTGCACTCGCGCGGGCCCACGAGCCTGCCTTTATATTGTCGCACAGTCTGTGTCCTGCAAATCCTGAGTCTGGTTTATGTTTTGTTGCTGCTACTACTTTTTTGCTGATGCCTTGACCTCTTGTTTGATTGATTTCCATGCCTCATTATGCTCCCATGCCGTGCACATCCTCGCCTTTCCACTAGCCTACACACATACGCTCACCGATGCCTCAATTTCCACCAAAATAACGCATATTCCTGTACTTATTCACTAAAAGGAGTTTTAAGTATATGAAATGCAAAATAACGTGAAATGAAACTAAAACACAATGAAATGTACTCAAGGTGGGCACACTTCGCATGGATTAATATACAATAACTGAGTAAAAATATCACTTATCAAATACCCCCAAACTTGAACTGTTGCTTGCCCTCAAGCAATGCATATGCATGATCACTGAAAATGTAACTACAAAACTATTCAACTACTTTATGATGCAAACTAGTCTCACATAATCTTTACCATAATAGAATTTCGACCCAAATTACCTCAGTGAACTATCCGGATTTCAAAACATAATTTCAAACCAAACCATAGATATAACATCATACACGCAGATAATTCATCAATGTTATAGAGATGCTGTGTGTGTGTGTTTGTTGTTCACAAAAACTTGATCCAAGCAAAGATTATGTATCCTACATTGCTTCTCACGGAAAATTATAATCTAAATCAAGATTCATGTATACTTATGCACATAGACTGTTTCGACATCTCACCGCAAACTAAGGTTCAATAATGGGTTTATTTCTTTATTGTTACTCACGAGGGCGATTTTGCACTTTCCCGTGGTGTTTATTGCTATTTATTATTTTCTTTTGCTCTTTTGCTCTTTTCCTTTTCTTTTTTTTTCACATGACCGTGCAATGTCTCAATCCATTAGGCACACTGCTACCCTTTAGCGAGCTTTCAACCAACGACTCCCAGACCATGAAAGACCTTAGGGCGCTAGGTGTAGAGACAATCCCCTCGAGCGTACTTACTCAAGTAGCTAAGGCCCCGAATTAAGACTAGTCACGTTATTGCATATATATATATATATATATATATATATATATATATATACACACACACAGCATACCCATGTTTCTCCAAAATTTGCACCTCAATGACGCTACAATCTACAACACTTTCCTCATGTTTCTCATTTTAAATCTACATGTTCTATTGAGCAATGCAAGACACACATCTTAGACTTACAAGTGAATATGAACACAATTGTGCAAACCGAAAGCATATACACAGCCATATGGATCGCATTGTGTAAAACATTATATCCACGTTGTGTTATGCAACATATTCTGAAATCGTTCACAATTCACTATCATCATTGGCTTAGGCAAAAATTTCTATTTATACGCAAGAATTTATGTGAGACATTAAACTAAACTTACTATCAATGAATAAAAAATAAAAATTTTATGCTAAAATTTAACTAACACATATTCATGCAAAATTTTAACTAACACATATTCATGCAAAATTAAAATAAATATGCTAAAATAAAATGCAACTAAACTACTATGCAAGTACACCAATACCCCCAAACTTAAAATGTTCAATGTCCTCATTGAATGAAGGTAAAGGGTACTAGAAAACTCCCCTACTGATCGGCATGACCACCCTCCTCGGGTGGTGAATCTGGAGGTGGATACGGCATGGCGGTCCCAAACTGGGGCCATTGAAGCATGGTTCCTTGCTGAGAGAATGCTTTGGCCAAAGCCCTGGAAAGTTCCGTAGCGATTTTCCCATGATTTTCATACAGTGCGTCGACTTTGCGCTCCAACCTTCGGAGGTGTCGATCGCTAGAGACAGGCTGTGCTCGGGTGGAGGGACCTGCTTCATCGAGCTGTGGGGCTGCTGGGGTGGCTCGGGAAAGGTGGGTCGAAGAATGAATCTTCGCCCGCGTGGATGTGGCTTGCCACATGCCCAGTCCTCAAATTTGGCAATTGTGGAATGCGTTATGTCTTGGCTGGGATACTGCATTTGCTCGTTGACCCAACGAACCCCTTGATGCGCACATAACATGGTTATTATTGAAGCGTGTGAGATGCTTCCCATGGTAGTTCCCGTCAGATACTTCACAATGTTTTGATGGATCAAATATCCCACGTCAATATACTCGCCAATTATGATGCCCCACAGTAGTATGGCTCTCTCTGCTTTGATTTCATGTTGATGGGAGGATGGCACTAACTTAGCACAAATGAACAAATTCCATGCTTTGGCATACCGATTCAATGCGGCTGCTGGGAAAATACGAGGTAAGGTCGTACTGACTTTGTAAGTCCACCTTGTTCCCGGAATGCATAGATCTGCGATGACTTGCTCCAAGTCTATTTCAAAATGAGCACTTGTGATCCAATTGGCAGCCCCTACTGGTGGTCTAGCGGTGATCCTCAGCACGTTTCTAATGGCAGCGGGTCAGTAGTCTACCTCTGTGCTACGAACCATAGAGGATTCGCTCATAGTAACCTTGGCATTTGCGTTGAACTCCCGCACTATGCTCATTAGAATCGGCGTAGGTGCGGTATTCAGTCCTCCCCATCCACGTTCGTGGATCATTGCACAAAGCTCCCCATCCTGACCCTCGAGTCTGAATCCTCTCTCCTTGATGAATGTCTTTGCCACAATTTGATAATATTCTTGCAGAGCCTCCAAACATTGAAATTTGTTGTGGTCGACAATATCCTCCTCGTGGCCACCGAAGGATGATGAAGAGGAGGAAGATGCCCTTACTCTCTTTGGACCCATGTGAGATAGAGATAGCAAATGAACTTACTGAAGGAATGAATGTATTTGTAAACTGATGAATTACAATCTTGCTTGTGATATCCCAATATAGAGCCCTAGCTTTATATCATAAAGGAGATGGGGATGATCATGGAATCGTGGAGGAAATCGTGGAGATTTGATGGAGAGAAATACGCCTCAATCTGTAACTAATAGAGAGATAGCGACGTGAGTTAGGGAGAGTGAGAGATTTTGTCTTCTGTTAGTATCGCACATAAGAGTCCAAATGATTCCAACTTCTGTTTTGAACTATTTTTATCCAGCTGGACCCGGAGTCGCGCGCGGCCACGGGATAATATGCTTCCTTGGGCGCGTGGGCACGAGACTTGCAGAAAGGCTGTTGAATTAACTAGCTAAAAGTACGGGCGCGCGAGTTGATACTGCTTGTGCCGCGCGGCCGCATGACCCTTATTACTGCCAATTTATCTTTGATCTCACTCTTCCATCATTGTTGCACTCTAAACACTGTACCTGCACAAATACTAATTTACATTAATACGGTAGGCAATAGTAGTGACGAGATGCGAAATTAATGTCAGTTGTTACTCGTTACGCATATACGCTCGCTTACTCATAACTTGTTAACACTAAACCTGAAATACTAATTAAAATAATCACAAGGAAATAACGACACTAAATGAATTCTTGGGTAGAGAATCGATGGGTTTCCTCCCATCCAGCGCTAAGTTATAGTCAATTAGCTTGACTGTCGTGGAATGTTCACGTCACATCAATAGTTGTGGTGCCTTCCTTGTTATCCTTGGCACCCTGAAATTTAAAAACTTCAGCTTTTGTTAGTGGATCCACCTTCAACTCTGCATTTTCACCTGTGACATGTCTTTTCGATTCATCTGGCCTCGGGTCGTGTATCCACTCCTTACGGTTACCATTCACCAGATCAACCCGAAAACACTCTTCTTCATCTGTTGGGAGCTTTATTGTGCTTAAAACATTAAATATGACCTCATGATCATGTACGCGCATGGTTAATTCCCCTTTCTGGACGTCTATAGAAGTCCTGCCCATGGCCAAGAACGGTCTTCCTAGTATGATTAGTATATTCTTGTCCTCTTCGAAATCTAGGATGATGAAATCAGCCAGAAAGATGAACTTATCCACTTTAACTAATACATCTTCAACAATTCCCCGCGAATATGTGATAGACCGGTCGGCTAACTATAATTATATGTTCGTTTGCCTTAGAGCCGGTAATCCTAACTTGTTGAATACAGACAATGGCATCAAATTGATACTTGCCCCCAGATCACATAAACACTTGTTAAACTCCATCTTCCCAATAGTGCACAAAATTGTGAAGCTACCCAGATCTTTCAGCTTTCGAGGTAACTTACGTTGAAGCACTTCACTGCATTCTTCTGTCAAGGCTACCATTTCAAACTCATCTAATCTCCTCTTCCTTGACAATATACCTTTCATGAACTTTGCGTAGCTTGACATTTGTTCCAATGCTTCGGCAAAAGGTATATTGATTTGCAGCTTTTTGAAGACCTCTAAAAACTTGCTGAATTGTTTGTCATCTTTCAGCTTAACTAGCCTTTGCGGATGTGGAACTTGAGGGTGCAGTGGTTGTAATGGACCCTTGACCTTCTCTTCTAACCCTGCTCTATTCTTTTCTTCCTGCGAAACCTCCGAATTTTCCAGATTTTGCTCCTCGTCGGTATCCTGTTCTGCCTCGCGTAGCCGCGCGGATTCCTTAGTATCATTTTGCGCGGGCGCACGACTTGCAGGCATTGTCAAATCTTTCCCAGAACGTAATGTTATTGCTTGAAACTACTCCTTCCCATCTCTTCTAGGATTTACCTCTGTGTTACTTTGTAAAGCACCTTGGGGCCTATTAGTAAGCGTGTTTGCCATTTACCCCATTTGCGGTTCTAAATTCTTGAAAGCCACTACTTGGCTTTTGATTATAACCTCGGTGTTTGCCATGTGTTTCAACATCATTTCCTCCACTTCTGATTTTTTCTCTGGATGTGGTGCAGCTGGAGTGTGATGTTGTTGCTGTTGAGAAAACCCCGGTGGAAATGGTGGTTTCGGTGTAAACTGTGGCTATGCTGACTGTTGTTGAAACTGTTGATTCGGCTAAAAATGATTTTGTTGTTGTCCTTGATTATTCGACCAACTGAAATTTGGATGATTACAGTTGTTGGGATGATAAGTATTCTGAAATTGGCCTTGGTCCCTTCTGTAGTTGCGTACGTACTGAACTGATTCCAAGCTGATAGCATATTGATCTGTGGAGTGTGATCCCGCACAAATCTCAAATACAAAAGCAACCGTCTTCACTTTGCTCTCTGCCAACGTGTCTATTTTCTTTGCCATAGCTGCCATTTGTGCCGACAGCTGTGTAATCGCATCTACCTCCAATACACCTACAACTTTGGGTTGCGACATCCGAGCTGTAGGGTTCTGATAGTCATTTGCGGCCATAGTTTCAATGAGTGTATAGGCCTCATCATAGCCCTTTTCCCGTAATACCCCTCCTGCGACTGCATCCACAATCGGTCTGGACTGCCATCCAAAACCATTATAAAATGAATTAATGATCAGCCAGTCTGGTAACCATGATGGGGACACTTCGTGTGCATCTCCTTGTACCTTTCCCATGCTTCATATAATGTTTCGCCATGTTGCTGCTCAAACTGAGATATGGTTGTCCTCATCTTTCCCGTTTTAGCCATTGGGAAGAACTTGGCTAAGAATTTTTGTGCTAAGTCCTCCCATGTAGTGATCGATCCAGCTGGCAAAGAATGTAGCCAACTCCTTGCTTTATCCCTCAATTAGAATGGGAACAACCGTAGTCTGATGGCATCCTCCGTCACACCATTATATCTGAATGTTTCATAAATTTTGAGGAAACTCAATAGGTGCTCGTTCGGATCATCCGTAGCAGCACCCCCAAACTGTACCGAGTTCTGCACCATCTAAATAGTTCCTGGTTTTATTTCAAAGGTGTTTACTGCTATCGCTGGCCTGACTATGCTAGACTGTAGCTCATTTATGATTGGAATAGAATATTCCCTAAGATCCCTCTACTCTTCTCTTGGCTCAATCCTTTGTTCTTCCGCCATATTGACTGTAATTCTTTCCAACTGCTCTTGCAGATTTCTCCTCACACTCGTTTTCCAACTCTTCCCGTTAATATTAGCGTGCGCTGGTGTTAACTCTGAGCTGGATGACCGCGTGTGCATAAAAGTCTACAAGTACCAGAGATCAAAAAGAAAAGAAAAATAGAAATGAGAGATGAACAGATTTGCCTAAGTCATACAATACAGCTTTAAACTAATGATAATTATCTAAATTAACGCCTTTCCCCAAAAACGGCACCAAAAACTTGTTGCCACATTTTTAGTTCTTATAAAAGAGCTCTAACTCATGCAAGTATACACGGGTCAACAAGTAATACAGAGTAAGTAAATTATTAATCCCACAGAGAAAGTTGTTAACTTAGACTACTATGCATTAATCACTCACTATATTTATATGATGAGACTTTAGACTAAATTGTCGATTTGAATAAATTATAATTACCAACTACAAATAAGAATTTAAAAGAATTAAATATGATGTGGAAACAATGGGATCCTAACTTCATTCAATATTTCATTCAATCGCCATATGTCATGCAAGAAGCGTTTACATATCACAGGATAATAGCCAAGGGCTTAAAAGCAAGTTATAACCATTTTCCAAGGCACTATAACCAACTCACATAACATCTACAGATGTTAGAATCCATGTAATCACCAATAACAACACAATTATCGTATTCCTATGCGCAATTGCAATCCTATTGATTTTAAGAATAACCCTTACTCTAGCTCATATGGTAAAACAGTATATTCCTATCTGTTTCATAAAATATGCAAGACTTACCCTAGCCCCATATTCGCATGCTATCATGATTTCATCCATATTCATATGTTCATTTCCAATTCCATACAAATACTAACATGAAGATTATCAGTCATCCATATATACAAACCAACCATGATAGATAACCCAATGATATGCAAAACAAATCTTACACTTAGATGTGCAATCAAACTACATATTAAAATCCGTTAGAATCCCATAACGGAGTTTAGTTCATGGCGGAACCAAAAGCCATTATGGGATCAAGACTAAACACGATCAATAATCAAGCAAATAAGAGTAAGAGGTAAAGAACAATCAAACCCAAACGCTGAATATTAATCAATGATTAACTATGAAAACCCCAAAGAATTCCATTCACTAATAATAAAAATCCACAATGGTTAAGAACTCCAAGAAGAAGAAGAGAATAAAACGTTGCGGCTTCGTTCTCCGTTGGGATCTCCCCCCACTGTGTTAACCCTAATTCTAATATGAAAATACGTAAGTTAATTTCAAGTCCCCTCTCTGACACACGTCAGAATCATTTTATACAAATTACACATCATCAAATTGCTTAATTAAAAATAAAACAAATTACAGCATCAGCATCGCGCGCGGCTCTAGTTTATCTGTCTCGCGGCCACGAGACTTACAGTATGCTCATTGCCTCTAGACGTCTTAACACGCGGTCGCGCATTCCTGCCTCACGGGCGCGCACTGGGTCTCTCGCAGGCACGTGGTCCTTGCCTCGCGGGCGCTTGACTTGCAAAATGCTACTTATGTCCAGCCCTGCACTCGCGCGGGCACGCGAGCCTGCCTTTGTATTGCCGCGCGGCCTGTGTCCTACAAATCTTGAGTCTGGTTTATGCTTTGCTGCTGCTACTTGTTTGTTCATGCCTTAATCTCTTGTTTGCTTGATTTCGATGCTTCATTTTGCTCCCATGCCGTGCACATCCTCTCCTTTCCACTACCCTATAAATATACGCTCACCGATGCCTCAATTTCCACCAAAATAATGCTGATTCCTGCACTTATTCACTAAAAGGAGTTTTAAGTATATGAAATGCAAAATAACGTGAAATACGACTAAAACACAATGAAATGCACACTTCGCATGGATTAATATACAATAAGTGAGTAAAAATATCACTTATCAAAGAGTACCATACATGGGTAAAAGAAATAGAGAAGGCGTTTGTTATTACAAACATAGTTGAAGCGCAAAATATTTCTTTTCGACTTACAAGATGAGAAGAGAAGCCAACTTTTGGTGTGAGGCTCACCAGGGTAGGGCTAGTACAGAGGCAGTAATAGGGGAACAATTTAAGAAGGTTTTCTTTGAGAATTATTTCCCTACAAGCATGCACGGGAGAATAGAGACTGAGTTCTTAGAACTTAAGTAAGGGGACATAACGGTTCTTTAGTTCGAGGCCAAAATCCATTAGCAAGGTTTGTTTCACATCAAGAGGACACCGAGGAGATGAAGGAATCAAGGTAGAGAGTGGCAGTATGCCAAAAAGAAAGAAATTTTAACTTCGGGAATACTAGAGGGGGACAAGGGGATTCTAAGAGTAGGATCGAAGTGTGTAAACCATGTAGAAAGACTCATCTAGGAGTCTGTCTGAAAGGGGTTATAAGTACCTTTAAAACATTAAGGTAGAGTAGGAGGAAATAACTTCCGTTAATTGTATTCGTGGAAATGGTTTCATCAATAATAGAGTTAAGAGAATTTAAAGTAATTCTCGGTATAGACGGGTGGATTAATCATATAGCTATAATAAATAGTTATAATAAAAGTATGAATTTTCAGTTTTTCAGAAAACCCAAGGTAGAAATTTATGATAATAAAACACCGAGACACCTTGTCGTCTAACCTGGACGTAAGTTAGTAGGATGTTAAAGAAGAGGATGAGTCATTGCGGTTACGTATCGACTATCGTAATAGGAGTAAGTTGGTGATTAAGGATAAATACCCATGGCCCAGGATCGATGATTTATTTGATCAGTTGAGAAGGGCAAAGAATTTTTCTAAAATAGATTTGCGTACGGGGTATAGTCGGATGATAGTAAAGAAGAAGGAGGAGGAACCTAAGATGACGTTCAGAATTCGTTATAGTTATGACGAGTTTCTGGTTATGTCATTTGGGTTGAATAATATGCGGAAGTTAGACTTTCCGTAAGGGGCACTGACCAAGATGGTGGTAAGCTGATAGGTTCTCTTGTGAGGTGCTATGGTTAAATGTAACATTAGCATCACAGGATTTAAGAAAAGATTAAGTAAGGCACATGTATTATCTTTATGGGATGATACGGGGAATTTTGTAGTGTATCTTGATGTTTCGCATAGATGACATAATTGCGTGCTCTTATAGCATGGCAATGTCATTGTGTATGTATCTCGCCAGTTAAGGGATTACAAGGAGGTCTATCCTACTTATGATCTAGAATTGGCAACTGTAGTTTGTAAATTAAAAATCTGAAGATAGTATTTATACGTGGAGAAAGGTGAGATATACACGGACTCTAAGAGTCTGAAATATATCTCCATATAGAAGACGTTGAATATGCGGTAGAGAGAGGATTGTGATATCTTATATCATTCACGGAAGGTAAACGTTGTAGTCGACGCGTTAAGTAGGAAGGGTAGGGAAAATTATCGATGTTAACAACTCAGAAGGAGTTAATAACGGAAATGGCGAGAACGGAGTTAGAAGTTAAAGTTCAGAATGAAAGGGTAGAAATGTTATTCAAGAGGTAGACTCAATCCCTGATATTGGAACGAGTTAATTAAATACAACTTGGTAACAAGGAGTACCAGTAGATGAAGAAGAAGACACATGATAAATAGAAGACTAAGTATAGTCTTATATTGAACGAGGAATTTGAGTTTCATTTAAATCCAAGTTAAAAAAAGGACTAATAAAAAAAAGATAGCGTGATATGTTAGTAAGTGTTTAACTTCCAACTAAAATTATTGATAGGAAGTAATAAGTCGTGTGAAATAAAATAATACCTTCGGTGAAGGTGAATGTACCACAATGTCAAAGAAGCATTGTGGGAACTCAAGATTAAAATGAAGAATTTTTTTTCTTTCCTCATTTGTTTAAATAATTATTAGCGATATTCTGGGGACAAAATACTTATAAGGAGGGAAGAATGTAACGCCCGAGAAAAATTGAATTTTTAGAGGAATTAAATTTTTTTTAATTATAATGATTAAATGAATTTAATTGATTATTTATGGAGCAAGTTAATTGAAGGTCGTTATATGACCTAGAAATGTTAGAACATCATAGGATTTTGGCTAAGTGGTAGAATTAAAGTGTTTGAATTTCCAAGACAAAAATAAAAGCTTTCCAAGAAATTTTCCGAAATACACTATTCATGTATTTCTGCTCAGGAATTATTTTTGAACTTCCGAGAAATACGTAACGATAGAATATCGATGTGAGATGGAATATCCAATAATATTTCAGTTATGGAAACGTAATATTTTGCCTGTGGACTTAAAACCTAACGTTTAAGGAAAATGATTTACGGAAAAGAAATGTAATGCGATTAATGAATTAAACAATAATCGTATAATACGTATGTATTATACGAAGTAATGAATACGAGTATGATACGGGGTATTATACGAGTACGTATGAATGATGGTATGTTGTATGTATTGAATAAGTATATGAGTTAGGATATGAGATTATTACGTAAATTATGTGTTATAAGACTTTAAGCCATTTATGAATAGAATTGTGGAATGTGTATGAAATGCAAGTCCATAAACTTTAAGGGCAAGCCCAAGATAGATTAATGTTTAGCCCAAGTGTTTATTAATATTAAGCCTAAGTATTTGTAATGTAAAGCCCAAAGCAATTTATTGCAAGCCCAAAATGATTAAGCTAAACTAATTAAGCTAAAGCCCAAGGTAAATGTCCAATGGGTTAGGGGATGGTTTAAACCCATGGGGCAAACCATGGATAATTCAAAGTGATGAGCAAGTAAAGCAAACTTAATGGCTAAACAAAAAGTGTGGGGAGCAAGATAGCTTAATGGCAAAGTTCTTATGTGTGATTAACAAGTATTCTTAATGATTAAGTAAGAGTGGCGGCCAAGTTTATGTGGTGAGCAAGTTTACTTAGGGACAAAGTATGGAATAGTAAGGATGTGATTTGAGGAGGTGGAATGTCTTAATGACTATATTACCCTAACCTTAGAAATCCTATAAATAGAGAGAGCTTGGATTCATTTGTTGATTGTTGTATTTCATCCAACATTTTAAGTGCTTATTTGCTTGAGAGAATAAGCTAAAAAGTTAGAAAAGCTAGAGTTTATAGTTCAAGGAGCAAGAAGAAGGATTAGAAAGAAAACATCAAGAGTAAGTAATCCTAAGTCATGATTCTCTTTCTCTTCTATTGTTAGAGAAGGGGGTATTGGTAGAACAAGCATGCTAAGAAGAGGTTGGAATAATGAATCAAAGGGCTTAAGTCTTAATAAGCCGGATAAGTCATGAATAAGAAATTCATTCGTAAATAAGTTATGAACTTATAAATGAAAGTATAAGAACTTGTTAGGACTTGTAACATGTTTACATTAATAAAATTAGTATGATTAATAAGATGTAAGAATAGTGATTAAAGGACTTAACTCATTAATAAGACATATAAAAAGAAGACATAAGTCATGAGTAATGAAAATATAAATAATTTCTATTTTCATAAGTTACAAATTTATCAAGAATAAGTAATAACTTATCATGTTATGAGTTAATGAATCATATATGTCAAGATATTAGTATAATGGATTGAATCCAATTGAAACGGTTTAAAAATCTCAAGTAATGAAGTTTTGCCGGAATTAACACGATTGGACGATAATCGTCGAATTCGTGAAATTCTCGGAAGGGAAGTCAAATTTTGATATTGAGATTAGAAACGTTGGTTTTCAATGGAGACAAGTCTTATTTGGCATTATAGAGTTGCGGACTAGAAAATGGCCGGATTCTGACTTAAAACGAAGAAACGAGCGTTGAACTTTCACGAACGTTTATCGTTTTCATTAAAAATGGACTAATAGGTTAATTTTTAGCAAACAAAGTTGAATAGATAAAATTCTTACATGAACGCATAGAGTACGTAATTTGTGAACCGTAGGCTCTTGAATGAGCCAATTCAGACTTATGACGAAGAAGTTACGAGTCCGGGAATCTCAACTTTTGAAAAATCTGTCCAAGTTTTCTGGTGCACAGAGCTGGCGCCGCGGCGCCAGCACAAGGAAAATTAGCTCACGCCACAGTGCCAAAGTGGCCATCAGCCCCTGGAGAGTCATGCCGCAGCGAGGCATATAACACAGAGACTCGCACCGCAGCGCCGAGTCCAACTTTTAAGTATTAAGTGGTGACGCCGCAGCGCGGTACCAAGTACAATAATCGGCGCTGCAACGCCAGCCTAAAAACCTAGACATAAAAGAATGGTTACAAATAGAAGATTAAGGGAAATCGATTAGTAACGAACTAAAGGACTTAGTAAAACATTGTTAAGTCATAACTAAACCTCAAGTATGATCACTAAGAGTTAAAGAAAGTTAATTGAATGTAATTAGGAATGATGTACAATAAGCGTACATAACCATTGACGATCGAGTTTTGATTAATAAAGTAAGGACGTTAGTAAGCTGTAAGAAAAGATGATTAACTCGAAACGAGTTGTATTAATGAAATAAATTCACTTAAGTTATAGAAGAGACATAAGTTGGTAAGAATAATGTAAAAGAACGATGGAAAGCCGGAACCAATAATAACAAATCTAAAAAGGGATTAGATTGAGAAGAAGGGTAAGATTCTTTAAGAACTACGTATGTTCATTCATGACCTAATGTGGTATGCTATGTGATTATGTGTTGTAGAGACCGTAAAGACTCAAAGGAAACGTAATTATACTGTAGCAGATGCTGAAGGCAAGTTTTTCTTAACCACTTCTCTAACCTTCGTGTTAGCCAGGTTTTCAAATGATTCAAATTATGAGATGCATGTATGGTTTTGAAGAAAGAGTCGATGCTAGTTTTAGCTCTACTAGACAAATCTTGATAGATTGATTGAATTGTTTACAAGTCTTTCAATATAGAATTGCTAACGCTATCCTACGCCAACTAATTGGTACGGATTCAAGGTAAGCTTGAATATGAATAAACAAATGTATTTTCATCGAGTATTCGATGGGCATGTGAGGTTGCCACAACTTAAACGTACACACGTTTAATGGATGTAGTGTTGGTCAACATAGAGTACTATAGGTTGATCTCCTAGAAGTGCTCGTAAGATATGTCGGACTTACTGATTTCATGCTGGGTTGTCCTTTTTAAAGAAACTATAAGAAGTTCACGCCTTGAACTAGAATTGACGTATTACTGAATATGGTTATTGTAAAAGGTTTTGAAGGAAAAGAAACGCTATTTCAAATTATTGATAGTACTTCGTAACTATCATCTAGCTATTGAATATATACGATTCTTATGCTTCAAGCATGCTTTAAAAATGAAATTGTTGTACTTGATGAGCTTATTATGCTCACTCTTGTTTGAATCATATGAATGCATCTTAGACTGAATGCACTGAAGGATTCATCAAGGATAGAGTGAAGGCTAAAGCGAACTTGTAGATTACCTATGTAATAGTATAGGTTTGTAATTATAATATTTGATATTATGACAAGAACAAATGTAACGATTATAAAGAACCTGGGAATGGTAGTATTGTTTTGGAATATATAAGACATATTCGTTCTTTTAAGGCTTTTCAATTGAATGTTTATGTGAACTGTAGCACCGTGGAGCACCATATGTCGGGTTGGAAGAGACTCTGATTTGGCGGTGTCACATTGGGGGTGTTGCTACCGATGATCCTAATGAGCACCTATTGAGCTTTATTGAGATATGTGATACTTTCAGATATAACAGGGTGATGGAGGATGATATCAGACTTAGGCTATTTTCGTTCTCATTAAGGGATAAAGAGAGAAGTTGGCTTCATTCTTTTCCCTCAGGATCAATTACTACATGGGAGGACCTAGCACAGAAGTTCTTAGCCAAATTTTTCTCAATGGCTAAGACTGCGAAAATTAGGACAGCAATCTCTTAGTTCGAGCAGCAACAGGGTGAATCTTTATATGAGGCCTGGGAGAGATACAAAGAGATGTTAAGGAAGTGTCCACACTATGGTATGCCAGATTGGATGGTGATCAACACATTTTACAATGGATTGGGATGGCAGTCTAGGCCGATTATAAATGCAGTTGTACGAGGAGCATTATGGGTAAAGAATTATGAGGAAGCCTATAACCTTATCGAGACAATGGCATCGAATGACTTTCAAAACCCTACATCTCGGATGCCACAGCCCAAAGTTGCAGGTTTGTTGGAAGTGGATGATATTACTCAGTTGTCGGCACAGATGGAAGCTATGGTGAAGAAAATAGATTCATTGGCAAAGAGCAAAGCAAAAATAGTTTCCTTCGTAAGTGAGATTTGTGTAGGGTCACACTCGACAGATCAATGTGCTATCAGCTCAGAGTCGGTACAGTATGTGAGCAATTACAGGAATGACCAAGGATAGTTTCAGAACACGTAAAACTCCGACAAAGGCAATCATCCTAACTTCAGTTGGTCAAATAATCAAGAAAATCAACAAAATCAATTTCAGTCGAATAATCAGTTTGAGTCAAAGTCAGTGCATCAACAGTTTACTCCAAGACCACCTTTTTTCGCCGGGATTTTCTCAACAACAACTTCATACTCCAGCTGCACCTCAGCAAGAAAAGAAATTAGAAATGGAGGAGATGATGATGAAGTACATGGCAAACACGGAGGTTATGATCAAAAGCCAAGCAGTGGCTATTAAAAATCTGGAAACTCAAATGGGGCAAATTGCGAACATACTTAACAACAGGCCCCAGGGTTCATTGCCAAGTAATACAAAATCAAATCCACGAAGAGAAGGGAAGGAACAGTGTCAAGCGATCATATTAAGGTCTGGGAAAAAGACTACAGAAACTGAGCATGGCGCGGCCACGCCATATTATACTAAGGAAGTCGCGCGGCCGCGCAAGGATGAAACTGTGTCTACTGAGAAATTGATTAAGGAAGATTCTGAGTTGCAATGAATAGAGAAGGATAAATCAGGTTCAGATGAGAAGACCATGAGTACAGTACCACTAGTTCACCCTCCGGTTCCGTATCCGCAAAGATTGAACAAGCAGAGGGAAGGTAAACAGTTCTGCAAGTTTTTGGAGGTGTTTAAAAACCTGCAGATCAACATACATTTCGCGGAGGCATTAGAACAGATGCTAAGTTATGCAAAGTTCATGAAGGGTATATTGTGAAGGAAGAGGAGATTAGAAGAGTTTGAGACAGTGGCCTTGATAGAGGAATGCAGTGCAGTGCTTTAGCGCAAACTACCTCCAAAGCTGAAAGATTCGGGCAGTTTCACAATTTCATGTACGATTGGAAAGATGAGCTTCAATAAGTGTCTATGTGATCTTGAGGCAAGTATCAATTTGATGCCCTTGTCAGTATTCAACAAGTTGGGATTGTCGGCTCCAAGGCCAACAAATATTTCCTTGCAGCTAGCTGACAGATACATCACGTATCCACGGTGAATTGTTGAAGATGTATTGGTGAAAGTGGACAAATTTATATTTCCGCCTGACTTCATCATCTTAGATTATGAGGAAGATAAAAGTATACCAATCATACTGGGGAGACCATTCCTAGCTACAGAAAGGACCTTGATTGACGTTCAAAAAGGGGAACTCATTATGTGTGTTCATGATCAGGAGGTTACCTTTAACGTCTTCAAGGCAATGAAGTTCCCAACAGATGAAGAGGAATGTTTCAGAATTAATTTGGTGGACCAGGTATTAAATGATGAAGTTGAGAGTTTAGTGGATTATGAACCGTTGAGAAGAAAAATAAAAACCACCTATCGAGTTGTTGAAGAAAGCTGGAGAGACGTCGGTAAAATTGAAACAATCTCTTGAGACACCTCCAGAACTTGAATTAAAACCACTTCCAAATCATCTAAGGTACGCATTTTAAAATAAAGATTCAAAGGTACATGTGATTATTTCTTCTACACTAACTTCTTTTCAGGAAGAAAAACTGCTACGAGTCCTTAGAGAGTTCAAATCGGCTATTGGATGGACCATAACAGACATAAAAGAGATCATCCCTTTGTTTTGCATGCATAAGATCCTGATGGAAGATGATAGTAAACCGTCAGTTGAGCAACAAAGAAGACTTAATCCGATAATAAAAGAAGTGGACAAGAAAGAAGTTTTGAAATGGCTGGATACAAGTATAATATATCTGATCTCAGATAGTGCATGGGTGAGCCCAGTGCAATGTGTACCGAAGAAGGGTGGTATGACCGTGGTTTCAAATGACAATAATGAGTTGATTCAAATATGAACAATGACGGGGTGGAGAGTCTGCATGGATTACCGCAGGCTGAACAAAGCTACGAGGAAAGATCACTTCCCACTGCCATTCATTGATTAAATATTGGATAGACTAGCAGGTCATGAGTATTATTGCCTTCTGGACGAGTATTCAGGCTACAATCAGATTATGATAGCTCCTGAAGATCAGGAAAAGACTATCTTCACATGTTCATATGGCACTTTTGCTTTCAGAAGGATGTCTTTTGGGTTGTGCAATGCTCCTGCCACCTTTCAGCGATGCATGATGGCTATTTTCTCAAATATGGTGGAGCAAAATGCGGAGGTATTTATGGATAATTTCTCGGTATTTGGGGACTCGTTTAATTTATGCCTTGAGAATTTAGTGATGGTTTTAAAAAGGTTTGTTGAGACAAACTTAGTGCTGAATTGGGAAAAGTGTCATTTTATGGTACAAGAAGGAATCATTCTGGGACATAAAGTTTCAAAGAAGGGACTCGAGGTGGATAGGGCAAAGCTAGAAACTATTGAGAACTTGCAACCACCTACTTCAATAAAAGGTTTTCGCAGTTTTTTGGGACATTCATGCTTCTACCGCAGATTCATCAAGGACTTCTCCAAAATAACTAAACCACTATGAAGTTTATTGGAAAAGGATGCACAGTTTAATTTTGATGAGGCCTATCCTGCATGTCGGCATTAGAGCATTTGAAGAGGAAACTAACTTCAGCACCAGTTATTACTGCACCAGATTGGGATTTGCAATTTGAGCTGATGTGTGATGCCAGTGATTACGCTGTAAAGGCTGCCTTAGGTCAGAGAAATGAAAAGATGTTTCATGTGATATATTATGCTAGCAAGACCCTTACAGATGCACATTTGAATTACACCACCACAGAGAAAGAGTTATTGGCAGTGGTGTATGCCTTTGATAAATTTCGAGCATATCTAATTGGTACAAAGGTGATAGTGTACACGGATCACATGGCAATTCGATACTTAGTGGAAAAGAAGGATGCAAAGCCCCGGTCGATCAAATGGATTTTATTGTTGCGGAAATTTGATTTGGAGATCAAGGACAGAAAGGGCACTGAAAACCAAGTGGCGGACCACTTATCTCGACTAGAGAATCCAAAAAGAGAAGCGAAAGACATGGTTGTTATTAATGAATCCTTTCCAGACTAGCAGTTGTTTGTGGTGAAAGGGGAAGTGCCATGGTTTGCAGACTACGCAAACTATTTGGTGAGTAAGATGGTACCTTCTGACTTGGTGGGTTATTAAAAGAAAAAAATTATGTATGATGTCAAATGGTATATATGGGATGAGCCATACTTGTTTAAACATTGTGCTGATCAAATGATAAGAAGGTGTATTCCATATAGCGACAACGAGGGGATTCTGTAGGATTGTCATTCTTCTGTATATGGGGGTCACTATGTTGGAGAACGAACAACAGCTAGAGTGCTACAAGCAGGATTCTATTGGCTGACAATTTTCAAGGATGCCTACAGTTTCGTCCAGAGGTTTGATAGATGTCAGAGAGTTGGGACCAACTCGTAAAGAAATGAAATGCCATTGAATACGATCCTCGAAGTAGAAATCTTTGATGTGTGGGGTATTGATTTCATGGGCCCTTTTATTTCTTCTTGCGCAAATCTCTACATCTTGCTTGCAGTGGATTATGTGTCAAAATGGGTAGAAGTGGCAGATCTTCCGACAAATGATGCAAAGGTAGTCCTCAGGTTTTTACACTTAAGTATCTTCATGAGGTTTGGGACTCCAAGGACCATCATTAGTGATGAAGGAAGTCATTTCTGTAACAGGCAGTTTACAACGTTGTTGGCCAAGTATAGGGTGAACCATCGTATTGCTACAGCTTATCACCCACAAAAAAATGGCCAAGCTGAAGTGTCAAATCGAGATGTCAAAAGAATCCTTGAAAAAGTTGTGAATCCCACGAGAAAAGACTGGTCTTTAAAGCTGGATGATGTTGTGTGGGCATATAGGACTGCATACAAAACTCCATTGGGCATGTCACCGTTTCAGCTCGTTTATGGAAAAGCCTGTCACCTTCCTATTGAGCTAGAGCATAAGGCATATTGGGTAATTCGGAAGCTCAATTTTGACTTAAAAGTTGCAGGGGAGAAACGCCTAATCCAACTCAATGAGTTGGATGAATTCCGATTACACGCATATGAAAATTCGAAGCTGTACAAGGAGAAGGTGAAGAAATGACATGATCGCAAGATCATAGAGAGAACATTTGAACCGGGACAAAGGGTTTTTTTTTAACTCTAGACTTAAACTTTTTTCCGGGAAGCTAAAGTTAAGATGGTTAGGGCCATTCATAGTGAAGACTGTCTTCCCACATGGTGCGATAGAAGTGTTCGATAAATACCCGGATCAGTCTTTTAAGGTGAATGAATAGCGATTGAAGCATTACTTTGGTGGCGAGGTGGACCGACAGAAAATCACCTCAATTCTTTCTTCGACATGAGATTCAGAGACAGTCAAGCTAATTGACTATAACTTATCGCTTGATGGGAGGCAACCCATTATTTCTATCTCTATTTTTTACTTATTTAGTTTAGATTGATTTCGTTAGTTCATTTGCATTTTTTTTTTATTTGTGATAGTAGATTAGCTTTGTATGAATATCTTAGCGGCTGAATTTGGATATGAGTATTTATGTGCATAGTATCGAAATTATGATATTAAGTTAGACATTCATGTTTACTCAGTAATTCATGTCTTGACAGTGTTTATTGATGTCTATGTAGGTATCTTGGACTGAATTCATCACTGAATTGAAGTACTGGAAATGAAAGTTCGCAGTGCAGGAAACATGGTCACGTGGCCGCACCTTGATTTCAGTACAAAACCGCGCGCCCCGTGCTGCATGCCTGCCAAACCAAACATTCCATCGCGCGCCCGCGCCACATGTACATTGAAAACTCGCACGGCCACGCGCGACACCGGAAGTGGAATTTTTTTTAAGTTTTTAAAGACGTGTTCTCCCACTTGGCTTATATCAGTTGAAGCCCTATTCACTTGTTCTCCCACAAACACACGTCTCCTCATCTCTAGTTATAAGCCAAGCCATAACTCTTCTCTCCATTACGTGATTGTTGCTTCGGAGCTCACACCCATGATTCTACCCACGTTCAACTTCTACTCAACCTCTACACTATAAATCTAGGGTTTCAATGGGTTTCTGAAATTTGAGTTTGGGAATCATCAGTTCATCAACAAGTGTTCATCTTCAATAGTCTAAGCAATGGGTCCTAAACGAGCTCGCTCTGGTTCTTCTTCATCATCGTCTTCCTCTAGCAGTCAAGGGGAGGATGTTGTGGATCATACCAAATTTCTGAGTTTGGACGCACAAACGGATTATTACATAATTATGGCAAAGACATTTATAAAGGAGTGCGGTTTCAAACCTGAGAGGCAAGATGGTCAGCTATGGGATATAATTTGTGAAAGAGGATGGGTTGGATTGACTGCAACCCCTATGCCTGTTCCAATGGGTATCATCCGAGAATTCTATGTGAATGCTAAAGACACAATGAGTGGTCTATCTGTGGTTCAAGGATTTCAAATAGATTACAGACCACCATCAATCAGAGAAATTTTTAGGATAATTGACACACCACCAACTGGGTCTACTAATTGGGTAAAAGGTGCACATTTGGAAACAGATCTGGAAATAGTCATTACTAAGTTGAGCGTTCCAGGAACGAAGTGGACTTATAAGGCTAGCACGAATCAGCCTCGTATATTCCCAGCCTCAGCCTTGAATCGGTATGCTAAAGCATGGAATTTGTTCATATGTGCCAAGCTTGTTCCGTCGTCTCATCAGCATGAAATCACAGCTGAGAGGGCGATAATTCTATAGGGAATAATCAAAGGTAAATACATTGATGTGGGCCACCTGATTCATCAAAATATGTTGTGTTATCTGCGGGGAAGTACTACATGGATTATCCCACACGCGTATGTTGTAGCTATGATGTGTGCCCATTAAGGATGCCATTGGGACAATGAACAAATGCAGAACCTGAGTTAAGATATCACTCACGCAACCATTGCAAAATTAGAGGATTGGGTAGGAGGTGCACCGCACCCGCGAGGAAAAGGCTTTATTATCCAGTCCACATTCTCAGAGCCACCACCACAGCCCTCTCAAATAGATGAAGTGGGCCCGTCAACTCAAGCAACTGCTGCCACTGGGAATCAACAGCTTTGAAGTTAGAGTGAAAGGTCTACGCGATGTATGACAACTTCGCAACGTTTTCTACGGGTCTCACGAGGTCGTTGGCAGAGGATTTTTCACAGCAAGGGACCATGGTTGAGTTGCCACAGTTCGGGACTGCCATGCCATAGCCACCACTGGATTCACCACCCGATGAGGGTTTTGTAGCTGAGCATTAGGGGATTTTCTCTAACCTAATATCTCCTTTCATTGAGATAATGAATATTCTAAGTTTGGGGGTATTGGGGTTGTAGGGTAGAGTAGTGCATATAGTATTTGCATGTTTAGTTTATTGTTTCATGTTTAGTTTAAATTGTGCATGTTTTATGTGTTAAAGAATATTTGTATATTATTTTTCTATTTTTAGTCATTATTATTATGTGTGTTAGTTTATGTTTAGTTGCATTTGATGTTAAGTGCATGTCTCACAAATTCTAGCTTTATGGAAATTATGTCTAGATGATGATGAACTTGAATTTTGAAGGATTGTTGAATTTAATGGATAACTTAAGCTTAGCTATTTTGTTTTACATGATATGATTCATGATGCTGTTTAAATGCTTTCGGTTTGCACTGCCATGTTCACAGTTGCTTGTAGGCATAAGATTTATGTGTTGCATGGCTTGACAGAAAATGTGGTTGTAAAAAGAGAATTATGTGGAAAATGGACTTAGACTTTACAAAACCTTGACAATCAAACTTTGGGAACACATAGGTACGCTATATAAAAAAAAGCTATCTTGAAACCTTCTTGAGCTAAATTATTGACTCTTTGGAAGGGGCGAGATGGAGCGTAAAATGCACTCGCTGTATAAAAAAAGAAAACTAGCAATAAACACCGCGGAAAAGTGCGAAAATCGCCCTCGTGAGTAGTAATAAAGTAGTTAAGCCCATTGTTGAACCTTAGTTTGTTTTGATATGTTGGAACAGTCTTGGTTGCATAAGTATACATGAATCTTGATTTAGACTATAATTTTCTATATTGAGTAGTTTAGTATGTGTAATCTTTGCTTCAGTCAAGCTTTGGTGAAAACAACACACACACACACAACATTTCTATAGCATGTGTGGATTACTTGATGTAAGATATTATGTCTATGGCTTAGTTTGAAGTTTCATTCTCGAATCTTGATAATTCGCTGAGGCATTTTGGACTAAAATTCTATTATAGCTGCAACAATGTGAGACTCATTTGTGTCATGATTTAGTTGCGTAGCATTATAGTTGCATTTTCAGTGTTTATGTAGTATGCATTGCTTGAGGGCAAGCAATAGTTCAAGTTTGGGGGGGTATTTGATAAGTGGGTTTTATACCTTCTTGTTGGATATCAATTCACGAGAACTATGCCCATCTCAAGTACATTTTAGTATGTTTTTAGTTGAATTTAGTGTTATTTTGCATTGCATATACTGAGAACTCCTATGTTGTGAAATTGCAAAAATGGCATAGCTTTGCGATGGTAGATGGCAATGAGGCTAATGGAAGCATGGCATGTGACAACCCGAGAAATTAGATAATTTATGAAAATCTTAAATCATTGATTTAAGGTTAAATAATAGACCTAGACAGAAAATAAGTGTATGCGTTTGCTGTTATTAAGATTGAATTTTGAGGATTTCAAAATTTGGTGAAGGATATAGGTGAATTATTCAGGATTAAGGATTTATGTAAATATGCTCTGTGTATATGGTTAATGATGTGTTCAGAATGTGGTTAAGGGTCAAGGGTTGATCAGATAAATTATATCTGTGACAAACCCTACGTTTATATTAAGAACGACAACGTTCAGTTAGAAAACTCTAACGTTTAATAAGAAACCCTAGAAATCGGTTCTGGAAACCCTAGTTTCAGTTCCGGGAGTATGAAATCTTAAATCGGATATTGAAAACCCTAGATTGGGAATGCAATGTATGTACAAGGTTAAACGCCAATAATTTTAATTAATTAGGGAAAACCCTAATGAATTATCTAAAATCTTAATTGATTATTTGAAAACCCTAATACCAGATCTGAAAATCCTAATTTCAGATTCTGATAAAATGAAAGCCTAATCTGGAAATATAACGGAGAATTTTAATGCTTTAGTGCTATTAATTATAAGTCTAATTAGGGTAAAGGTTAATTAATTAGCAAACCCTAATTTCCAATTTTTGGAACCCTAATTGTTCCGTCAGAAACCCTAATGCTCAAATGTGCATTTAATTGTTAAAATTAGCAATGCTAATTAGGAAACTCTAATCCTAATTATTTTAATTTATGAGTAATTAGAAAACTCTAATCTAATTACAAATATTTAATTTCTACTTTAGAAAATTATTTTCTATTAGAAAACCCTAATTTGTGGTTTGAAAACCCTAATGACCATTTTGAACCCTAATTGTGCAGTGATGGATTTAATTGCTTAATTAGCAATGTTAATTAGGAAATATATATTCTAATTGTCAAGTTATTAGAAACCCTAATCTAATTAGGAAATCTAAATTTTTAAAATTTAAATATTATTTTTCTATTTAAAACCCTAAATGTGGTTTTGAAACCTAATGTACAATTTTGACCTTAAGTGCTTAACTAGAAATTTTAATTAGGATAAATTAGTCCTAATTAGCAAGATTTATTCATGATTAGGAGATTATGATATAATTAGGAGGCCCTAATTATAATTTAGAAATCAAAATTTTCTATTTTCAAATTTAATTAGAAAATTTTTGAAAATCCAAGTTGCTAAATATTTGAGGGATAAAATATAAATCCTAAAGGGTTAAACCCTAAACCCTAAATGTCCAAACCCTAAACCCTAAGGGTTGCAACAATTGAGAAATCTAGAAATTTAAGGAAAGAACAAAAATGCCCCTTTTGTGTATTATTTTAGGTTGCTTAAAAATCTTGTCAAGATATGGGTTTGGTGACCAACCCTAGATCTAACCTAGCCTAGCCATATGCTAAAAAGCTCCAGCAAATAAACTCTTCTCAGCCACATACATTGCACATGTATTATTTATAGAATTAGAGAGAGAAAATATTACATTATTGCTCATTTACTCACCAATACTCATCCTTGACCCTCTCTCTCTAAAAGCTTCGAAATTTAGTGCTAGATCAGTCACAATATCAAGCCCCACGTTTACTAAGAACAGGTCATAAAGATCAGATCCAAGGATCAAAGCCTAAAGAGGTATAAACCATAAATTCTGAAATCTTCTGATTTGGTGTTAAAATTTGTTGTTGAATAGTTAATGTTGTGTATTTAGGTGTCATTAGTTATCTGGGTTATTAAAACCCAGATCCATAACATTAAAGAGCTCGAATCTTACATTTTTAGAAATCTAGAAATTTGGAGAAATTTGAGTCTGACAGTCTTATGTCAGACCTCGTAGATCTTTGTGTGTTAGATGTTTAGTGTGTTTGATGTTATAAATCTATTCTATGCCATGAGATCATTCATTTACCACTCGAATCAAGTCCAGATCTTGTCAGATCTTAAGTTATATGCAGTCAAACGTCGTTGACCAACGTTGACTGGCCAAGAATCTGGGTAAACCCAGAAACCCAGATTTCTGACAACGTTTTTGCAGGCATTGATCTTGCTTTTGTTTTATGTTTTTGGTTGTGTTGTTTGTCGGGTGTTATAGACTGGTATCTGATCTATATATGGTCAAACGGAGTTGACCACACTGCTTGATGAAGGTTTTCTGGAAAACCCAGATCTTCTTCAGCCGAGTTTTTGTCAGAAATTGACCGGCTTTGATCTCTCGGTTGTGATGTTTTTAGGTTGATATAAGGTAATATAATTGTACCCTATCATGGGTACTACCTGTTGGAACTTTTAGATCATATAAACATGCTCTAGAGTCAAAGTTAGAGAGAATCAAAGGTGGTATCCTGTAACTGTTCTTCATTTATGGAAAAACCAGAAATGAAGAACAGCTCTGACAATGATTTCGGGAGCCCAGATCCTACTGTTATGTTGTTGTTTGGTCATGAAATGAGTTTGTAGTTGTAGTACTACATGAGTACTACAATAGTAACCTCATAAGTTACTCAAAACGTATCAAGAACACGGCTTTAATGCTGGTCAAACTAGGTAGCATAAGCTCTGACAGATTTTCTGGGTATTGGCCAAGGACACCATTAGCGACGGATTCGTCGCCAGAAACCCCTATAGCGACACTTAATTTCGAAAATTAATTTAAAATTAGAAAAAAATGGTTTTTTATTATTAAAAATACAAAATAAATTTCGAAAAATTATTTTAAAGTCTGAAAAATAGTTTTTAACTATTTTGAGTATATTTTAAAAATATTTAATATTTTTGGAATATAAATGGTATTTATTTATTTAATTATAATATTAAATAAATTATTTAAAAATGATTTTAATTCATGAAAAATTATTTTATGGTATAAGAAAATATTTTAAGTTATTTTTGATGACTTTTAATATTTTGTGAGGAAATTCATTAATTAATCAATATTAATGATAATTAGTTTATTTAATAAATATATTAAATAAATTAAGGAAAAATGGAATTTATGATTTAAAAATCATATAAAAATGATTTAAGTGTTATAAAAATATTTTAAGTTATAAAATATAACTTTTGATATTTTGGCATGAAAATATTAATATTTTAATATTAATAGAAATTATCGGATAATGGATTTAATGGTTTAAAAATCATATAATTATGATTTTAAAGTATTAAAATACTTTGATATATTATAATTATATTATAATATTATGTAATGATTTTCATTAATATTTTATATTAAATAAATATTAATGATTACATAATTATGTGATATTTAATTTATTTAAATACGGTTTTAAGGATTGAAAAATGGTAATAAATGTTAATAATTATCCGAAAATTATTACGAGCCTAGGAAAAATGTTTTAACTGCTTAGAAAATTATCTGTGTTAATGGTTAAGTGTTTAGTCAGAGTTTAATTGAACTTAAACTCGATAAAAGTCCGACTAGACCGTCGAGATGTTAAAATTGTGTCGGTTGCAAGTCAAACTGAAATAGTTTGACCTAATACCAAGTCTTATGTGTTATAGACTGATAGGATTATGTGGTAATGTATTTAGGTTATTCTGTGGATATAAATATAACAGTATTATACTGTGATGATATTATTCTAATATTGGATATCTATATTACTAATATTAGGTCTTCGGGTAAAGCGTTATAAATTGCATTGCGGTAATCAACGGTTTAGACAAGTTTTCTTTTACTTAACTCTAATAAGAGTAGTTTCTTCAAGCTTATGGTTAATCATTGCTAATTGCCATGAAAATTGTACTCTGTACATCTTGCATATATAAGTCAGGTATGAAAGGCTTATCACCTTCATTACCAGTTGGTTCAGAAATGTTTGTTCATGTATAATACTTGTTCAGTCAAAAAAATTTGTTCGTGCTAGTTCTCAATTATATTGATGTATTATAGCAAGCCATTATTCATATTCTTCAATCATGATATATCGTTATATTATTGTATAAAAACTTACTGGGCAACTTTCATGCTAACCCTTGCTATATCATGATAAAACATTGCAGATAAGGCGGATACGTTCGGATACAGGAAACGATTAAAGCCAAGTTCAGCTTGGGATATAAAGTGTAGCTAGTTTGTAATAACGTATTTGATAAATATTGTTGTGTAATAGATATTTTATGAAATGTGTAATAAGTTAAGGTTACTCGACCTTGGGGATAAGTGTGTTAAGTTTAATGTATAAACAATTTATGTTTATATCTTCCGCAAATAGTGATAGAAATAGTATACCGGATCCGAGGTGATTTGGGACCCGGATTTGGGACTATTACGGTTGGTATCAAAGTTGTTGGTTATGAAGCTTAGGTAGTAATACCTGAGACAAATAACCGCAGTGATTAGGATAAGATCTAACTCACATAGAGTTAGTTGATCGGTAAGATTCAAAGATGAATCTCGGCGAGTGTAAGACACAGAGTTCCCTAACTCTGATAATAAAGTTGAACAGTAATGGTGAATAGATCGAGTCTAAAAGACTGAAAGTGCAGGAATAGGAGATCGTAAAACAAAACGATCATAGGCATAGAAATAAATCGTAATATATACGATAAGATCACCCCGTAATCTGATAAGGTTATGACAGTCAGAAAGAATCAATCTTATGACTGAAAAGTTTACAGCAAGATGCTGTGTGTAAGTTATACTATGAAATTGTACTATGAAAACTCATGAAAGAGTTATGGATTATGAATACGAATTGAATTCGTATTGAAAAAGGGGTTAAGATTAGGTGGGAATTTCAATGAGGACTCGTGTCAGCAACTGAGTTGTATGATTCCTTGTATGGGCGGGGAATTGTACTTGGTGTAAAAATTACTTAGTTGGTGGCATTGGTAATAATTGAAATGTTGTGTCACGCTAGTTGTTATATACAGATAAATAGGTCATAGGTAGAGAATATAGGATTAAGTATGAGTTCTTAGAACGCATACTTATGTGACATTCTTGACTTATAGTTATATGAAATGTTTATGAGCCCCTCAGCGAACGGACGCCAAAGGTCAGACTAGGGTAAGTTCGTAAACTCATATAATTGTGGCCAGGTTATGAACTCATAAGTGTGGTTTTATGAACTGGGTATAGTTGTGTGTGAATGGAGTGTTAAGGATTATAGGAACAGATAGATTGTTAAGCATAAGATCATTAGTGGAGATTTAGGTTTTCCTAAACCCCTAGCTTTGCTAAAATTCAATTTTTGACATCAATCTAAATACGCACTATGTGCCTTTTAAAAAAAAGAATTTTTTTTTTATTTATCACTTATATACCATGTGACCTGGTGCAGAGATGATAAAAAAAATGATGGAGTTATCAATGCAGAATTACTTGGTGTTGGATGTGATCTAAGGATCCTCAGCCCACTACAGTATGATGTAGTATAACAATGTCACAAAATGACAAAATCCTCAACGGACTGTAAATACAGTGCGGCATCATAATGTCATTCTCAAAAATATTTTATTGAAAGAAATTTCCCAAACCAAATTATTTTACTGTGGAATCAAATAAGACTGAGGTAAAAATTTTGTGCCTTTGGGCAGTGATGGGAAAATAGATAAAATCAGTACTTGGCCAGTACAGGGCATATCGGGCTAATCACCCTTTTGTGTCCGTAAGTAATGATGGTTTGTAGATGAATTTCCATAAAACCTTTGCGAAAATGAAAAACAAACAGTCTATACGATTCCTCAACACAGTTTTAAAATTTTTACCCTTGTGAGTGGTGTATTGGGAAGCATGTGAAATATGTGTGAATGGTGTAAGGTGCACGGTGTAAGGTGTAAGGTGAATTTCGGGGACGAAATTCTTAGGAGGGGTGAATGTGACAACCCGATAAATTAGACAATTTATGAAAATCTTAAATGATTGATTTAAAGTTAAATAATAGACCTAGACAGAAAATAAGTGTATGCGTTTGATGTTATTAAGATTGAATTTTGAGGATTTCAAAATTCGGTGAAGGATATAGGTGAATTATTCAGGATTAAGGATTTATGTAAATATGCTCTGTGTATATGGTTAATGATGTGTTCAAAATGTGGTTAAGGGTCATGGGTTGATCAGATAAATTATATCTGTGACAAACCCTAAGTTTATATTAAGAACGACAACGTTCAGTTAGAAAACTCTAACGTTTAATAAGAAACCCTAGAAATCGGTTCTGGAAACCCTAGTTTCAGTTCCGGGAGTATGAAATCTTAAATCGGATATTGAAACCCCTAGATTGGGAATGCAATGTATGTACAAGGTTAAACGCCAATAATTTTAATTAATTAGGGAAAACCCTAATAAATTATCTAAAATCTTAATTGATTATTTGAAAACCCTAATACCAGATCTGAAAACCCTAATTTCATATTCTGATAAAATGAAAGCCTAATATGGAAATATAACAAAGAATTTTAATGCTTTAGTGCTATTAATTATAAGTCTAATTAGGGTAAAGGTTAATTAATTAGCAAACCCTAATTTCCAATTTTTGGAACCCTAATTGTTCCGTCAGAAACCCTAATGCTCAATTGTGCATTTAATTGCTAAAATTAGCAATGCTAATTAGGAAACCATAATCCTAATTATTTCAATTTATGAGTAATTAGAAAACTCTAATCTAATTACGAATATTTAATTTCTACTTTAGAAAATTATTTTCTATTTGAAAACCCTAATTTGTGGTTTGAAAACCCTAATGACCATTTTGAACCCTAATTGTGTAGTGATGGATTTAATTGCTTAATTAGCAATGTTAATTAGGAAATATATATCCTAATTGTCAAGTTATTAGAAACCCTAATCTAATTAGGAAATCTAAAATTTTAAAATTTAAATATTATTTTTCTATTTAAAACCCTAAAATGTGGTTTTGAGACCTAATGTACAATTTTGACCTTAAGTGCTTAATTAGCAATTTTAATTAGGATAAATTAGTCCTAATTAGCAAGATTGATTCATGATTAGGAGATTATGATATAACTAGGAGGCCCTAATTATAATTTAGAAATCAAAATTTTCTATTTTCAAATTTAATTAGAAAATTTTTGAAAATCCAAGTTGCTAAATATTTGAGGGATAAAATATAAATCCTAAAGGGTTAAACCCTAAACCCTAAATATCCAAACCAAACCCTAAGGGTTGCAACAATTGAGAAATCTAGAAATTTAAAGAAAGGACAAAAATGCCCCTTTTGTGTATTATTTTAGGTTGCTTAAAAATCTTGCCAAGATATGGGTTTGGTGACCAACCCTAGATCTAACCTAGCCTAGCCATGTGCTAAAAAGCTCCAGCAAATTAACTCTTCTCAGCCACATACATTGCACATGTATTATTTATAGAATTAGAGAGAGAAAATATTACATTATTGCTCATTTACTCACTAATACTCATCCTTGACCCTCTCTCTCTAAAAGCTTCGAAATGTAGTGCTAGATCAGTCACAATATCAAGCCCCATGTTTACTAAGATTAGATCATAAAGATCAGATCCAAGAATTAAAGCCTAAAGAGGTATAAACCCTAAATTTTGAAATCTTCTGAGTTGGTGTTAAAAGTTGTTGTTGAATAGTTAATGTTGTGTACTTAGGTGTCATTTAGTGATCTGGGTTGTTAAAACCCAGATCCATAACATTAAAGAGCTCGAATCTGACATTTTTAGAAATCTGGAAATTTGGAGAAATTTGAGTCTGACAGTCTTATGTCAGACCTCGTAGATCTTTGTGTGTTAGATGTTTAGTGTGTTTGATGTTATAGATCTATTCTATGCCATGAGATCTTTCATTTCCAACTTTAATCAAGTCTAGATCTTGTCTAGATCTTAAGTTATATGCAGTCAAATGTCTTTGACCGACGTTGACAGGCCAAGAATCTGGGTAAACCCAAAAACCCAGATTTCTGACAACGTTTTTGCAGGCCTTGATCTTGCTTTTGTTTTATGTTTTTGATTGTGTTTTTGTCGGGTGTTATAGACTGGTATCTGATCTATATATCCTAGTCCTTAGAACAACCAGATCTGTAACAGGAACGTAGAAATATATGGTCAAACGAAGTTGACCACACTGCCTGATGAAGGTTTTCTGGAAAACCCAGATCTTCATCAGTCGAGTTTTTGTCAAAAATTGACCGGCTTTGATCTCTCAGTTGTGATGTTTTTAGGTTGATATAAGGTAATATAATTGTACCCTGTCATGTGTACTACCTGTTGGAACTTTTAGATCATGCAAACATGCTCTAGAATCAAAGCTACAGAGAATCAAAGGTGGTATCCTGTAACTGTTCTTCATTTCTGGAAAAACCAGAAAAGAAGAACAGCTCTGAAAATGATTTCGGGAGCCCAGATCTTACTGCTATGTTGTTGTTTGGTCATGAAATGAGTTTGTAGTTGTAGTACTACATGAGTACTACAATAGTAACCTCATAAGTTACCCAAAACGTTTCAAAAACACGACTTTAATGCTGGTCAAACTAGGTAGCATAAGCTCTGACAGATTTTCTAGGTATTGGCCAAGAACACTCAAGAACACCATTAGCGACGGATTCGTGGCCAGAAACCCCTATAGCGACACTTAATTTCGAAAATTAATTTAAAATTAGAAAAAATTGGTTTTTTATTATTAAAAATATAAAATAAATTCCGAAAAATTATTTTAAAGTCTGAAAAATAGTTTTTAACTAGTTTGAGTATATTTTGAAAATATTTAATATTTTTGGAATATAAATGGTATTATTTATTTAATTATAATATTAAATAAATATTTAAAAATAATTTTAATTCATGAAAAATCATGAAAAAATATTTTATGGTATAAGAAAATATTTTAAGTTATTTTTGATGACTTTTAATATTTTGTGAGAAAATTCATTAATTATTCAATATTAATGATAATTAGTTTATTTAATAGATATATTAAATAAATTAAGGAAAAATGGAATTTATGATTTAAAAATCATATAAAAATGATTTAAGTGTTATAAAAATATTTTAAGTTATAAAATATAACTTTTGATATTTTGGCATGAAAATATTAATATTTTAATATTAATAGAAAGTATCGGATAATGGATTTAATGGTTTAAAAATCATATAATTATGATTTTAAAGTATTAAAAATACTTTGATATATTATAATTATATTATAATATTATGTAATGATTTTCATTAATATTTTATATTAAATAAATATTAATGATTAAGGAATTATGTGGTATTTAATTTATTTAAATACGGTTTTAAGGATTGAAAAATGGTAATAAATGGTAATAATTATCCGAAAATTATTACGAGCCTAGGAAAAATGTTTTGACTTCTTAGAAAATTATATGTGTTAATGGTTAAGTGTTTAGTCAGAGTTTAATTGAACTTAAACTCGATAAAAGTCCGACTAAACCGTCGGGATGTTAAAATTGTGTCGGTAGCAAGTCAAACTGAAATAGTTTGACCTAATACCAAGTCTTATGTGTTATAGACTGATAGGATTATGTGGTAATGTGTTTAGGTTATTTTATGGATATAAATATAACAGTATTATACTGTGATAATATTATTCTAATATTGGAGATCTATATTACTAATATTAGGTCTTCGGGTAAAGCGTTATAAATTGCATTGCGTTAATCAACGGTTCAGGCAAGTTTTCTTTTACTTAACTCAAATAAGAGTAGTTTCTTCAAGCTTATGGTTAATCATTGCTAATTGCCATGAAAATTGTACTCTGTACATCTTGCATGTATAAGTCGGGTATGAAAGGCTGATCACCTTCATTACCAGTTGGTTCAGAAATGTTTGTTTATGTATAATACTTGTTCAGTCAAAAAAAATTGTTCGTGCTAGTTCTCAATTATATTGATGAATTATAGCAAGCCATTATTCATACTCTTCAATCATGATATATCGTTATATTATTGTATAAAAACTTGCTGGGCAACTTTCATGCTCACCCTTGCTATATCATGATAAAACATTGCAGATAAGGCGAATACGTTCGGATACAGGAAACGATTAAAGCCAAGTTCAGCTTGGGATATAAAGTGCAGCTAGTTTGTAATAACGTATTTGATAAATATTGGTGTGTAATAGATATTTTATGAAATGTGTAATAAGTTAAGGTTACTCGACCTTGGGGATAAGTGTGTTAAGTTTAATGTATAAACAATTTATGTTTATATCTTCCGCAAATAGTGATAGAAATAGTATACCGGATCCGAGGTGATTTGGGACCCGGATTTGGGACTATTACATGGCACGAGGAAGAAGTGGAGATCTGGAATAGAACTGTGAGGAAGAAACAAGTGACAAGTAGTGGAGCAGCATGAAGCAGCAGCAGAGCACAAATTGCAGACTGTAGGAACCGAGCGGCCGCGCGGCTATAAGAGCTATGAAGCGCGCGCCCGAACCACACACCTGCAGAGCCAAGAAGCCAATCGTGCGCCCGCGCCATGATTACTAAGGGATCCCGTGTGGCCGCGCGCGTAGTTGACTGAAGCTGCTGACTCTATTATAATTTTTAAAATTAAAGTGTTTGAATTGATATAAACAATTATGGTTGGCACCAGACGTATCTATCTTTATTTTTTACGTGTTTTTAATAATAGAGAACTAGGGTTTACACTTTGAGAGAATTCCAACGTGAAGCCAAGCATAGACTTATTATTTTTTACTACTTCTTTGGATTTCAATCATTGCGGATGAACTACTTTTATGTTGCTGGATATTAGTGAGGATTTGAACGTCACGTTTGGATTATAATCAGTAATTGGGTTTGATCGATTCTATCTTTTCTCTTTCAGTTGTTTGTTTATTTTCCATGTATTGCTTTGATCCCATAATAGCTTTTGGTTAAGTAATGAACTAAATTCCATTATGGGATTCTAACGGATTTTAATACGTAGTCTAACTTATGGCTTGATTACTGTACTGTTTGTGTATCGTGAGGAATTTCTATCATGGTTGATTTGAATGCATGAATGATTGATCATAATTCATTTTATGCACTTGTATGGAGTTTAAAAATAACATGCCGGTATTGTTGTAATCATGATAGCATGCGTATATGGGGCTATTTTACTTAGCTTTGTATTTCGTGAACCAGATAGACATATACTGTTTTACCGTATGAGTTATATAAGGGATTGTGCTTAAATTCAATATTGCTGCAATTTCACATAGAAATATAATGAGATTGGTTTTATTGATGATTACATGATGTTTATTGTATGTGGATGTTATGTGAGTAGGTCATGATACATTGAAAATGGTTATGTCTACATATGTGCTCTTGGCTAATTTCCTGTGATAAGTGAATAGTCTTGCATGATGGTGGTAATTAGATGAACTATTAAATGAAGTTAGGATCCCATTATTTCTATATTTGAATTATTACTTTTATATTCATCTATTAGTTATTATTTAAGTTTAGAGTAGTTTCCAACCATAAGCATTAGTTTGAGCATATAAAAATTATGATTTAGTTGATGCATAATAATTTAATATAGAATCCTTTCTCCGTGAATCGATACTCGACTTACTATGTATTGCTTGTTGACACGTTTTAGCTTGCATGAGTTAGAGCTCTTTTGTTAGAACTAAAAAGGAGGCAACACAACGCTATGCGTAAATTATCCCCTAATAATAGGACTGTTCATCTCATGATTTAGAGTACAAGTCTGCACCAAAGTAAGTTTGGTTTGGATACGTTTCAAGGTAATTTGGAATTCAACGGTCATCAACTAAAGATTAGTTGATTATGCTATAGAATAAATCATATGTGAATCAACATTGTATACTAAGGTCATGCTTTAGGAATAATCTAAGAGTATAAACATTGATTAATTATAACATACCTTGCTTGAACAATATTCAGCCAAGGTTATTTAGAATTGAGTACTAAGCATGCATAACAAATAATAAATTGAACGATAAAACTTGTTCAACATTAGTATATTAGAATATATAAACTTGCATGTTAAATAACAAGTTAATGATTAGAGAAATTTGATCAACATAAGAATAAGTTTTTGAAAACTTGCATAAAACGAATCAAGTTAAAGAAAAGAATAACTTGTCCAATATCAAAAGATAAGGTTTAAAAACTTTCAACATTTATAATCAAGACAGAGATAAAGGAATTTGCTTAAAAGTAACAAATTAAGGATAAGATACTTACGTTCAAGGCACGAATTGAAAGAAGTTAAGAAACTTGCCTTGTGTATAGGATAAACCAAAATTATTTGATTCACAATATCTTAATCATATATCATTAGGATACAATTAGTCACTATAGATACTCTGTATACAAATAAGTACCTATTTCATGTATGACTTGATTTTTAATCACATAATCAAATTACATCAATAATATAATAACAAAACTCGTTAAGTGTTAATAATGTGATAACCCGGGATTTCAAATAATTAAAATTTTACGAATAAATTTTTTTTATTTTATATTGACATTGACTGTTAATATTGTACTGGGAATTAGTGAGACAAGTCTCGAGAATTAGTCAATATGTGATTTGACTAAGAAAATAGAGTAGAGTTGTGCTTAACAACTTTAGAAAACCCTAACCCTAATTTTCGGATAGGAATTCGATAGAAAATATAATTAAAATAATTGTATTGTTGATTATGTGTTTGTATTGTTAGAAATGTTGACCAATAGTTGACTAGATGGGGTTTATAATTAATAAACCTTAATAAGGGATTTAAAACCCTAATCTTAAATTTAGAAAATAATTTGTACAATTAAAAACCCTAATTTTAAAACCGAGAATTGTAAACCCTAATTCGGCAACCCTAATTTTTATTAGCATGCCTAAAGTGTTCATTAAACTTAAATATGATTAGAAATCTCTAATTATATTTTTGTATGGTAAATTTCTATTTTAGAAACCCTAATTTTTATTTTAGAAAAATTATTGTTTTTAATTAAACCCTAAATTTGAAAATTTTGGGAGCTATAATTTTTAAAACCTAAAGGGTTTAAATTCTAAACCCTAATCCAAACCCTAAACCCTAAGGGTTTGTGTATTGGACAAGAATGCCATTAGAATTAATTTATAAATGCCCTTTAGTGTAAATTAGTGAGCTAGCTTTTATATCTTGCCAAATTATGAGTTGGTGAACAACTATGTTGACTTAGGTGACAAAAATCTCAGCCAATTCAGCTCCATTTGACAGTCCATCTTGTATTCATTGCATCTAGAGCATTATATAAGAGATTTAGAGAGAAAAAATGAATAGAATTTACTCATTTTGCTATAAGCTCTCACCAACTCTCTCTATCCACTAAACCCACGAAAATCTGTAGTAAATCAGTCATAAATTTAGTCCCTTGATTAATCAGAAACATATTAGAGAATTAAGATCAAGATTTGGCAAGAAAAGGTATAACCGAAAGTTACAATTTTGATCTTTCTTGCTTAAGAAATTTTTTGTGTTTAAGTGTTTATTGTTGTGTTATAAGATGTTTTTAGTTGATCTATGTTGATCCATGAAGGATCCATAGCATCAAAATGCTTTAAAAGTGTGTTTTACAAAATCTGTTCTTGAGTTGGAAAAGTGGTCTGACAAGAAATGTCAGTCGCCACAGATCCTTGCTCGTATAGGTTATATGTTGTTTTAAACTTGATATTCGTAGCCTGTTATGTGTTCTTTAATCTGCAAAAGAAATCAGAGTCGTTGAATGTCTGGATTTGAAGATATAATCGGTCAAAACCCGTTGATCGGGCTTGACCGAGTAAAAATTTGGGTTACCCAGAAAGTGAAAAACCGAACCTGATAAGATCTTTGAAGGTCCATATCTGTCAGGTTGTTTGTTGTTTGTTGATGTTGTTGTATACATGTTGTAGCCTGTAATTGCGAGTCCAAGTAACTGCCTTTATATTCCATATACATCAAATGTATTGGATTTTATGGATGGTCAAACTAGACCACCCGAACTGATTTTATGTTTCTGGGAAACCCAGAATCAGTATGAACAAGGATTTTGTCAGGGTTTGACCGAATTGTATCTTGTAGATCTGTTGTTGTTAAACTGATGTGTTGCTTTGTGAGTGTTCTATGACATACGATCTATAATGGTAAACCTTTAACTCACATAAAACACGACCAGAACATGGATTAAAATGAAGTTGAAAGTGGCTGGTTGAATTTTCTAGGTTTCTGGAAAACCCAGAAACCGTCTGAAAGCAACTTGGGAGGCTTTGATCTCCTTGTTGTGATGTTGTTTAACCAAAGTATCGATTAGGGATTGTAGTGTTACATTAGTAATACAATACCAAAGTTTTAGATAGCCTAAAACATGAGCAGATTGGAAGTTAAAGCCGGTCAAACATGACCCCTAGATCTGCAACCCCTATGCCTGTTCCAATGGGTATCATCCGAGAATTCTATGTGAATGCTAAAGACACAATGAGTGTTCTATCTGTGGTTCAAGGATTTCAAATAGATTACAGACCAACATCAATCAGAGAAATTTTCAGGATAATTGACACACCACCAACTAGGTCTACTAATTGGGTAGAAGGTGCACATTTGGAAACGGATCTGGAAATAGTCATTACTAAGTTAAGCGCTCCAGTAACGAAGTGGACTTATAAGGCTAGCACGAATCAGCCTCGTATATTCCCAGCCTCAGCCTTGAATCGGTATGCTAAAGCATGGAATTTGTTCATATGTGCCAAGCTCGTTCCGTCGTCTCATCAGCATGAAATCACAGCTGAGAGGGCGATAATTCTATAGGGAATAATCAAAGGTAAATACATTGTTGTGGGCCACCTGAGTCATCAAAATATGTTGTGTTATCTGCGGGGAAGTACTACATGGAGTATCCCACACGCGTATGTTGTAGCTATGATGTGTGCCCATTAAGGATGCCATTGGGACAATGAACAAATGCAGAACCTGAGTTAAGATAGCACTCACGCAACCATTCCAAAATTAGAGGATTGGGTAGGAGGTGCACCGCACCCGCGAGGAAAAGGCTTTATCATCCATCCCACATTCTCAGAGCCACCACCACAGCCCTCTCAAATAGATGAAGTGGGCCCGTTAACTCAAGCAACTGCTGCCACTGGGAATCAACAGCTCCGAAGGTTAGAGTGAAAGGTCGACGCGATGTATGACAACTTTACAGCGTTTGCTACGGGTCTCACGAGGTCGTTGGCAGAGGCTTTTTCACAGCAAGGGACCATGGTTGAGTGGCCACAGTTCGGGACTGCCATGCCATATCCACCACTGGATTCACCACCCGATGAGGGTGGTGTAGCTGAGCATTAGGGGATTTTCTCTAACCTAATATCTCCTTTCATTGAGATAATGAATATTCTAAGTTTGGGGGTATTGGGGTTGTAGGGTAGAGTAGTGCATATAGTATTTGCATGTTTAGTATATTGTTTCATGTTTAGTTTAAATTGTGCATGTTTTATGTGTTAAAGAATATTTGTATATTATTTTTCTATTTTTAGTCATTATTATTATGTGTGTTAGTTTATGTTTAGTTGCATTTGATGTTAAGTGCATGTCTCACAAATTTTAGCTTTATGGAAATTATGTTTAGATGATGATGAACTTGAATTTTGAAGGATTGTTGAATTTAATGGATAACTGCCATGTTCACAGTTGCTTGCAGGCATAAGATTTATGTGTTGCATGGCTCGACAGAAAATGTGGTTGTAAAAAGAGAATTATGTGGAAAATGGACTTAGACTGTACAAAACCTTGAAAATCAAACTTTGGGAACACATAGGTATGCTATATAAAAAAAAGCTATCTTTAAACCTTCTTGAGCTAAATTATTGACTCTTTGGAAGGGGCGAGATAGAGCGTAAAATGCACTCGCTGTATAAAAAAGAAAACTAGCAATAAACACCGCGAAAAAGTGCAAAAATAGCCCTCATGAGTAGTAATAAAGTAGTTAAGCCCATTTTTGAACCTTAGTTTGTTTTGATATGTTGGAACAATCTTGGTTGCATAAGTATACATGAATCTTGATTTAGACTATAATTTTCTATATTGAGTAGTTTAGTATGTGTAATCTTTACTTCAGTCAAGCTTTGGTGAAAACAACACACACACACATCATTTCTATAGCATGTGTGGATTACTTGATGTATGACATTATGTCTATGGCTTAGTTTGAAGTTTCATACTCGAATCTGGATAATTCGCTGAGGCATTTTGGACTAAAATTCTATTATAGCTGCAACAATGTGAGACTCATTTGTGTCATGATTTAGTTGCGTAGCATTATAGTTGCATTTTCAGTGTTTATGTAGTATGCATTGCTTGAGGGCAAGCAATAGTTCAAGTTTGGGGGTATTTGATAAGTGGGTTTTATACTTTCTTGTTGGATATCAATTCACGAGAACTATGCCCATCTCAAGTACATTTTAGTATGTTTTTAGTTTCATTTAGTGTTATTTTGCATTGCATATACTGAGAACTCCTATGTTGTGAAATTGCAGAAATGGCATAGATTTGCGATGGTAGGTGGCAATGAGGCTAATGGAAGCATGGCATGTGACAACCCGAGAAATTAGACAATTTATGAAAATCTTAAATGATTGATTTAAGGTTAAATAATAGACCTAGACAGAAAATAAGTGTATGCGGTTGATGTTATTAAGATTGAATTTTGAGGATTTCAAAATTCGGTGAAGGATATAGGTGAATTATTCAGGATTAAGGATTTATGTAAATATGCTCTGTGTATATGGTTAATGATGTGTTCAGAATGTGGTTAAGGGTCAAGGGTTGATCAGATAAACTATATCTGTGACAAACCCTAAGTTTATATTAAGAACGACAACGTTCAGTTAGAAAACTCTAACGTTTAATAAGAAACCCTAGAAATCGGTTCTGGAAACCCTAGTTTCAGTTTTGGGAGTATGAAATCTTAAATCGGATATTGAAACCCCTAGATTGGGAATGCAATGTATGTACAAGGTTAAACGCCAATAATTTTAATTAATTAGGGAAAACCCTAATGAATTATCTAAAATCTTAATTGATTATTTGAAATCCCTAATACCAGATCTGAAAACCCTAATTTCAGATTCTGATAAAATGAAGCCTAATCTGGAAATATAATGGAGAATTTTAATGCTTTAGTGCTATTAATTATAAGTCTAATTAGGGTAAAGGTTAATTAATTAGCAAACCCTAATTTCCAATTTTTGGAACCCTAATTGTTCCGTCAGAAACCCTAATGCTCAATTGTGCATTTAATTGCTAAAATTAACAATGCTAATTAGGAAACCCTAATCCTAATTATTTCAATTTATGAGTAATTAGAAAACTCTAATCTAATTACAAATATTTAATTTCTACTTTAGAAAATTATTTTCTATTAGAAAACCCTAATTTGTGGTCTGAAAACCCTAATCACCATTTTGAACCCTAATTGTGCAGTGATGGATTTAATTGCTTAATTAGCAATGTTAATTAGGAAATATATATCCTAATTGTCAAGTTATTAGAAACCCTAATCTAATTAGGAAATCTAAATTTTTAAAATTTAAATATTATTTTTCTATTTAAAACCCTAAAATGTGGTTTTGAGACCTAATGTACAATTTTTACCTTAAGTGCTTAATTAGCAATTTTAATTAGGATAAATTAATCCTAATTAGCAAGATTGATTCATGATTAAGAGATTATGATATAATTAGGAGGCCCTAATTATAATTTAGAAATCAAAATTTTCTATTTTCAAATTTAATTAGAAAATTTTTGAAAATCCAAGTTGCTAAATATTTGAGGGATAAAATATAAATCCTAAAGGGTTAAACCCTAAACCCTAAATGTCCAAACCCTAAACCCTAAGGGTTACAACAATTGAGAAATCTAGAAATTTAAGGAAAGGACAAAAATGCCCCTTTTGTGTATTATTTTAGGTTGCTTGAAAATCTTGCCAAGATATGGGTTTGGTGACCAACCCTAGATCTAACCTAGCCTAGCCATGTGCTAAAAAGCTCCAGCAAATTAACTCTTCTCATCCACATACATTGCACATGTATTATTTATAGAATTAGAGAGAGAAAATATTACATTATTGCTCATTTACTCACAAATACTCATCCTTGACCCTCTCTCTCTCTAAAACCTTCGAAATGTAGTGCTAAATCAGTCACAATATCAAGCCCCACGTTTACTAAGAACAGATCATAAAGATCATATCCAAGGATCAAAGCCTAAAGAGGTATAAACCCTAAATTTTGAAATCTTCTGATTTGGTGTTAAAAGTTGTTGTTGAATAGTTAATGTTGTGTATTTAGGTGTCATTAGTGATCTGGGTTATTAAAACCCAGATCCATAACATTAAAGAGCTCGAATCTGACATTTTTAGAAATCTGGAAATTTGGAGAAATTTGAGTCTGACAGTCTTATGTCAGACCTCGTAGATCTTTGTGTGTTAGATGTTTAGTGTGTTTGATGTTATAGATCTATTCTATGCCATGAGATCTTTCATTTCCAACTTGAATCAAGTCCAAATCTTGTCTAGATCTTAAGTTATATGCAGTCAAACGTCGTTGACCGACGTTGACTGGCCAAGAATCTGGGTAAACCCAGAAACCCAGATTTCTGACAACGTTTTTGCAGGCCTTGATCTTGCTTTTGTTTTATGTTTTTGGTTGTGTTGTTTGTCGGGTGTTATAGACTGGTATCTGATCTATATATCCTAGTCATTAGAACAACCAGATCTATAACAGGAACATATAAATATATGGTCAAACGGAGTTGACCACACTGCCTGATGAAGGTTTTCTAGAAAACCCAGATCTTCATCAGCCGAGTTTTTGTCAGAAATTGACCGTCTTTGATCTCTCAGTTGTGATGTTTTTAGGTTGATATAAGGTAATATAATTGTATCCTGTCATGTGTACTACCTGTTGGAACTTTTAGATCATATAAACATGCTCTAGAATCAAAGTTACAGAGAATCAAAGGTGGTATCCTGTAACTGTTCTTCATTTATGGAAAAACCAGAATTGAAGAACAGATCTGACAATGATTTCGGGAGCCCAGATCTTACTGCTATGTTGTTGTTTGGTCATGAAATGAGTTTGTAGTTGTAGTACAAATGAGTACTACAATAGTAACCTCATAAGTTACCCAAAACGTATCAAGAACACGGCTTTAATGCTGGTCAAACTAGGTAGCATAAGCTCGAACAGATTTTCTGGGTATTGGCCAAGAACACTCAAGAACACCATTAGCGACGGATTCGTCGCCAGAAACCCCTATAGCGACACTTAATTTCGGAATTAATTTAAAATTAGAAAAAATGGTTTTTTGTTATTAAAAATACAAAATAAATTCCGAAAAATTATTTTAAAGTCTGAAAAATAGGTTTTAACTATTTTGAGTATATTTTGAAAATATTTAATATTTTTGGAATATAAATGGTATTTATTTATTTAATTATAATATTAAATAAATTATTTAAAAATAATTTTAATTCATGAAAAATCATGAAAAATTATTTTATGGTATAAGAAAATATTTTAAGTTATTTTTGATGACTTTTAATATTTTGTGAGGAAATTTATTAATTAATCAATATTAATGATAATTAGTTTATTTAATAGATATATTAAATAAATTAAGGAAAAATGGAATTTATGATTTAAAAATCATATAAAAATGATTTAAGTGTTATAAAAATATTTTAAGTTATAAAATATAACTTTTGATATTTTGGCATGAAAATATTAATATTTTAATATTAATAGAAATTATCGGATAATGGATTTAATGGTTTAAAAATCATATAATTATGATTTTAAAGTATTAAAAATACTTTGATATATTATAATTATATTATAATATTATGTAATGATTTTCATTAATATTTTTTATTAAATAAATATTAATGATTACATAATTATGTGGTATTTAATTTTTTTAAATACGGTTTTAAGGATTGAAAAATGGTAATAAATGGTAATAATTATCCGAAAATTATTACGAGCCTAGGAAAAATGTTTTGACTGCTTAGAAAATTATCTGTGTTAATGGTTAAGTGTTAAGTCAGAGTTTAATTGAACTTAAACTCGATAAAAGTCCGACTAGACCGTCGGGATGTTAAAATTGTGTCGGTTGCAAGTCAAACTGAAATAGTTTGACCTAATACCAAGTTTTATGTGTTATAGACTGATAGGATTATGTGGTAATGTGTTTAGGTTATTCTGTGGATATAAATATAACAGTATTATACTGTGATGATATTATTCTAATATTGGAAATCTATATTACTAATATTAGGTCTTCGGGTAAAGCGTTATAAATTGTGTTGCGGTAATCAACGGTTCAGACAAGTTTTCTTTTACTTAACTCTAATAAGAGTAGTTTCTTCAAGCTTATGGTTAATCATTTCTAATTGCCATGAAAATTGTACTTTGTACATCTTGCATGTATAAGTCAGGTATGAAAGGCTGATCACCTTCATTACCAGCTGGTTCAGAAATGTTTATTCATGTATAATACTTGTTCAGTCAAAAAAATTTGTTCGTGCTAGTTCTTAATTATATTGATGAATTATAGCAAGCCATTATTCATACTCTTCAATCATGATATATCGTTATATTATTGTATAAAAACTTGCTGGGCAACTTTCACGCTAACCCTTGCTATATCATGATAAAACATTGCAGATAAGGCGAATACGTTCGGATACAGGAAACGATTAAAGCCAAGTTCAGCTTGGGATATAAAGTGTAGCTAGTTTGTAATAACGTATTTGATAAATATTGTTGTGTAATAGATATTTTATGAAATGTGTAATAAGTTAAGGTTACTCGACCTTGGGGATAAGTGTGTTAAGTTTAATGTATAAACAATTTATGTTTATATCTTCCGCAAATAGTGATAGAAATAGTATACCGGATCCGAGGTGATTTGGGACCCGGATTTGGGACTATTACGGTTGGTATCAAAGTTGTTGGTTATGAAGCTTAAGTAGTAATACCTGAGACAAATAACCGCAGTGATTAGGATAAGATCTAACTCACATAGAGTTAGTTGATCGGTAAGATTCAAAGATGAATCTCGGCGAGTGTAAGACACAGAGTTCCCTAACTCTGATAATAAAGTTGAACAGTAATGGTGAATAGATCGAGTCTAAAAGACTGAAAGTGCATGAATAGGAGATCGTAAAACAAAACGATCATAGGCATAGAAATAAATCGTAATATATACGATAAGATCACTTCGTAATCTGATAAGGTTATGACAGTCAAAAAGAATCAATCTTATGATTGAAAAGTTTACAGCAAGATGCTGTGTGTAAGTTGTACTATGAAATTATACTATGAAAACTCATGAAAGAGTTATGGATTATGAATACGAATTGAATCCGTATTGAAAAAGGGGTTAAGATTAGGTGGGGATTTCAATGAGGACTCGTGTCAGCAACTGAGTTGTATTATTCCTTGTATGGGCGGGGAATTGTACTTGGTGTAAAAATTACTTAGTTGGTGGCATTGGTAATAATTGAAATGTTGTGTCACGCTAGTTGTTATATACAGATAAATAGGTCATAAGTAGAGAATATAAGATTAAGTACGAGTTCTTAGAACTCATACTTATGTGACATTCTTGACTTATAGTTATATCAAATGTTTATGAGCCCCTCAGCCAACGGACGCCAAAGGTCAGACTAGGGTAAGTTCGTAAACTCATATAATTGTGGCCAGGTTATGAACTCATAAGTGTGATTTTATGAACTGGGTATAGTTGTGTGTGAATGGAGTGTTAAGGATTATAGGAACAGATAGATTGTTAAGCATATGATCATTAGTGGAGATTTAGGTTTTCCTAAACCCCTAGCTTTGCTAAACTTCAATTTTTGACATCAAGCTAAATACGCACTATGTGCCTTTTAAAAAAAAAGATTTTTTTTTATCACTTATGTACCATGTGACCTGGTGCAGAGATGATAAAAAAATGATGGAGTTATCAATGTAGAATTACTTGGTGTTGAATGTGATCTAAGGATCCTCAGCCCACTACAGTATGATGTAGTATAACAATGTCACAAAATGACAAAATCCTCAACGGACTGTAAATACAGTGCGGCATCATAACGTCATTATCAAAAATATTTTATTGAAAGAAATTTCCCAAACCAAATTGTTTTACTGTGGAATCAAATAAGACTGAGGTAAAATTTTTGTGCCTTTGGGCAGTGATGGGAAAACAGAAAAAATCAGTACTTGGCCAGTACAGGGCATATCGGGCTAATCACCCTTTTGTGTCCGTAAGTAATGACGGTTTGCGGATGAATTTCCATAAAACCTTTGCGAAAATGAAAAACAAACAGTCTATACGATTCATCAGCACAGTTTTAAAATTTTTACCCTTGTGAGTGGTGTATTGGGTAGCATGTGAAATATGTGTGAATGGTGTAAGGTGCACGGTGTAAGGTGTAAGGTGAATTTCGGGGACGAAATTCTTAAGAGGGGTGAATGTGACAACCCGAGAAATTAGACAATTTATGAAAATCTTAAATGATTGATTTAAGGTTAAATAATAGACCTAGACAGAAAATAAGTGTATGCGTTTGATGTTATTAAGATTGAATTTTGAGGATTTCAAAATTCGGTGAAGGATATAGGTGAATTATTCAGGATTAAGGATTTATGTGAATATGCTCTGTGTATATGGTTAATGATGTGTTCAGAATGTGGTTAAGGGTCATGGGTTGATCAGATAAATTATATATGTGACAAACCCTAAGTTTATATTAAGAACGACAACGTTCAGTTAGAAAACTCTAACGTTTAATAAGAAACCCTAGAAATCGGTTCTGGAAACCCTAGTTTCAGTTCCGGGAGTATGAAATCTTAAATCGGATATTGAAAACCCTAGAATAGGAATGCAATGTATGTACAAGGTTAAACGCCAATAATTTTAATTAATTACGGAAAACCCTAATGAATTATCTAAAATATTAATTGATTATTTGGAAACCCTAATACCAGATCTGAAAACCATAATTTCAGATTCTGATAAAATGAAAGCCTAATCTGGAAATATAACGGAGAATTTTAATGCTTTAGTGCTATTAATTATAAGTCTAATTAGGGTAAAGGTTAATTAATTAGCAAACCCTAATTTCCAATTTTTGGAACCCTAGTTGTTCCGTCAGAAACCCTAATGCTCAATTGTGCATTTAATTGCTAAAATTAGCAATGCTAATTAGGAAACCCTAATCCTAATTATTTCAATTTATGAGTAATTAGAAAACTCTAATCTAATTACGAATACTTAATTTCTACTTTAGAAAATTATTTTCTATTAGAAAACCCTAATTTGTGGTTTGAAAACCCTAATGACCATTTTGAACCCTAATTGTGCAGTGATGGATTTAATTGCTTAATTAGCAATGTTAATTAGGAAATATATATCCTAATTGTCAAGTTATTAGAAACCCTAATCTAATTAGGAAATCTAAATTTTTAAAATTTAAATATTATTTTTCTATTTAAAACCCTAAGATGTGGTTTTGAGACCTAATGTACAATTTTTACCTTAAGTGCTTAATTAGCAATTTTAATTAGGATAAATTAGTCCTAATTAGCAAGATTGATTCATGATTAGGAGATTATGATATAATTAGGAGGCCCTAATTATAATTTAGAAATCAAAATTTTCTATTTTCAAATTTAATTAGAAAATTTTTGAAAATCCAAGTTGCTAAATATTTGAGGGATAAAATATAAATCCTAAAGGGTTAAACCCTAAACCCTAAATATCCAAACCCCAAACCCTAAGGGTTGCAACAATTGAGAAATCTAGAAATTTAAGGAAAGGACAAAAATGCCCCTTTTGTGTATTATTTTAGGTTGCTTGAAAATCTTGCCAAGATATGGGTTTGGTGACCAACCCTAGATCTAACCTAGCCTAGCCATGTGCTAAAAAGCTCCAACAAATTAACTCTTCTCAGCCACATACATTGCACATGTATTATTTATAGAATTAGAGAGAGAAAATATTACATTATTGCTCATTTACTCACTAATACTCATCCTTGACCCTCTCTCTCTAAAAGCTTCGAAATGTAGTGTTAGATCAGTCACAATATCAAGCCCCACGTTTACTAAGAACAGATCATAAAGATCAGATCCAAGAATTAAAGCCTAAAGAGGTATAAACCCTAAATTTTGAAATCTTCTGAGTTGGTGTTAAAAGTTGTTGTTGAATAGTTAATGTTGTGTATTTAGGTGTCATTTAGTCATCTGGGTTGTTAAAACCCAGATCCATAACATTAAAGAGCTCAAATCTGACATTTTTAGAAATCTAGAAATTTGGAGAAATTTGAGTCTGACAGTCTTATGTCAGACCTCGTAGATCTTTGTGTGTTAGATGTTTAGTGTGTTTGATGTTATAGATCTATTCTATGCCATGAGATCTTTCATTTCTAACTTGAATCAAGTCTAGATCTTGTCTAGATCTTAAGTTATATGCAGTCAAACGTCGTTGACCGACGTTGATTGGCCAAGAATCTGGGTAAACCCAGAAACCCAGATTTCTGACAACGTTTTTGCAAGCCTTGATCTTGCTTTTGTTTTATGTTTTTGATTGTGTTGTTTGTCGGGTGTTATAGACTGGTATCTGATCTATATATCCTAGTCCTTAGAACAACCAGATCTGTAACAGGAACGTAGAAATATATGGTCAAACGGAGTTAACCACACTGCCTGATGAAGGTTTTCTGGAAAACCCAGATCTTCATCAGCCGAATTTTTGTCAAAAATTGACCGGCTTTGATCTCTCAGTTGTGATGTTTTTAGGTTGATATAAGGTAATATAATTGTACCCTGTCATGTGTACTACTTGTTGGAACTTTTAGATCATGCAAACATGCTCTAGAATCAAAGCTACATAGAATCAAAGGTGGTATCCTGTAACTGTTCTTCATTTCTGGAAAAACCAAAAATGAAGAACAGCTCTGACAATGATTTCGGGAGCCCAGATCTTACTGCTATGTTGTTGTTTGGTCATGAAAAGAGTTTGTAGTAGTAGTACTACATGAGTACTACAATAGTAACCTCATAAGTTACCCAAAACGTATCAAGAACACGGCTTTAATGCTGGTCAAACTAGGTAGCATAAGCTCTGACAGATTTTCTAGGTATTGGCCAAGAACACTCAAGAACACCATTAACGACGGATTCGTGGCCAGAAACCCCTAAAGCGACACTTAATTTCGAAAATTAATTTAAAATTAGAAAAAAATGGTTTTTTATTATTAAAAATACAAAATAAATTCCGAAGAATTATTTTAAAGTCTGAAAAATAGTTTTTAACTATTTTGAGTATATTTTGAAAATATTTAATATTTTTGGAATATAAATGTTATTTATTTATTTAATTATAATATTAAATAAATTATTTAAAAATGATTTTAATTCATGAAAAATTATTTTATGGTATAAGAAAATATTTTAAGTTATTTTTGATGACTTTTAATATTTTGTGAGAAAATTCATTAATTAATCAATATTGATGATAATTAGTTTATTTAATAGATATATTAAATAAATTAAGGAAAAATGGAATTTATGATTTAAAAATCATATAAAAATGATTTAAGTGTTATAAAAATATTTTAAGTTACAAAATATAACTTTTGATATTTTGGCATGAAAATATTAATATTTTAATATTAATAGAATATATCGGATAATGGATTTAATGGTTTAAAATCATATAATTATGATTTTAAAGTATTAAAAATACTTTGATATATTATAATTATATTATAATATTATGTAATGATTTTCATTAATATTTTATATTAAATAAATATTAATGATTAAGGAATTATGTGGTATTTAATTTATTTAAATACGGTTTTAAGGATTGAAAAATGGTAATAAATGGTAATAATTATCCGAAAATTATTAGGAGCCTAGGAAAAATGTTTTGACTTCTTAGAAAATTATATGTGTTAATGGTTAAGTGTTTAGTCAGAGTTTAATTGAACTTAAACTCGATAAAAGTCCGACTAGACCGTCGGGATGTTAAAATTGTGTCGGTTGCAAGTCAAACTGAAATAGTTTGACCTAATACCAAGTCTTATGTGTTATAGACTGATAGGATTATGTGGTAATGTGTTTAGGTTATTCTGTGGATATAAATATAATAGTATTATACTGTGATGATATTATTCTAATATTGGAGATCTATATTACTAATATTAGGTCTTCGGGTAAAGCGTTATAAATTGCGTTGCGATAATCAACGGTTCAGGCAAGTATTCTTTTACTTAACTCAAATAAGAGTAGTTTCTTCAAGCTTATGGTTAATCATTGCTAATTGCCATGAAAATTGTACTCTGTACATCTTGCATGTATAAGTCAGGTATGAAAGGCTGATCACATTCATTACCAGTTGGTTCAGAAATGTTTGTTCATGTATAATACTTGTTCAATCAAAAAAAATTGTTCGTGCTAGTTCTCAATTATCTTGATAAATTATAGCAAGCCATTATTCATACTCTTCAATCATGATATATCGTTATATTATTGTATAAAAACTTGCTGGGCAACTTTCATGCTCACCCTTGCTATATCATGATAAAACATTGCAGATAAGGCGAATACGTTCGGATACAGGAAACGATTAAAGCCAATTTCAGCTTGGGATATAAAGTGCAGCTAGTTTGTAATAACGTATTTGATAAATATTGTTGTGTAATAGATATTTTATGAAATGTGTAATAAGTTAAGGTTACTCGACCTTGGGGATAAGTGTGTTAAGTTTAATGTATAAACAATTTATATTTATATCTTCCGCAAATAGTGATAGAAATAGTATACCGGATTCGAGGTGATTTGGGACCCGGATTTGGGACTATTACATGGCACGAGGAACAAGTGGAGATCAGGAATAGAACTGTGAGGAAGAAACAAGTGACAAGCAGTGGAGCAGCATGAAGCAGCAGCCGAGCACAAATTGCAGACTGCAAGAACCGAGCGGCCGCGCGGCTATAAGAGCTATGAAGCGCGCGCCCGCACCACACACCTGCAGAGCCAAGAAGCCAATCGCGCGCCCGCGCCATGATTACTAAGGGATCCCGCGCGGCCGTGCGCGTAGTTGACTGAAGCTGCTGACTTTATTATAATTTTTAAAATTGAAGTGTTTGAGTTGATATAAACAATTGTGGTTGGCACCAGACGTATCTATCTTTATTTTTTACGTATTTTTCATAATAGAGAACTAGGGTTTACACTTTGAGAGAATTCCAACGTGAAGCCAAGCATAGACTTATTATTTTTTACTTCTTCTTTGGATTTCAATCATTGTGGATGAACTACTTTTATTTTGCTGGATATTAGTGAGGATTTGAACGTCACGTTTGGATTATAATCAGTAATTGGGTTTGATCGATTCTATCTTTTCTCTTTCAGTTGTTTGTTTATTTTCCATGTATTGCTTTGATCCCATAATAGTTTTTGGTTAAGTACTGAACTAAATTCCATTATGGGATTCTAACGGATTTTAATACGTAGTCTAACTTATGGCTTGATTACTGGACTGTTTGCGTATCGTGAGGAATTTCTATCATGGTTGATTTGAATGCATGAATGATTGATCACAATTCATTTTATGCACTTGTATGGAGTTGAAAAATAACATGCCAGTATGGTTGTAATCATGATAGCATGCGTATATGGGGCTATTTTACTTAGCTTTGTATTTCGTGAACCAGATAGACATATACTGTTTTACCGTATGAGTTATATAAGGGATTGTGCTTAAATTCAATATTGCTGCAATTTCACATAGAAATATAATGAGATTGGTTTTATTGATGATTACATGATGTTTATTGTATGTGGATGTTATGTGAGTAGGTCATGATACATTAAAAAATGGTTATGTCTAAATATGTGCTCTTGGCTAATTTCTTGTGATACGTGAATAGTCTTGCATGATGGTGGTAATTAGATGAACTATTAAATAAAGTTAGGATCCCATTATTTCTATATTTGAATTATTACTTTTATATTCATCTTTTAGTTATTATTTAAGTTTAGAGTAGTTTCCAACCATAAGCATTAGTTTGAGCATATAAAAATTATGATTTAGTTGATGCATAATAATTTAATATAGAATCCTTTCTCCGTGGATCGATACTCGACTTACAATGTATTGCTTGTTGACACGTGTTAGCTTGCATGAGTTAGGGCTATTCATCTCAGGATTTAGAGTAGAAGTCTGCACCAAAGTAAGTTTGGTTTGGATATGTTTCAAGGTAATTTGGAATTCAACGGTCATCAACTAAAGATTAGTTGAATAAAAAGGTAATAACATTATGCTATAGAATAAATCATATGTGAATCAACATTGTATACTAAGGTCATGCTTTAGGAATAATCTAAGAGTATAAACATTGATTAATTATAACATACCTTGCTTGAACAATATTCAGCCAAGGTTATTTAGAATTGAGTACTAAGCATGCATAACAAATAATAAATTGAACGATAAAACTTGTTCAACATTAGTATATTAGAATATATAAACTTGCATGTTAAATAACAAGTTAATGATTAGAGAAATTTGATCAACATAAGAATAAGGTTTCGAAAACTTGCATAAAACGAAACAAGTTAAAGACAAGAATAACTTGTCCAATATCAAAAGATAAGGTTTAAAAACTTTCAACATTTATAATCAAGACAGAGATAAAGGAATTTGCTTAAAAGTAACAAATTAAGGATAAGATACTTACGTTCAAGGCACGAATTGAAAGAAGTTAAGAAACTTGCCTTGTGTATAGGATAAACCAAAATTATTTGATTCACAATATCTTAATCACATATCATTAGGATACAATTAGTCACTATAGATACTCTGTATACAAATAAGTACCTATTTCATGTATGACTTGATTTTTAATCACATAATCAAATTACATCAATAATAAAATAACAAAACTCGTTAAGTGTTAATAATGTGATAACCCGGGATTTCGAATAATTAAAATTTTACGAATAAATTTTTTTTTATTTTATATTGACTGTTAATATTGTACCGGGAATTAGTGAGACAAGTCTCGAGAATTAGTCAATATGTGATTTGACTAATAAAATAGAGTAGAGTTGTGCTTAACAACTTTAGAAAACCCTAACCCTAATTTTCGGATAGGAATTCGATAGAAAATACAATTAAAATAATTGTATTGTTGATTATGTGTTTGTATTGTTAGAAATGTTGACCAATAGTTGACTGGATGGGGTTTATAATTAATAAACCTTAATAAGGGATTTAAAACCCTAATCTTAAATTTAGAAAATAATTTGTACAATTAAAAACCCTAATTTTAAAATCGGGAATTGTAAACCCTAATTAGGCAACCCTAATTTTTATTAGCATGCCTAAAGTGTTCATTAAACTTAAATATGATTAGAAATCTCTAATTATATTTTTGTATGGTAAATTTCTATTTTAGAAACCCTAATTTTTATTTTAGAAAATTTATTTTTTTAATTAAACCCTAAATTTGAAAATTTTGGGACCTAGAATTTTTAAAACCTAAAGGGTTTAAATTCTAAACCCTAATCCAAACCCTAAACCCTAAGGGTTTGTGTATTGGACAAGAATGCCATTAGAATTAATTTATAAATGCCCTTTAGTGTAAATTAGTGAGCTAGCTTGCATATCTTGCCAAATCATGAGTTGGTGAACAACTATGTTGACTTAGGTGACAAAAATCTCAGTCAATTCAGCTCCATTTGACAGCCCATCTTGTATTCATTGCATCTAGAGCATTATATAAGAGATTTAGAGAGAGAAAATGAATATAATTTGCTCATTTTACTATAAGCTCTCACCAACTCTCTCTATCCACTAAACCCACGAAAATCTGTAGTAAATCAGTCATAAATTCAGTCCCTTGATTAATCAGAAACATATTAGAGAATCAAGATCAAGATTTGGCAAGAAAAGGTATAACCGAAAGTTACAATTTTGATCTTTGTTGCTTAAGAAATTTTTTGCGTTTAAGTGTTTATTGTTGTGTTATAAGATGTTTTTAGTTGATCTATGTTGATCCATGAAGGATCCATAGCATCAAAATGCTTTAAAAGTGTGTTTTACAAAATCTGTTCTTGAGTTGGAAAAGTGGTCTGACAAAAAATGTCAGTCGCCACAGATCCTTGCTCGTATAGGTTATATGTTGTTTTAAACTTGATATTAGTACCCTTTTATGTGTTCTTTAATCTGCAAAAGAAATCAGAGTCATTGCATGTCTAGATTTGAAGATATAATCGGTCAAAACCCATTGACCGGGCTTGACCGAGTAAAAATCTGGGTTACCCAGAAAGTGAAAAACTGAACCTGACAAGATCTTTGAAGGTCCATATCTGTCAGGTTGTTTTTTGTGTGTTGATGTTGTTGTATACATGTTGTAGCCTGTAATATCGAGTCCAAGTAACTGCCTTTATATTCCATATACATCAAATGTATTGGATTTTATGGATGGTCAAACTAGACAACCCGAACTGATTTTATGTTTCTAGGAAACCCAGAATCAGTATGAACAAGGATTTTGTCAGGGTTTGACCGAATTGTATCTTGTAGATCTGTTGTTGTTAAACTGATATGTTGCTTTGCGAGTGTTCTATGACATACGGTCTATAATGGTAAACCTTTAACTCACATAAAACACGACCAGAACATGGATTAAAATGAAGTTGAAAGTGGCTGGTCGAATTTTCTGGGTTTCTGGAAAACCCAGAAACCGTCTGACAGCAACTTGGGAGGCTTTGATCTCCTTGTTGTGATGTTGTTTAACCAAAGTATCGATTAGGGATTCTAGTGTTACATTAGTACTACAATACCTAAGTTTTAGATAGCCCAGAACATGAGCAGATTGGAAGTTAAAGCCGGTCAAACATGACCCCTAGATCTGCCGGCTGTCAGTGTTCTTGAGCTCAAGAACACCTACAGCGACGCTTTGTGTCGCTAAAGGCCTATAGCGACGGTTTTAATTAATTTATTTTCTGAATATTCCGGAAATTAATAAAAAATAGAAATAAATTATAAAAATTACCAAAAATGGTTTTAAAAATTATTTTAAATTATGAAAAATAATTTTTGACCAATTGGAATATTTTTCTTTAATATTTATAATTATTTAAATATTAAAGGTATTTAATTTATTTAATTAGTGTATTAAATAAATTAGAGAAAAATGATTTAATATTATGAAAAATAATTTTAAATAAGAATAATGTATTTAAAAATATTTTGAGTTATAAAATGTAACTTTTAATATTTTTGGAGAATTTTCATTAATAATTTAATATTAATGATATTATATTTATTTGATTATTAAATTAATTAAATAAGATAAAAATGATTTAAATGATTTAAAAATCATTTTAATTAAGAATAAAGTGTTAGAAAATATTTTAAATTATAAAATATAATTTTCAATATTTTTGGAGAATTTTCATTAATATATTAATATTAATGATGTTGGATTTATTTAATTATTATATTAAATAAAGGAATTAAAAATGATTTTATTGATTTAAAAATCATTTAAAAATGAGAAAAATGGTTTAAAAATATTTTAACTTATAATTAATGACTTTTAATATTTGGATAATAATTTCATTAATATTTATATATTAATGGTGATGATTTAAAAATGATTTTAATTATTTTAAAAATCATTTAAGTAGAATATTGATGATTTAAAAATATTTTAAGTTATTGATGATAACTTTAATATTTTGGAATATATGTTATTAACATGTTGATATTATTAAATATTAATAATGATAAGATTATTTGATAACTAAAATCATTTAAAATGATTTAAGTGTTTGATAAATTATTATAAATTATAATAATTGCTTGATAATTATTAAAAGCTTCCGAAAAATATTATTAATGATAACTGACTTATCTAAATTAATATTGAAGCTTAGAAACCGAATTTACTTGGCAATAAATGTGTTAATTGTCGAATAGGGTGACTAAAACACCGAGAATGGACCGAAGTCAAACCAGACCGAAATAGTTAAACTTGTTATGTGTTTATATAGGTTATAAACACTGATTTGACTGTGTGCCAATGTGCTTAGGAGAATTTTGACTGTGAATTCAGTGCTGTGTGATATAAATGTTAGTGCTAATTGTGAGACCTACATTATTGGTTATAGGTCTTTCGAAATCAGTTAAGTATATTGTGTAGCTGTAATCAGCGGAAGAGGCAAGTTCCCTAACTCAACCATGAGTTATTTCATTCAATTATTATTGGTGGATAATTATTGCTAATTATTCCACGTCCAGGGAATTATTGTTGTAATTAAATTATTGAATTAGAATATATATATATATATATATATATATATATATATATATATATATTCGTAGAATTACTGTTGTTGGATATTCATATCTGTAGAAGTTAGAATTTACAGTACAGATAATTCCTGTTGATTGTCAAATTATGTTGAGAAATGTCTTAGCCAATTATTCTGGTTAGACAAACATTTGTAAAAACTTGTTAGGTTTGAGAAGAGAAGCAAATAGAATTTGAAATCCCAGTATTTCGTTGTAAAATCAAACTTTTGATTCTAAGACTGAGAAGAACAACCTTTTATATAAAGGGAAAATTTTGTTGGTCGTGAATTCGGCCTTTGCGCGCGTTTTGAGTATTATGCATAATATAGGGTATAATAAGCTGATCACTTGTTGTACTTGCAGATGGTTATGATTTAATCTTTATGGTTATCTGATACACCTGAGTATTTATTAAAGTAAATCTTTGATATCTACCCGAGAAAAAAAATAAGTTCAAGATCTTGTGTGATCACTCAGTATAAATCTGGAGAAATATTTCATTCGTAGAATTGATTCTAGATTATTCATTAGAATATCGTAGAAACTTTGAAAGCGTTGTACTCTTTCATTAGTGAATTATTATGTTGTACAGAATGCGAGAAAATTTGTTATTGAATAACGATTTGTTCAGCTATTTCAAAGTTCCCCGAACTTTAGTTTCATTCTATCAAAATAGATAGTCTGTTGTTTTGAATCCTTATACATTTATTGTATGTATTAACTTGCGGGGCAAATTAGTTGCTCACCCTTGCTAAATAAAACTTTTCAGCTAGGGACGAAGTGGCAGGAGGTGCTGTGAAGGATAAAGGAAAAGGCGTTGTAATAAATTAATTATGATGAACATATTTATTATGTTGTATTTGTAAACCCTTTTTGTATATCTAAAGGGTATGTTTGTAAAGTTAAGGTTAGAGAACCTGGGTAATGTATTATTATTAAACTTTGATAAAATATTATGAATGTTACTATCTATATATATTATGGGTAGTTAAATGTTAATTATAGTGTGGATCGTGAACACCAAACTCGGGAGTCAGGTAACCGGGGTGTCACAGGTTGGTATCAGAGCTGTAGTGACCAAGGTGTCACCAGCTGGTAGTGGAGCTGTAGGTTATAAACCTTAAGTGGGGTGGGGAAAACCCTAGGATTATAACCATAGCGAGATAGAGAATACTCATTTAAAGTACTAAGTGAGGGATCGTTGAAGTGTATCGATAGTGAGATAATTAAATTCGTAGTGAGAGAAATTTGTACTAGTGAAGTACTAATCAAGTTGTTTAAAACTGATTGTAGGATGTCGGGAGAAGATGAAATGAGTACGGAGAAGCCAACGGCTGTCGCACCAAGGCCAGTAGCCGAGGTGCCAGCACAAAGCGAATCGGTTGAAGAAGTGGGGAAAGATGAACCAATGATTAATCTTGGGAGTGATCATGACGATTATCCTGAGATGTATCTAACTGGTGATGAGGAGGCGGTGTCTGAAGAAGCTAAGGTGGAACTAAAGAATAAGATCAAGGTTGGTGAACAAGATCAGCTATCTGTGGAAGTCCAGGAACTCTGAAGCAAGGTATTTCTTTTGGAGGAGTTGTGGAAGACGGAGCGGGCATTACGTGGAATGACTGAAGAACGGAACAAGCTGAAAGCGCAGGTGGAGAGAATGAAGGCTGAAGGTGGTGGATCATCTGAAGGAACCAGCAAAAAGGACAAAAAGAAAAGAAAGAGGAACAAAGACAGCGAAAACTCTGGAAATTTGAACCCGAAGAAAAAGAAAGCTTTTAACAAGTGTGGTAAAACTCACGTGGGGGAATGCATGATGTGGAAGAACGTTTGCTTCAACTGTAAGCAGGAATGACATATCTCTTTGCATTGTCCTAAACCGAATATGAGGAAGTGTTTTTCATGTGGGCAGACGGGTCATGGATTCAACAAGTATCCCAACAAGAAGAAGATTGGAGAAGGAAGTGGTCGGTAGACAACTTAGATATATGTAATCGTATCTTTTGGTAGAAGTTTCTGATATTAAGATATGTAATATCAAGAACGATGTTTGAACATATGGAAATATATGTTTGTATGAATAAAATCTTTATTTTCTATATGAATAAAAGATTAAAATGAAATTGTGTGTTCTTAAAACTCATACTTATGTGACATTCTTGACTCATAGTTATATGAAATGTTTATGAACCCCTCAGCGAACGGACACCAAAGGTCAGACTAGGGTAAGTTCGTAAACTCATATAAATGTGGCCAGGTTATGAACTCATAAGTGTGGTTTTATGAATTGAAAATAGTAATGTGTAATTGGAGAATGCCAACTTTTTGTGTAAAGTTGGGGTATTGCAACTTTTGTAAAGTTGTGTGCATTAACCCTTGTAGTATTTTAAAGGGATAGTTATATTTGTTAAGTACTATAGGTACTATGTGCTATTTGAATAAATATACGATTACTTGAGAATTATGTGTTGAATTCTTATTGTGTTAAGAATTTGTGTAAGATAAGAATATTAATATAAGATTTTCATTTAAATCAGATCATGCCGCCAAGACGACAGAATCGAAACCAAAGAGAAGAACAATCAGGGAATAACGAAGAAGGTCAAGTGGACCCGATGCAGAATTTTGTGGATATGCTGGCCCAAGCCATGGAAAATAGGTCTCCAGCCAAGGGAAGACCAAGGAATCAGCCAGCCGACAGATTGGCTAATTTTAAGGATTTTAAAGCGGTAGGACCGCCTGAATTCAAGGGGACTACGGATCCGATCGAAGCCCAAACTTGGGTAAAAGAGATGGAGAAAGCGTTCGTGATTGCGCGTGTGGCGGAAGAGCAAAAGATTGCTTTTGCAACATATCTAATGAAGGGAGAAGCCAATTATTGGTGGGAGACGAATCAAGCGAGAGCTGGTACAGCGGTGGTGACGTGGGCCAGATTTAAGGAATTGTTCTTTGAGAATTACTTCTCACCGAGTATGCAAGCTCGGATGAAAGTTAAGTTCTTGGAACTTAAGCAGGAGAATATGTCTGTTTCAGAGTATGCTGCTAAATTCAACTAATTGGCGCGATTTGCACCTCATCAGGTGGACACCGAAGCTAGAAAAGCAAGAAGATTTGAGAACGGATTGAAGCCGGGAATTTACAATAAAGTAGCGGTGCTGCAGATCAATACGTTTGCGGCTCTATTGGAGAAAGCATTAATTGCTAAAGGAGGAAGCGAGGCTGCATCTCGTTTCACCAGGAGAAGAAGAAGAATACCAGTGAGGGTGGAAGCAGCGGTGGTAGTAACCTAAACAAGAGGAAGTGGAGTGAGAATACCCAATCGGGTAGCAAAGCTGAAGGGAATAAGAAAGGAGGAGGGCCTTGTGCAAATTGTGGAAAGACTCATGCGGGAGTTTGTTTGAAGAAGAAGGGGTTTTGTTACAACTGTGGACAAGAGGGGCATATGTCGCCAAATTATCCCAGCCCGAAAAAGATCTAAGGTTGCTATGCGTGTGGATCGACTGATCATCTGGTGCGGAACTGTCAGAAGAAGAATGCAGAAAAAGAAAGTGCCAACAAGGAACCTGGTGGTGGAACCTTAGCGATTCGAGGACCTGCTCAGCCAGGAAGACCAACAGCCCGTACATTTAACATGACGGCGCTAGACGCAGTGGCTACTCAGGAGGTAGTAGCAGGTAATGATTTCGTATAGAAATTTAATTACGCGAGTATTATGATTTAAATAATTCTGTGAACTGTTATCTTTTATAGATTTAAGTCACAGGTTAGAATTTGAAACACAAAGTAATATTATGTTAATCAAAATAAATTGATGATACAACTTTAAAAGATTGTAAAGAATAAGAAAGAGGTGATTCCGAGGACGGAATCCTTTTAAGGAGGGGTGAATGTGATAACCCGGGATTTCGAATAATTAAAATTTTACGAATAATTTTTTTTATTTTATATTGACATTGACTGTTAATATTGTACTGGGAATTAGTGAGACAAGTCTCGAGAATTAGTCAATATGTGATTTGACTAAGAAAAAAGAGTAGAGTTATGCTTAACAACTTTAGAAAACCCTAATTTTCGGATAGGAATTCGATAGAAAATACAATTAAAATAATTGTATTGTTGATTATGTGTTTGTATTGTTAGAAATGTTGACCAATAGTTAACTGGATAGGGTTTATAATTAATAAACCTTAATAAGGGATTTAAAACCCTAATCTTAAATTTAAAAAATAATTTGTACAATTAAAAACCCTAATTTTAAAACCGAGAATTGTAAACCTTAATTCGGCAACCCTAATTTTTATTAGCATGCCTAAAGTGTTCATTAAACTTAAATATGATTAGAAATCTCTAATTATATTTTTGTATGGTAAATTTCTATTTTAGAAACCCTAATTTTTATTTTAGAAAATTTATTTTTTTAATTAAACCCTAAATTTGAAAATTTTGGGAGCTAGAATTTTTAAAACCTAAAGGGTTTAAATTCTAAACCCTAATCCAAACCCTAAACCCTAAGGGTTTGTGTATTAGACAAGAATGCCATTAGAATTAATTTATAAATGCCCTTTAGTGTAAATTAGTGAGCTAGCCTGCATATCTTGCCAAATCATGAGTTGGTGAACAACTATGCTGACTTAGGTGACAAAAATCTCAGCCAATTCAGCTCCATTTGACAGCCCATCTTGTATTCATTGCATCTAGAGCATTATATAAGAGATTTAGAGAGAGAAAATGAATAGAATTTGCTCATTTTGCTATAAGCTCTCACCAACTCTCTCTATCCACTAAACCCACAAAAATCTGTAGTATATCAGTCATAAATTCAGTCCCTTGATTAATCAGAAACATATTAGAGAATCAAGATCAAGATTTGGCAAGAAAAGGTATAACCGAAAGTTACAATTTTGATCTTTGTTGCTTAAGAAATTTTTTGTGTTTAAGTGTTTATTGTTGTGTTATAAGATGTTTTTAGTTGATCTATGTTGATCCATGAAGGATCCATAGCATCAAAATGCTTTAAAAGTGTGTTTTCCAAAATCTGTTCTTGAGTTAGAAAAGTGGTCTGACAAGAAATGTCAGTCGCCACAGATCCTTGCTCGTATAGGTTATATATTGTTTTAAACTTGATATTAGTAGCCTGTTATGTGTCCTTTAATCTGCAAAAGAAATTAGAGTCATTGCATGTCTAGATTTGAAGATATAATCGGTCAAAACCCGTTGACCGGGCTTGACCGAGTAAAAATCTGGGTCCATATCTGTCAAGATCTTTGAAGGTCCATATCTGTCAGGTTGTTTGTTGTTTGTTGATGTTGTTGTATACATGTTGTAGCCTGTAATAGCGAGTCCAAGTAACTGCCTTTATATTCCATATACATCAAATGTATTGGATTTTATGGATGGTCAAACTAGACCACCCGAACTGATTTTATGTTTCTGGGAAACCCAGAATCAGTATGAACAAGGATTTTGTCAGGGTTTGACCGAATTGTATCTTGTAGATCTGTTGTTGTTAAACTGATGTGTTTCTTTGTGAGTGTTCTATGACATACGGTCTATAATGGTAAACCTTTAACTCACATAAAACACGACCAGAACATGGATTAAAATGAAGTTGAAAGTGGCTGGTCGAATTTTCTAGGTTTCTGGAAAACCCAGAAACCGTCTGACAGCAACTTGGGAGGCTTTGATCTCCTTGTTGTGATGTTGTTTAACCAAATTTTCGATTAGGGATTGTAGTGTTACATGAGTACTACAATACCAAAGTTTTAGATAGCCCAGAACATGAGCAGATTGGAAGTTAAAGCCGGTCAAACATGACCCCTAGATCTGCAACCCCTATGCCTGTTCCAATGGGTATCATCCGAGAATTCTATGTGAATGCTGAAGACACAATGAGTGGTCTATCTGTGGTTCAAGGATTTCAAATAGATTACAGACCACCATCAATCAGAGAAATATTTAGGATAATTGACACACCACCAACTGGGTCTACTAATTGGGTAGAAGGTGCACATTTGGAAACGGATCTGGAAATAGTCATTACTAAGTTGAGCGTTCTAGGAACGAAGTGGACTTATAAGGCTAGCACGAATCAGCCTCGTATATTCCCAGCCTCAGCCTTGAATCGGTATGCTAAAGCATGGAATTTGTTCATATGTGCCAAGCTCGTTCCGTCGTCTCATCAGCATGAAATCACAGCTGAGAGGGCGATAATTCTATAGGGAATAATCAAAGGTAAATACATTGATGTGGGCCACCTGATTCATCAAAATATGTTGTGTTATCTGCGGGGAAGTACTACATGGAGTATCCCACACGCGTATGTTGTAGCTATGATGTGTGCCCATTAAGGATGCCATTGGGACAATGAACAAATGCAGAACCTGAGTTAAGATATCACTCACGCAACCATTGCAAAATTAGAGGATTGGGTAGGAGGTGCACCGCACCCGCGAGGAAAAGGCTTTATCATCCAGCCCACATTCTCAGAGCCACCACCACAGCCCTCTCAAATAGATGAAGTGGGCCCGTCAACTCAAGCAACTGCTGCCACTGGGAATCAACAGCTCCGAAGGTTAGAGTGAAAGGTCTACGCGATGTATGACAACTTCGTAACGTTTGCTACGGGTCTCACGAGGTCGTTGGCAGAGGCTTTTTCACAGCAAGGGACCATGGTTGAGTTGCCACAGTTCGGGACTGCCATGCCATATCCACCACTGGATTCACCACCCGATGAGGGTGGTGTAGCTGAGCATTAGGGGATTTTCTCTAACCTAATATCTCCTTTCATTGAGATAATGAATATTCTAAGTTTGGGGGTATTGGGGTTGTAGGGTAGAGTAGTGCATGTTTAGTTTATTGTTTCATGTTTAGTTTAAATTGTGCATGTTTTATGTGTTAAAGAATATTTGTATATTATTTTTCTATTTTTAGTCATTATTATTATGTGTGTTAGTTTATGTTTAGTTGCATTTGATGTTAAGTGCATGTCTCACAAATTCTAGCTTTATGGAAATTATGTCTAGATGATGATGAACTTGAATTTTGAAGGATTGTTGAATTTTATGGATAACTTAAGCTTAGCTATATTGTTTTACATGATATGATTCATGATGCTGTTTAAATGCTTTCGGTTTGCACTGCCGTGTTCACAGTTGCTTGTAGGCATAAGATTTATGTGTTGCATGGCTCGACAGAAAATGTGGTTGTAAAAAGAGAATTATGTGGAAAATGGACTTAGACTGTACAAAACCTTGACAATCAAACTTTGGGAACACATAGGTATGCTATATAAAAAAAGCTATCTTGAAACCTTCTTTAGCTAAATTATTGACTCTTTGGAAGGGGCGAGATGGAGCGTAAAATGCACTCGCTGTATAAAAAAGAAAACTAGCAATAAACACAGCAAAAAAGTGCGAAAATCGCCCTCGTGAGTAGTAATAAAGTAGTTAAGCCCATTGTTGAACCTTAGTTTGTTTTGATATGTTGGAACAGTCTTGGTTGCATAAGTATACATGAATCTTGATTTAGACTATAATTTTCTATATTGAGTAGTTTAGTATGTGTAATCTTTGCTTCAGTCAAGCTTTGGTGAAAACAACACACACACACAGCATTTCTATAGCATGTGTGGATTACTTGATGTATGATATTATGTCTATGGCTTAGTTTGAAGTTTCATTCTCGAATCTGGATAATTCGCTGAGGCATTTTGGACTAAAATTCTATTATAGCTGCAACAATGTGAGACTCATTTGTGTCATGATTTAGTTGCGTAGCGTTATAGTTGCATTTTCAGTGTTTATGTAGTATGTATTGCTTGAGGGCAAGAAATAGTTCAAGTTTGGGGTATTTGATAAGTGGGTTTTATACCTTCTTGTTGGATATCAATTCACGAGAACTATGCCCATCTCAAGTACATTTTAGTATGTTTTTAGTTGCATTTAGTGTTATTTTGCATTGCATATACTGAGAACTCCTATGTTGTGAAATTGCAGAAATGGCATAGCTTTGCGATGGTAGGTGGCAATGAGGCTAATGGAAGCAAGGCATGTGACAACCCGAGAAATTAGACAATTTATGAAAATTTTAAATGATTGATTTAAGGTTAAATAATAGACCTAGACAGAAAATAAGTGTATGCGTTTGATGTTATTAAGATTGAATTTTGAGGATTTCAAAATTCGGTGAAGGATATAGGTGAATTATTCAGGATTAAGGATTTATGTAAATATGCTCTGTGTATATGGTTAATGATGTGTTCAGAATGTGGTTAAGGGCCAAGGGTTGATCAGATAAATTATATCTGTGACAAACCCTAAGTTTATATTAAGAACGACAACGTTCAGTTAGAAAACTCTAACGTTTAATAAAAAAACCCTAGAAATCGGTTCTGGAAACCCTAGTTTCAGTTCCGGGAGTATGAAATCTTAAATCGGATATTGAAAACCCTAGATTGGGAATGCAATGTATGTACAAGGTTAAACGCCAATAATTTTAATTAATTAGGGAAAACCCTAATGAATTATCTAAAATCTTAATTGATTATTTGGAAACCCTAATACCAGATCTGAAAACCCTAATTTCAGATTCTGATAAATTGAAATTTAATCTGGAAATATAACGGAGAATTTTAATGCTTTAGTGCTATTAATTATAAATCTAATTAGGGTAAAGGTTAATTAATTAGCAAACCCTAATTTCCAATTTTTGGAACCCTAATTGTTCCGTCAGAAACCCTAATGCTCAATTATGCATTTAATTGCTAAAATTAGCAATGCTACTTAGGAAACCCTAATCCTAATTATTTCAATTTATGAGTAATTAGAAAACTCTAATCTAATTACAAATATTTAATTTCTACTTTAGAAAATTATTTTCTATTAGAAAAACCTAATTTGTGGTTTGAAAACCCTAATGACCATTTTGAACCCTAATTGTGCAGTGATGGATTTAATTGCTTAATTAGCAATGTTAATTAGGAAATATATATCCTAATTGTCAAGTTATTAGAAACCCTAATCTAATTAGGAAATCTAAATTTTTAAATTTTAAATATTATTTTTCTATTTAAAACCCTAAATGTGGTTTTGAGACCTAATGTACAATTTTGACCTTAAGTGCTTAATTAGCAATTTTAATTAGGATAAATTAGTCCTAATTAGAAAGATTGATTCATGATTAGGAGATTATGATATAATTAGGAGGCCCTAATTATAATTTAGAAATCACAATTTTCTATTTTCAAATTTAATTAGAAAATTTTTGAAAATCCAAGTTGCTAAATATTTGAGGGATAAAATATAAATCCTAAAGGGTTAAACCCTAAACCCTAAATGTCCAAACCCTAAACCCTAAGGGTTGCAACAATTGAGAAATCTAGAAATTTAAGGAAATGACAAAAATGCCCCTTTTGTGTATTATTTTAGGTTGCTTGAAAATCTTGCCAAGATATGGGTTTGGTGACCAACCCTAGATCTAACCTAGCCTAGCCATGTGCTAAAAAGCTCCAGCAAATTAACTCTTCTCAGCCACATACATTGCACATGTATTATTTATAGAATTAGAGAGAGAAAATATTACATTATTGCTCATTTACTCACAAATACTCATCCTTGACCCTCTCTCTCTCTAAAACCTTCGAAATGTAGTGCTAGATCAGTCACAATATCAAGCCCCACGTTTACTAAGAACAGATCATAAAGATCATATCCAAGGATCAAAGCCTAAAGAGGTATAAACCCTAAATTTTGAAATCTTCTGATTTGGTGTTAAAAGTTGTTGTTGAATAGTTAATGTTGTGTATTTAGGTGTCATTAGTGATCTGGGTTATTAAAACCCAGATCCATAACATTAAAGAGCTCGAATCTGACATTTTTAGAAATCTGGAAATTTGGAGAAATTTGAGTCTGACAGTCCTATGTCAGACCTCGTAGATCTTTGTGTGTTAGATGTTTAGTGTGTTTGATGTTATAGATCTATTCTATGCCATGAGATCTTTCATTTCCAACTTGAATCAAGTCCAGATCTTGTCTAGATCTTAAGTTATATGCAGTCAAACGTCGTTGACCGACGTTGACTGGCCAAGAATCTGGGTAAACCCAAAAACCCAGATTTCTGCCAACGTTTTTGCAGGCATTGATCTTGCTTTTGTTTTATGTTTTTGGTTGTGTTGTTTGTCGGGTGTTATAGACTGGTATCTGATCTATATATCCTAGTCATTAGAACAACCAGATCTGTAACAGGAACGTAGAAATATATGGTCAAACGGAGTTGACCACACTGCTTGATGAAGGTTTTCTGGAAAACCCAGATCTTCATCAGCCGAGTTTTTGTCAGAAATTGACCGGCTTTGATCTCTCAGTTGTGATGTTTTTAGGTTGATATAAGGTAATATAATTGTACCCTGTCATGTGTACTACATGTTGGAACTTTTAGATCATATAAACATGCTCTAGAATCAAAGTTACAGAGAATCAAAGGTGGTATCCTGTAACTGTTCTTCATTTATGGAAAAACCAGAAATGAAGAACAGCTCTGACAATGATTTCGGGAGCCCAGATCTTACTGCTATGTTGTTGTTTGGTCATGAAATGAGTTTGTAGTTGTAGTACTACATGAGTACTACAATATTAACCTCATAAGTTACCCAAAACGTATCAAGAACACGGCTTTAATGCTGGTCAAACTAGGTAGCTTAAGCTCTGACAGATCTTCTGGGTATTGGCCAAGAACACTCAAGAACACCATTAGCGACGGATTCGTCGCCAGAAACCCCTATAGCGACACTTAATTTCAGAAATTAATTTAAAATTAGAAAAAAAAATGATTTTTTATTATTAAAAATACAAAATAAATTCTGAAAAATTATTTTAAAGTCTGAAAAATAGTTTTTAACTATTTTGAGTATATTTTGAAAATATTTAATATTTTTGGAATATAAATGGTATTTATTTATTTAATTATAATATTAAATAAATTATTTAAAAATGATTTTAATTCATGAAAAATTATTTTATTGTATAAGAAAATATTTTAAGTTATTTTTGATGACTTTTAATATTTTGTGAGAAAATTCATTAATTAATCAATATTAATGATAATTAGTTTATTTAATAGATATATTAAATAAATTAAGGAAAAATGGAATTTATGATTTAAAAATCATATAAAAATGATTTAAGTGTTATAAAAATATTTTAAGTTATAAAATATAACTTTTGATATTTTGGCATGAAAATATTAATATTTTAATATTAATAGAAATTATCGGATAATAGATTTAATGGTTTAAAAATCATATAATAATGATTTTAAAGTATTAAAAATACTTTGATATATAATAATTATATTATAATATTATGTAATGATTTTTATTAATATTTTATATTAAATAAATATTAATGATTAAGGAATTATGTGGTATTTAATTTATTTAAATACGGTTTTAAGGATTGAAAAATGATAATAAATGGTAATAATTATCCGAAAATTATTACGAGCCTAGGAAAAATGTTTTGACTTCTTAGAAAATTATATGTGTTAATGGTTAAGTGTTTAGTCAGAGTTTAATTAAACTTAAACTCGATAAAAGTCCGACTAGACCGTCGGGATGTTAAAATTGTGTCGGTTGAAAGTCAAACTGAAATAGTTTGACCTAATACCAAGTCTTATGTGTTATAGACTGATAGGATTATGTGGTAATGTGTTTAGGTTATTCTGTGGATATAAATATAACAGTATTATACTGTGATGATATTATTCTAATATTGGAGATCTATATTACTAATATTAGGTCTTCGGGTAAAGCGTTATAAATTGCGTTGCGGTAATCAACGGTTCAGACAAGTTTTCTTTTACTTAACTCTAATAAGAGTAGTTTCTTCAAGCTTATGGTTAATCATTGCTAATTGCCATGAAAATTGTACTCTGTACATCTTGCATGTATAAGTCAGGTATGAAAGGTTGATCACCTTCATTACCAGTTGGTTCAGAAATGTTTGTTCATGTATAATACTTGTTCAGTCAAAAATATTTGTTCGTGCTAGTTCTCAATTATATTGATGAATTATAGCAAGCCATTATTCATACTCTTCAATCATGATATATCGTTATATTATTGTATAAAAACTTGTTGGGCAACTTTCATGCTCACCCTTGCTATATTATGATAAAACATTGCAGATAAGGCGAATACGTTCGGATACAGGAAACGATTAAAGCCAAGTTCATCTTGGGATATAAAGTGCATCTAGTTTGTAATAACGTATTTGATAAATATTGTTGTGTAATAGATATTTTATGAAATATGTAATAAGTTAAGGTTACTCGACCTTGGGGATAAGTGTGTTAAGTTTAATGTATAAACAATTTATGTTTATATCTTCCGCAAATAGTGATAGAAATAGTATACCGGATCCGAGGTGATTTGGGACCCGGATTTGGGACTATTACATGGCACGAGGAACAAGTGGAGATCAGGAATAGAACTGTGAGGAAGAAACAAGTGACAAGCAGTGGAGAAGCATGAAGCAGCAGCAGAGCACAAATTGCAGACTGCAGTAACCGAGCGGCCTCCCGGCTATAAGAGCTATGAAGCGCGCGCCCGCACCACACACCTGCAGAGCCAAGAAGCCAAGAAGCCAATCGCGTGCCCGCGCCATGATTACTAAGGGATCCCGCGCGGCCGCGCGCGTAGTTGACTGAAGCTGCTGACTTTATTATAATTTTTAAAATTGAAGTTTTTGAGTTGATATAAACAATTGTGGTTGGCACCAGACGTATCTATCTTTATTTTTTATGTATTTTTCATAATAGAGAACTAGGGTTTACACTTTGAGAGAATTCCAACGTGAAGCCAAGCATAGACTTATTATTTTTTACTTCTTCTTTGGATTTCAATCATTGTGGATGAACTACTTTTATGTTGCTGGATATTAGTGAGGATTTGAACGTCACGTTTGGATTATAATCAGTAATTGGGTTTGATCGATTCTATCTTTTCTCTTTCAGTTGTTTGTTTATTTTCCATGTATTGCTTTGATCCCATAATAGCTTTTGGTTAAGTAATGAACTAAATTCCATTATGGGATTCTAACGGATTTTAATACGTAGTCTAACTTATGGCTTGATTACTGGACTGTTTGTGTATCGTGAGGAATTTCTATCATGGTTGATTTGAATGCATGAATGATTGATCACAATTCATTTTATGCACTTGTATGGAGTTGAAAAATAACATGCCAGTATGGTTGTAATCATGATAGCATGCGTATATGGGGCTATTTTACTTAGCTTTGTATTTCGTGAACCAGATAGACATATACTGTTTTACCGTATGAGTTATATAAGGGATTGTGCTTAAATTCAATATTGCTGCAATTTCACATAGAAATATAATGAGATTGGTTTTATTGATGATTACATGATGTTTATTGTATGTGGATGTTATGTGAGTAGGTCATGATACATTGAAAAATGGTTATGTCTACATATGTGCTCTTGGCTAATTTCCTGTGATACGTGAATAGTCTTGCATAATGGTGGTAATTAGATGAACTATTAAATGAAGTTAGGATCCCATTATTTCTATATTTGAATTATTACTTTTATATTCATCTTTTAGTTATTATTTAAGTTTAGAGTAGTTTCCAACCATAAGCATTAGTTTGAGCATATAAAAATTATGATTTAGTTGATGCATAATAATTTAATATAGAATCCTTTCTCCGTGGATCGATACTCGACTTATTATGTATTGCTTGTTGACACGTGTTAGCTTGAATGAGTTAGAACTCTTTTTTTAGAACTAAAAAAGAGGCAACACAACGCTATGCGTAAATTATCCCCTAATAATAGGGCTGTTCATCTCAGGATTTAGAGTACAAGTCTGCACCAAAGTAAGTTTGGTTTGGATACGTTTCAAGGTAATTTGGAATTCAACGGTCATCAACTAAATATTAGTTGAATAAAAAAGGTAATAACATTATGCTATAGAATAAATCATATGTGAATCAACATTGTATACTAAGGTCATGCTTTAGGAATAATCTAAGAGTATAAACATTGATTAATTATAACATACCTTGCTTGAACAATATTCAGCCAAGGTTATTTAGAATTGAGTACTAAGCATGCATAACAAATAATAAATTGAACGATAAAACTTGTTCAACATTAGTATATTAGAATATATAAACTTGCATGTTAAATAACAAGTTAATGATTAGAGAAATTTGATCAACATAAGAATAAGGTTTCGAAAACTTGCATAAAACGAAACAAGTTAAAGACAAGAATAACTTGTCCAATATCAAAAGATAAGGTTTAAAAACTTTCAACATTTATAATCAAGACAGAGATAAAGAAATTTGCTTAAAAGTAACAAATTAAGGATAAGATACTTGCGTTAAAAGTACGAATTGAAAGAAGTTAAGAAACTTGCCTTGTGTATAGGATAAACCAAAATTATTTGATTCACAATATCTTAATCACATATCATTAGGATACAATTAGTCACTATAGATACTCTGTATACAAATAAGTACTTATTTCATGTATGACTTGATTTTTAATCACATAATCAAATTACATCAATAATATAATAACAAAACTCGTTAAGTATTAATAATGTGATAACCCGGGATTTCGAATAATTAAAATTTTACGAATAAATTTTTTTTATTTTATATTGACATTGACTGTTAATATTGTATTGTTGATTATGTGTTTGTATTGTTAGAAATGTTGACCAATAGTTGACTAGATGGGGTTTATAATTAATAAACCTTAATAAGGGATTTAAAACCCTAATCTTAAATTTAGAAAATAATTTGTACAATTAAAAACCCTAATTTTAAAACCGGGAATTGTAAACCCTAATTAGGCAACCCTAATTTTTATTAGCATGCCTAAAGTGTTCATTAAACTTAAATATGATTAGAAATCTCTAATTATATTTTTGTATGGTAAATTTTTATTTTAGAAACCCTAATTTTTATTTTAGAAAATTTATTTTTTTTAATTAAACCCTAAATTTGAAAATTTTGGGACCTAGAATTTTTAAAACCTAAAGGGTTTAAATTCTAAACCCTAATCCAAACCCTAAACCCTAAGGGTTTGTGTATTGGACAAGAATGCCATTAGAATTAATTTATAAATGCCCTTTAGTGTAAATTAGTGAGCTAGCTTGCATATCTTGCCAAATCATGAGTTGGTGAACAACTATGTTGACTTAGGTGACAAAAAATCTCAGCCAATTCAGCTCCATTTGACAGCCCATCTTGTATTCATTGCATCTAGAGCATTATATAAGAGATTTAGAGAGAGAAAATGAATAGAATTTGCTCATTTTGCTATAAGCTCTCACCAACTCTCTCTATCCACTAAACCCACGAAAATCTGTAGTAAATCAGTCATAAATTCAGTCCCTTGATTAATCAGAAACATATTAGAGAATCAAGATCAAGATTTGGCAAGAAAAGGTATAACCGAAAGTTACAATTTTGATCTTTGTTGCTTAAGAAATTTTTTGTGTTTAAGTGTTTATTGTTGTGTTATAAGATGTTTTTAGTTGATCTATGTTGATCCATGAAGGATCCATAGCATCAAAATGCTTTAAAAGTATGTTTTACAAAATCTGTTCTTGAGTTGGAAAAGTGGTCTGACAAGAAATGTCAGTCGCCACAGATCCTTGTTCGTATAGGTTATATGTTGTTTTAAACTTGATATTAGTAGCCTGTTATGTGTTCTTTAATCTGCAAAAGAAATCAGAGTCATTGCATGTCTGGATTTGAAGATATAATCGGTCAAAACCCGTTGATCGGGCTTGACCGAGTAAAAATCTGGGTTACCCAGAAAGTGAAAAACCGAACCTGACAAGATCTTTGAAGGTCCATATCTGTCAGGTTGTTTGTTGTTTGTTGATGTTGTTGTATACATGTTGTAGCCTGTAATAGCGAGTCCAAGTAACTGCCTTTATATTCCATATACATCAAATGTATTGGATTTTATGAATGGTCAAACTAGACCACCCGAACTAATTTTATGTTTCTGGGAAACCCAGAATCAGTATGAACAAGGATTTTGTCAGGGTTTGACCGAATTGTTTCTTGTAGATCTGTTGTTGTTAAACTGATGTGTTGCTTTGTGAGTGTTCTATGACATACGGTCTATAATGGTAAATCTTTAACTCACATAAAACACGACCAGAACATGGATTAAAATGAAGTTGAAAGTGGCTGGTCGAATTTTCTGGGTTTCTGGAAAACCCAGAAACCGTCTGACAGCAACTTGGGAGGCTTTGATCTCCTTGTTGTGATGTTGTTTAACCAAAGTATCGATTAGGGATTGTAGTGTTACATTAGTACTACAATACAGAAGTTTTAGATAGCCCAGAACATGAGCAGATTGGAAGTTAAAGTCGATCAAACATGACCCCTAGATCTGCCGGCTGTCAGTGTTCTTGAGCTCAAGAACACCTACAGCGACGCTTTGTGTAGCTAAAGGCCTATAGCGACGGTTTTAATTAATTTATTTTCTGAATATTCCGGAAATTAATAAAAAATAGAAATAAATTATAAAAATTACCAAAAATGGTTTTAAAAATTATTTTAAATTATGAAAAATAATTTTTGACCAATTGGAATATTTTTCTTTAATATTTATAATTATTTAAATATTAAAGGTATTTAATTTATTTAATTAGTGTATTAAATAAATTAGAGAAAAATGATTTAATATTATGAAAAATCATTTTAAATAAGAATAATGTATTTAAAAATATTTTGAGTTATAAAATGTAACTTTTAATATTTTTGGAGAATTTTCATTAATAATTTAATATTAATGATATTATATTTATTTGATTATTAAATTAAATAAATAAGATAAAAATGATTTAAATGATTTAAAAATCATTTTAATTAAGAATAAAGTGTTAGAAAATATTTTAAATTATAAAATATAATTTTCAATATTTTTGGAGAATTTTAATTAATAAATTAATATTAATGATGTTGGATTTATTTAATTATTATATTAAATAAAGGAATTAAAAATGATTTTATTGATTTAAAAATCATTTAAAAATGAGAAAAATGGTTTAAAAATATTTTAAGTTATAATTAATGACTTTTAATATTTGGATAATAATTTCATTAATATTTATATATTAATGGTGATGATTTAAAAATGATTTTAATTATTTTAAAAATCATTTAAGTAGAATATTGATGATTTAAAAATATTTTAAGTTATTGATGATAACTTTAATATTTTGGAATATATGTTATTAACATGTTGGTATTATTAAATATTAATAATGATAAGATTATTTGATAACTAAAATCATTTAAAATGATTTAAGTGTTTGATAAATTATTATAAATTATAATAATTGCTTGATAATTATTAAAAGCTTCCGAAATATATTATTAATGATAACTGACTTATCTAAATTAATATTGAAGCTTAGAAACCGAATTTACTTGGCAATAAATTTGTTAATTGTCGAATAGGGTGACTAAAACACCGAGAATGGACCGAAGTCCAACCAGACCGAAATAGTTAAACTTGTTATGTGTTTATATAGGTTATAAACACTGATTTGACTGTGTGCCAATGTGCTTAGGAGAATTTTGACTGTGAATTCAATGATGTGTGATATATATGTTTGTGCTAATTGTGAGACCTACATTATTGGTTATAGGTCTTTCGAAATCAGATAAGTATATTGTGTAGCTGTAATCAGCGGAGGAGGCAAGTTCCCTAACTCAACCTTGAGTTATTTCATTCAATTATTATTGGTGGATAATTATTGCTAATTATGCCGCGTCCAGGGAATTATTGTTGTAATTAAATTATTGAATTAGAATATATATATATTCGTAGAATTACTGTTGTTGGATATTCATATCTGTAGAAGTTAGAATTGACACTACAGATAATTCCTGTTGATTGTCAAATTATGTTGAGAAATATCTTAGCCAATTATTCTTGTTAGACAAACATTTGTAAAAACTTGTTAGGTTTGAGAAGAGAAACAAATAGAATTTGAAATCCCAGTATTTTGTTGTAAAATCAAACTTTTGATTCTAAGACTGAGAAGAACAACCTTTTATATAAAGGGAACATTTTGTTGGTCGTGAATTCGACCTTTGCGCGCGTTTTGAGTATTATGCATAATATAGGGTATAATAAGTTGATCACTTGTTGTACTTGCAGAGCGGTATGATTTAATCTTTATGGTTATCTGATACACCTGAGTATTTATCAAAGTAAATCTTTGATATCTACTCAAGAAAAAAAATAAGTTCAAGATCTTGTGTGATCACTCAGTATAAATCTGGAGAAATATTTCATTCGTAGAATTGATTCTAGATTATTCATTAGAATACCGTAGAAACTTTGAAAGCGTTGTACTCTTTCATTAGTGAATTATTATGTTGTATAGAATACGAGAAAATTTGTTATTGAATAACGATTTGTTCAGCTATTTCAAAGTTCCCCGAACTTTGGTTTCATTCTATCAAAATAGATAGTCTGTTGTTTTGAATCCCTATACATTTATTGTATGTATTAACTTGCGGGGCAAATTAGTTGCTCACCCTTGCTAAATAAAACTTTTCAGCTAGGGACGAAGTGGCAGGAGGTGCTGTGAAGGATAAAGGCAAAAGCGTTGTAATAAATTAATTATGATGAACATATTTATTATGTTGTATTTGTAAACCCTTTTTGTATATCTAAAGGGTATGTTTGTAAAGTTAAGGTTAGAGAACCTAGGTAATGTATTATTATTAAACTCTGATAAAATATTATGAATGTTACTATCTATATATATTATGGGTAATTAAATGTTAATTATAGTGTGGATCGTGAACACCAAACTCGGGAGTCAGGTAACCCGGATTTGGGGGTGTCACAAATAATATGCTCATTTATAGCACTATAATACCACAACAACAAAATTACATTTTTAATAGTTATGATATTGCATTATATCAGCATTTATAGAATTCGTACAAAATAAAAATCATTCTTGGCCCTACTTCTAACCAGTGTTGCGGCGCCACAGGTTGTAATATGGGCGGCGCTGCCGCGCGAAGCCCAGGCCATGGGCCAGCGCTGTAGTGCGAAAGTCGGGGCTGCGACACTGATTTTGGCGCTAAGGCGCCGACCTTACAGAACCGAGCACGAAGAACAGAACAAAGCTAATTTCTATCTGTTTAAGAGTTTCTAGCAATTAAATTGACACGTATAACTTACGTAAATTACACATAACCTTTACCCATCATACATATACCAATTTAAAACAACTAAACAACAATTTTAGAAAAAATAAATCCTTGAGTGCCATGTTTTCAACCAAAACTCCATTTTTTGACAAAACTAACACTATAATCCCAATTATACACCAACTTAGTCCATTCTAACTATATTCTCTTCATTTCTTACCAAATTAATATATTCAAGGTTCAATTTCACAATTAGTTCACAAACAAATAATTACAGACAATTACATTATATCAATATTGGTACTTTTACCAGCCATTTTCATACATATATGTACTGTAAATAATTTTCTTCCTTTTTAAACGAAACTAGCATACAATTCCTTATCTAAACATAAACTCTAGCATTACAATTACTTACAATTGTAGTAATTCAGTTTATAGCACAATTCAAGAGAATTTGGATTTCACAGAGGACAGAAAAGGCATCACGTAAAATATATTAAATATATATGTATATATAATATTAAGGTTATGGGAAAAATACCTTTTGTCGCTTTGAAAATCCTTGCTAACCTCTGAGAATCGTAACTTCACTGACCTTCTCTCCTCTCAACTCAGTCCAGACTCTCTCAAATTTCTCTTTGAAACATTTTTTTTTCTTTCTTGTCATAGGTTTAAACCAAATTACTAGAATGCATAAACAAAACTAACTAATAACCAAACGTAAAATAAAAGAAACTGATATGACCATAATAAGCCTAATAACTAATATAAGTTATAAAATATAACGTATAGATTATAAATATATTATATTTATTATTTTATTTACTTTATTTATTTTATTTATATTATTTAAAATTCAAAAATCATAAATCCAAAAGCCATTCGGCTCTGTTTGGTAAAACTCTTTAAAAATTAAAGACTTAATATCTTTAAGCCTTATTTGGCAAAACTAAATTAAAATCCTTTAATTAATTTTAATAACTCATTTATAGTATAGTTTATGGTCACACTTTATTTAATTAAATTTTCATACTTAATTTAATTAATTCTAATAACAATTTATTGAATAAATTTACCACATAAATCAATACAACAAAATTATAATCTTTTTTATAATTATAATTTTATTTAATAAATTAACACATCATTTTAATTACAACGTCAATTTAAAAAATTATTATAATAATTTATTTAATCATTATAAACTCTCTAACTTAATTATTAAATTAAATTAGAATGTTATTTCATAATAATTAATTTCCTTAACTCCTTAATTATCTATTTAACAAATAATTAACCAAATCAAATCAAATTAGATCAATTTAAACAAAAAATTATTCAACAATAAACACATCCATTAGATATTTATATAATTTAATAAATATTTAAAAATTATAATTAAAATTATGGATTGTTACAGTTGGAACTAACTGTCCTGGGGTTATCTCCGGGGTTGGAAACTGATTTCTCGGGGTTATCTCCGGGGTTGGAAACTGGATCTCCCCGGGCTATCTCTGGTGTTGGAATTGATGTTGTGGTCCTGAAGGGTTATCTTTTAAGTGTGAAAAATACGATTTTGTTCTCCTGCATAGTTAGTAATAGGAAAAAGAAATTTCGAGTGTCTACAATTCTTATATAACACATATACATTATACATATTACATTGAATACATATTACATACTTTAATAATTTATACATTTGTAATTATGTATAAAAATCATTTCACTAATTATGGAAGTATTCCTTAATAAAGTTTACACTTTTAGTAATATTTATTAATTATGTATACACCTCCACCCCCACCATCAACCCCCCCCCCCCCAAAAAAAAATAATATTTATATATTATGTATACACTCCCACCCTGCGTACCCCCCCCCACTCCACCCACCAACCCCCGCCCACCCCTACCCCCCAAATAATATTTATTGATTATATATACACTCTAAAAAAATAATTAGTGATTATTGTAATAAAATTCTCAATAATTTCATTAATTTTAATTTACATAATAATTATTAATGTAAATTTTACAAAATTAATGTTTTTAATACTCAAATTAGTCACATCAATTAAAATTTGAAGTTTCAAACTTGGGTCTAAAAAAATTAAAATAAGACTTTTTTAGTATAACATAAATTAAGATTTTAGTAAAACTGTAATTTGAAAAATAGGTCTACCTGGATTCAACCCATAATAATTTAAATCCAAACCACATAACCCATATTAAATATAGATAATGTTAACGCCAAGATCCGTCCACGCACTTCAATTAACAAAACGCGTCCAATCCTGCACAAAAATAAGTAAACATCGAAAGCTTGACGACTTGTGTCGCCGGGGGATAGCTCCGTTATGAGAATTAGTACAGGTTGATATAAGGTTAACAATGGAGGCTTAACGCTTTAGTGCTGGAAAGTAATAAATTGCATGTACCTTAAAATAAGATATAAGCCTGGTATTTATAGTGTTCTCACCATCTTCACGAAATCCTTCTCCGAATCGGATTAAGATCATTTCCAAAACAACCATTCATTAATAGGATTGCACCGAATCTTTTAGAAATAAGGAAGTGGATTAACAATCCAACACCTCCTTCCATATCTAGAGTCCAAATAGAATTAGGATCCTTAATACACAAATCCCCGTCCACCAAAACACTCTTTGGCCCAAGCCCACCTAACACCATAAGGTTGCCGGCTCATTATAACCCAGAGACCCAAATAACCTTGGCCCAACAGGTAATATGGTTTTGGGTCCAAAACTAACCCAAACATATTTTTTGTAATCCAAAATCAACCAAAATCTATTGTTTGCCATGTTTACAAATACAATTTGAAATCTAGCCCAATCAATAGTCAAGAGAAGCTATGTTATTTTTGTTTTGTTTTAGTTATTGTTTTTATTTCTTTTGGGGTTTTCCTATTTTATTCTATGTCGTATTTTGTTTTGTTTAACCTCTTTTTGTAAAGGAGGACCACTATCATTTATGTAATAACCCGATATTTTGCATATAAATAAATAATAAATTTTGCATATAATTTTTTTTTTATTATTTTAATAATGAGAATATGTGTCTGATAAATTTAAATATATTTATTACCTATAAATAATTTTATAATTATTAATCACTACAAATTATATTGTTATAGTAATTAATTTTTGTAAGCAGAAATGTTTTTATTAATTATTTTTCCATTAAAACATGATTTTATATTATTTAAATAATATATGAAATGATTATTAGAATTATTAGAATTATTATTTTATTATATGAATTTTATTACAGATTATTAAGTTAATTATTTTGTGAATAAATTTTTAATTTTTTCAAAATAATTTTTTTTGAATATTATGGTGTGGATTTGATATAATGTTATTGTTGTGGATAGTATTTAAAAATTTTGCAAAGTATGCAAGTTGTTATATAATATTCGATTGGTCGGAGAATATTTTTTTTGTCGGGGAATATCTGTACGACGGTACAATCATTGATGGACTCCACAATGAAATTATTGTCGGAATAAGAAAACGACAAAAATATTTTTATGAAATAACGGCGGAAGTTTTACCATTAATACTGTTGAACTACTCGGTAGTAAAAGTACAGTAATACGTGTGGTTGCATAGTAGCACACAATATTAATTATTGATGCTTATGTGATAAGTCACTCAGTTTTATTTTATTGGTATTATTAATGTAATAAAACAGAATATTTTTATAAAGTTATTCTATAAATAGAATATATTATATTCTATTATGCATAGTGTCTGCATAGTATTTTGCATAGTAAAATCTTTTTATATAAAATCGAATACTTTTATAAAGTTATTCTATAAATAGAATATATTATATTTTATTATGCATAGTATTGCATAGTGCATGCATAGTGTTTTGCATAGTAAAATCTTTTTATATAAAACAGAATACTTTTAAAAATTTATCTGTTTTATTAGACAATAATTAGAATATATTATATTTTATTAGGTATAGTGTTTGCATAGTGCTTGCATAGTATTTGCATAGTAAAATCTTTTATAAAGTTATCCGTTTTATTAGATTATAAATAGAATATATTATATTTTATTTAAAAGATTTTGCTTTAAATATGGACCGTCAGATTAAAGTAAATCAATCTGGACCGTTCGTGAGTTAGTTACTATGAAGTCCATTTTTCTATAAATAGAAGCTCATTCCTTCATTATTTCTTACGAATTCACTAAAACTCTAGAGAGATAAACTATAGAGAGAAAGAAGAAAAGTATTCTGCTACTTCACTACTCATATATCCAGTACTCTTCTTCTTAAGGTAGGAAATATTATTTGTTGTACTCATAAGGGGTATTCTTTCTTTCTTATTCATGAAGAGAACTTCTGTTATTCCATTCTTTATTATTCTGTTGGAATAAGATGTATACGCGGAATACCCTATACTTGGTGAAATTCTTCTATTATTTCATTCTTTATTATTTTGTTGGAATATCTTGTCTGTGCGTTTTACGTCGGACCTGGTTCCGTCTTTATTATTATTCTGTTGGAATATCCTGTCTGTGCGTTTTACGCTGGCCCTAGTTTCGTCTTTATTGGTATTCTATTGGAATAACCTGTCTATGCGAAGTTTCGCATGCATGGTAATTTCTGTTATTATTCCGCTCTTCATTATTCTGTTGGAACATCATGTCTGTGTTTTACGCATGACCTGGTTCCGTAAATTATTATTCTGTTGGAATAACCTGTCTATACGAAGTACCGCATGCATGGTGATTTCTTTTGTTATTCCATTCTTTATTATACTCAGTTGGTTAAAACTTTGACTTCTATACTCCATGAAATTAGTGGAATATCCTTGATATTTGCGCTTCATCCAGTATCTTTTAATGGAAATATAATGCATATTACTCTACAAAGCAGTATCATGTTGACAATTTGGACGTTATTAGTTCCTGGATAAATTAATTCTTGAACTTGTTTTATTAAATTCTTATATCATTGTCATCATCCTCATGCTTATATTTTGTTGAAAGTCATCTGTGGCCTATAGTGCATAGAACGACTTGGTATGATTATGACTAGGGATTATTCGGTGTAATCATGACCGTAATGTTACAAATGATGTGGAAAAAGTCCTCATTGGCCCGTAGTGCATTGATGGACAGTTTTTGGTATGATTATGGCTATGGATTCTCTTCGGCCAAGGGTGAAAAGATGAATTGTTTTATGGCATGATCAGGACCATTAATGAATACACAAATATTCTTAGCCCGTAGTGCATGGATAATTGTGGTCGTGATACTAAAGAATATCCTTAGCCGTAGTGCAGGGGTTATTCGATGATGTGAATTATTTATTAAGCTGAATCTCAGCGATAAAAGTCATGAAAAACCTTTTAAATCATAGAAGATGGTAGATTTTATTCTCTACTTGACTCTTCTAATGGATTGCTTGTTTCCGCTACAGTTAAACTTGATGTTTGTTATATTGTATCAGTTTAACACTGTTTAAGGCTAATGATAATTTATTATGCATTATCTTAGTCATAATATTTCTTACTAGGCTAGTTGAGCTGACCCTTTCTTTCACTGTTCTCTTCAGTAAATGAGAACGTAGCTGGGATGAGTCGGGGAACGGGGTGATGGTCCGAATGATAGTATTAGCTAGTAGTCCTCACTATTCTGTTAAATAATGAGACAATAAATGTAATGAGGACTTATTCTGAGAGTGGATATTGTCTAGAAGACAGTATTTCTATTTAAACTCACAGCTCTCTTGTTGTATAATTAAGATTGTATTTATATTATGTACCATGTATTTGGCGACTCAGAATAGGTGATGTATACCTATTTTGGGGGCGTCACAATTGGCATCCAAACTTAGGGATATGATCCCTGGCTAGGATGTGAGAATAGAACTAGGAGGGGAGAGACGGGGAATTCCTTCACTAGTATGACCCACCTAAGTTTATTTGGTATTTAATTGCTCGATCAGGATATAGGGATAATATGTTACATGTCAATTAACTCTTGTTTTGTGGCAGTATTTGAAAATGACATCCGAGAATGTTGAGAATAGCAATGGAGCTCATGAGACCGTGGAGGCACCTCTAATCACCAACTAAGATAATTTGATTAGAGATATCCATGTGGTGATTGAGGAATTAAAAGTTGCACTCAAGCTAGTCGCAAAGGTAGCAACTGAGAGTGAGGAAGAAGAGGAACCTGAGGAGGATTTATTAGAAGAACTTATTGATCAAAATGTAGAATTGCAAAATCGTATTCATGAGTTAGAAGAGCGGGCTGAAGAACGGAAGGCGGTCGTGGAACAAAGGAATGTAACAATTCAAAATTGTATTACCCGATGTGCGATAGCTGAACAGGAGCGCTCTTTGGCAGAGTATACTATATTAAAGCTGGAATCTGAGAATTCAAATGTCAAGGAGTAGCTGTAAGAAGAAACAATTGAACGAGTGAGAATGAAAGATGCATGGGTAAAAGCCACACGACGCGTTGATATGGTGGAAAGAGAAGTCCGATCCAAGAAAGCTAAAATATATGATATGTATTTCTCTTTTTTGACAGTAATTGGGAGAACCCAGCATCGATTTTTGAATTACCCTATACATTGCGGTCAACCCGAATTCGATATGGATCGAAGGTTAATGATTCAGATCATGGAGCAGGAGTATGACGAAGCAGTTGAGGGTGGAATATGCCCTATAGCGAAAGTCAATTCCAGTGGTAATTATGACACCAAAGACTATCCCGAACAAGTCAAATTTGGTCGTTTAAGGGAGAGAGTTTTTCGTGACGAGGAATCGAACGAAGTTATCACGGGTTAGTTAATCATAAGCTCTTGTGAAGTCTATACCTTATTAGATACCGGTTCTACCCATTCTTTTATCTCTCTTGCTTGTGCTCAACGTTTAAATTTGACTTCGGAGAAATTAGACTTTGACTTATTGGTTGAAACTTCGATAGTAGAAACATTCATTACCTCCAATATTTATAAATCTTATTTAATTCAAATTGACACTTTCACGTTATGTGCCAATCTTATCTCTTTGAAAATTCTTACCTTCGATGTGATTTTAGGAATCAATTGGTTAACTACTCATCATGTTCTTCGTAAGGTTGTTATCTTTCATATTCCTAACCAACCTGTTATGCGAATTCAAGCAACCAAACCACTAAAGTCAATTATTTTCATATCAAGCAATAAGTAAAGAGCCCTGGTCCTTTCGTTGTTGACTTTCTTATGTGGAATGCACCGAAGCCAGAATTTTTGCAGGGGATGTCGTGAATGACGATGGCAAGTTGATAGGTATCAATGTGATGTACTATCCAAGTCTTGGATGAGGGTCACAGTTTTGAATGATATTTTTATTGTTAATAAATTTCTTATGTATTCTTGAAGACTTCTTAGCCTACCCCTAGATCGTGAAATCAAATTTTGTATTGACCCCAGTACAAAACCCATTTATAAAACCCTCAAATATTTCTTCAACTAAAACGAACGTATAACGTGCCAAAGACGTTGGCTTGAGCTGTTGAAGATTACGATCGTACCATTCACTACCATCGTGGGAAAGCGAACGTGGTAGCTGACGCGTTGAGTAGAATATCGTATGCGTTTACGAGTGCAATTTTGTTAACACAAAGGCCCATTTCGTATGACTTACAAATGATGAAGATAGAGTAAAGACTCTAGAAAACCAAGTGAAGATAACGAATATACGAGTAGAATCGACTTTAATCAATAAAATTAAAGCCGCTCAAGCTATACACCTGGAGCTGATAAATATGAAGAAGAAGGTTCAAGAGGGCGTTATTCTAGAAGCAAGAATCGACAAAGAGAGGAAATCTCAACCCTCGATTTAATTGGCCCATTTAAAAGTCTCGATCGAGTAGGAACTGTGGCCTATAGACTCGTTTTACCGCCAAGTATGTTGCGTGTTCAGAACGTTTTTTTTATGTATCGATGTTACGTAAATATGTGGGTGACCCGAACCACATTATTAAATTAGAACTAGACGAGATAGCAGAAGATTTAACGTATGAGGAGATACGTATTAAAATCTTGGATAAGAAGTATCGTATTCAACACTCAAATGTTATACCCCAAGATTTAGAATCTGAAATGAAGTTAAGGTATCCTTACCTCTTCGGCATACCAGGTACGTACGTAAATTTCGAGGGCGAAATTTCATAAGGAGAGAAGATTGTGAGACCCCGGATTTTATGAATAAATATTTAATTTTCTCGAAATAATTTGTTTTGAATATTATGGTGTGGATTTGATATAATGTTATAGTTTTGGGTAGTATTTATAAATTTTGCAAAGTATGCAAGTTATTATATAATATTCGATTGGTAGGAGAATATTCTTTTTGTCGGGAAATATCCGTATGACGGTACAATCATTGGTGGACCCCACAACGAAATTATTGTCGGATTGAGAAAATGACAAAAATATATATTTTTATAAAATAACGGCGGAAGTTTTACCATTAATATTGTTGAACTACTCGGTAGTAAAAGTACAGTAATACGCGTGGTTGCATAGTAGCACAAGATATTGATTATTGATGCTTATGTGATAAGTCACTCGGTTTTGTTTTATTGGTATTATTAATGTAATAAAACAGAATACTTTTATAAAGTTATTCTATAAATAGAATATATTATATTCTATTATGCATAGTGTTGCATAGTGTCAGCATAGTGTTTTGCATAGTAAAATCTTTTTATATAAAACAGAATACTTTTATAAAGTTATTCTATAAATAGAATATATTATAGTTTATTATGCATAGTGTTGCATAGTGTTGCATAGTGCCTGCATAGTGCATGCATAATGTTTTGCATAGTAAAATCTTTTTATATAAAACAGAATACTTTTATAAAGTTATCTGTTTTATTAGACAATAATTAGAATATATTATATTTTATTATGCATAGTATTTGCATAGTGCCTGTATAGTATTTGTATAGTAAAATCTTTTATAAAGTTATTCGTTTTATTAAAATATAAATAGAATAAATTATATTTTATTTAAAAGATTTTGTTTTAAATATGGACCGTCAGATTAAAGTAAATCAATCTGGACCGTTCAAGAGTTAGGTACTATGTAGTCCATTTTTCTATAAATAGAAGCTCATTCCTTCATTATTTCTTACGAATTCACTGAAACTCTAGAGAGATAAACTATAGAGAGAAACAAGAAAAGTATTCTGCTACTTCACTACTCGTATATTCAGTACTCTTCTTCTTAAGGTAGGGAATATTATATGTTGTACTCATAAGGGGTATTCTTTCTTTCTTATTCATGAAGAGAACTTATGTTATTCCATTCTTTATTATTCTGTTAGAATAACCTGTATACGCGAAATACCCTATACTTGGTGAAATACTTTCGTTATTCCATTCTTTATTATTCTGTTGGAATATCCTGTCTGTGCGTTTTACGCCGGACCTGGTTCCGTCTTTATTATTATTTTGTTGGAATATCATGTCTGTGCGTTTTACGCTGGACCTGGTTCCGTCTTTATTGATATTCTATTGGAATAACCTGTCTATACCAAGTACCGCATGCATGGTGATTTCTGTTATTATTCTGTTCTTTATTGTTCTGTTGGAACATCCTATCTGTCCTTTACGCATGACCTGGTTCCGTTAATTATTATTCTGTTGGAATAACCTGTCTATGCGAAGTACCGCATGCATGGTGATTTCTTTTCTTATTCCATTAGTTATTATACTCAGTTGGTTAAAACTTTGACTTCTATACTCCATGAAATTAGTGGAATATCCTTGATATTTGCGCTTCATCCAGTATCTTTTCATGGAAATATTCTTCTGAGCATTCTTGAATTTTACTCTATAAAGCAGTATCATGTTTACAATTTGGACGTTATTAGTTCCTGGATACATTAATTCTTGAACTTGTTTTATTGAATTCTTATATCATTGTCATAATCCTTATGCTTTAAATTTCTTGAAAGCCATATGTGGCATTTAGTGCATAGATGGACTTGGTATGATTATGACCAGGGATTATTCGGTGTAATCATGACCGTAATGTTACAAATGATGTGGAAAAAGTCCTCATTGGCCCGTAGTGCATTGATGGACAGTTTTTGGTATGATTATGGCTATGGATTCTCTTCGGCCAAGGGTGCAAAGATGAATTGTTTTATGGCATGATAAGGACCATTAATGAATACACAAATATTATTGGCTCGTAGTACATGGATAATTGTGGTCGTGATACTAAAGAATATCATTGGCCGTAGTGCAGGGGTGATTCGATGATGTAGATTATTTATTAAGCTGAGTCTCAGCGATAAAAGTCATGAAAAACCTTTTAAATCATAGAATATAGTAGATTTTATTCTCTCCTTGACTCTTATAATGGATTGCTTGTTTCCGCTATAGTTAAACTTGATGTTTGTTATATTGTACCAGTTTAACACTGTTTAAGGCTAATGATAATTTATTCTGCATTATCTTAGTCATAATATTTCTTACTGGGCTAGTTGTGCTGACCCTTTCTTTCACTGTTCTCTTCAGGAAATGAGAACGTAGCTGGGATGAGTCGGGGAACAGAGTGTTGGTCCGGATGATAGTATTAGCTAGTAGTCCTCACTATTCTGTTAAATAGTGTGATAATAAATGTAATGAGGACTTATTCTGATAGTGGATATTGTCTAGAAGACAGTATTTCTATTTAAACTCACAGCTCTCTTGTTGTATAATTAAGATTGTATTTATATTATGTACCATGTATTTGGCGACTCAGAATAGGTGATGTATACCTATTTTGGGGGCGTCACAATTGGTATCCAAGCTTAGGGATATGATCCCTGGCTAGGATGTGAGAATAGAACTAGGAGGGGAGACACGGAGTATTCCTTCACTAATATGACCTACCTAAGTTTATTTGGTATTTAATTGCTCGGTCAGAATATAGGGATAATATGTTACATGCCAATTAACCCTTGTTTTATGACAGTATTTGAAAATAACATCCGAGAATGTTTAGTATAGCAATGGAGCACATGAGACCGTGGAGGCACCTCTAATCACCAACCAAGATAATGTGATTAGAGATATCCATGTGTAGACGGATAATGGTGGGCCAAATATGGTAAATTATGGCATACCCCTAATATCGTGTTATTAAACCCTAATTGTTAAACTCGATTATGAGTTTTAGACAGAGTAGTAATTGTGTTATATGAATTTTGTTGTGTATTATTAGATTTAATGTTAATTAGAGAAAACCCTAATTAATATTTGAAAACCCTAATTAAAATATTTAAAACCCTAATTTGCTAAAATTAGAAACCCTAATTACTGTTTAAGTAAATTATAATAATAATTAGGAAACCCCAATTGTTAATTTGGGAACCCTAATGATATTAAGGAACCCTAATTTAAAAATTATAATTTTCTATTAAAAACCCTAATTTCTATTAAAAACTCTAATTTTAAATTAGTGTGTTTAGATTAAAATTTTATTACACTTAAATTTTTAATTGTCCAAACCCTAGTAATTATTTGGGAAACTTTAAGATGTAAAATCTGGTGAATAAATCCTAGATTCAAGCACCTTGGACAAGAATACCCTTGATATTAAAATGAAATTACTAAAATACCCTTTTTGTCCAATTTGGTGTATTATTGTTGGGAGATCTTATCAAATCTATAGCCACCCTAGTCTACACTACCTAGTTGTGAGCTACAACACCAGCACATCGGCTACTAACAGCCAAGTTCATTGCATCAGTTGGTATACATGATTCAAGAGAGAGAAAAGCAAAACAAAGCTCATTTATGCAATCCACTTTTAGCCATTCTGTCTTAAGCTCAAACCCACGAAATTTCCTTGTTAGTTCAGTCACAAATCAAGCCCCATGAACACCAATATCAAATCAGAACCATAGAAATCAGAATCGGAGCATAAAGGTGCAAATCCTAAAAATTCGAAAATCTTTTGACTTTATGTTAGATGTAATTTTTTTGTATTAAATATGTTGTATGGGGTGTTAATCAATGATCTGGGTTGCTAGATGTTAAACCCATAACATCTAGAGGCTTGGATTTGATGATTTTCCAAATCTGGAAATTTTTGAAAATGAGGGTCTGACAGTGAATGTCAGGTCCCATAGATCTCAATCTGTTATGAGTTTTTGTGTTTTTAAACTTTGTACTTGTACTCTGTCAGGAGATCTTGAATCTGGAACTTGAATCAAGTTCATAGCTGTTTTAGATTAAAAGATATTTGTGGTCAAAGTAAGTTGACCGATCAGAAATTCTGAGTTTCTGGGCAACCTAGAAAACAAGAATTTCTGACAGTCATTTTTAGAGCTTCTGTTCTTGCTGATCCGTTATATATGGACATGTTCTTGTTATATACTTGTAGACTGATATGAGTACTACATATATATGTTTTTATATTACCCAAATACGTAACAGAATCGAAATAAGAGTTGGTCAAACTTGGGTTAACGAAATTGCTCAAGAACATTTCTGGAAAACCAAGAAATGTTCAAGAACAGTTTCGGGAGGGTACTTTGACCGGCCTGTAGATCTTGATTGTTTTGATGTTATGATAATCTTATGTTATGTTATTGTACATTGACATACCTACTATAGCTTTGAACCTTAATATCACTTTAACCAAGATAGAGCATAGAAATAATCTAGCCCAAAGATGGACCCTTGAAGCTGCTGGGTTTTTGGGTTACCCAGAAAACCCAGATATGGTCTCACAACAACTTTGGAGGGTCATATCTTTCTTATCTGTTAATGTATGAGATAGATGATGCTTGATTAATGTAGTATTACAGAAACACTCTAAGATCAAGGTTTAACTTGGCCCAGAAACGTATTACACAAAGAATGAATCTTGGTCAAAGGAGGCCACTCGGGAACAGACAAGATTTTCTGGGTTTTCATGATGAACATGAAGAACACCTATAGTGACGGTTCTGTCGCTATAGGTGGTCTTTAACGACAGATTAATTAATAAAATTATTATTTTATTAAATAATTAGAAAAAATGGCATTTAATTATGGAAAATACCAAATAAATTATTAAAAATTATTTTAAAGTCCGAAAATTAGTTTTTAATTATTTTAAGTATATTTCATAAATATTTAATATTTTTGGAATAAAAAAGTAATTAATTTATTTAAGTATAATATTAAATAAATTTTTTAAAAATGATTTTGAATACATGAAAAATCATTTAAAAATATGTTATGATATAAAAAGATAGTTTAAGTTATTTTCTATAATTTTTAATATTTTGTGATGATTTTCATTATTAATTAGATATTAATGATGTTTAAGTTATTTAATAAAGATATTAAATAAATGGTGGAAAATAGAATTAATGATTTAAAATTTATATAAAAATGATTTAGAGATTATAAAAATATTTGAAGTTATAAAATATAACTTTTGATATTTTGTCATAAAAAATGTTAATATTTTAATATTAAGGATATTAGATTTATTTAATATTTATATTAAATAATGTAATGTAAAAAATATTTTAATATTAGAAAAATCATTTTAAATGAAAACAAAATATTTAAAGATATTTTAAGTTATAAAACATAACTTTTAATATTTAAAGGATAATTTTATTAATAAATCAATATTACTGATAATAATTTAATATTGATGATATTAAGTTTATTTAATAATTATATTAAATAAATAGTTTTAAAATGGTTTTATTGATTTAAAAATCATTTAAAAAGGATATAAATGAATTAAAAATATTTTAAGTTATAATTAATGAATTTTAATATTTGGATAAATAGTACTTTAATACTTAAATATTAATGGTAATTATTTAAAAATAATTTTGAGTTATTATAAATAACTTTACTATTTTTGCAATAGTTTCATTAATAGTTTAATATTAATGATAATAGAATTAGTTAATATTTAAATTATTTAATAATGATTTCGGTGTTTGAAAATTCATGATAAAGTATAATAATTATTTAAAAATTATTATAAGGCTATGAATAATAATATGACTGATATTTAAAATATCTTAATGAATATTAAACTACATGATAGAGTCTTAGACTCTATATTTACCCGATAAAGATATCGGTACACCGAAATATTTCAGAAATTGATCTAGACTTAGATAAATTGACTAGATATGTGTTTGTTAATGAATCAATAACTGTTAAACATATGTGACAATGTGATTAGGTTATGTGTTGACTGCAATTAGCAGTACTATGTGATATGATATATTATTCTAATTGAACGAATGATCTTATTACTGATAGGTCGCTGTATAAAAGATTAATCTAAGTTGTGTTATTGTAAGCAGCTCAGGCAAGTATCTTACCTTTGCATTTACTTTATGCAATGGACATGAGTAAGAAAGTTTTAGAATCATATTATTATTGTGCAAGATTATTAACTCTATTATTATTGATTATGTATCCAATCTTTGTATTTATACAAGTTTTTACATTATCCGATCATTGTATTATTGTATAATTCATATATTTATTCTGTTCGTTAATTCGTATATAGGGTTAAACAAGTGTCCCCACTTGGATAATCATTGTATTTAATCATATGTTGATACATACTTATTGATTTCAAGTATGTATACATTGAATTAAAAGTCGTCTAAGATATTTGATTCAGCTAGACATAAAAATATTGTTGAACAAGATAGAACGTTTTTGTATCCAATCAAATTGTTTTGGTTTGGATTCCAGACTAAGTATGAACATCCCAAACACGGGAAAACTTTTATGCACCTAAGGTGGATAGAGTGAACGATAATATCGTTCTTGCATGTAGTATTGATCAATACAAGGCATAACGGGCTGATCACTCCCCGTGCCCGTAAGTTATGACGATTTACAAATGAATTTTTGTTCAACCTTTTTGAAAATAGAAAATAATGTTCATATTATGTTGACTGATCTCCAGTTATAGTCTATACGTAGTTTCAAAAATTACATATGGAAGTGATATGTTGTTATTATTGGTTCAACTTACTTCACAACTGTTGATTCGTTGTAGAAGTGTCTTTCAAAGAAAACATTTAATTCTTTTAGCTAATATATATTGTTGTTATTACTTGATGGGCAAATCAAATGCTCATTCTTGCTTTAAATTTAAATTTTTTCAATTAAGTATGATCAACCAGAAGGTTCAGGCAAGAACAAGGGGAAAGTAAAGTTGTTCGAATGAGATTTATAATATGTGGTGTAATAGTTATAGTTTATTAAGACAATGATACTTATTATCTATGATGTAATGAATGTTTAAAGGTCTTGTACTATTAGTTATAGTTTGTTGTGTGTATATACTATTTACTAATCAAGATAAGTTGTGCGTAGATGTCAGGCGGAAAAGAATTAGGATACTCTCTGATCGTTAAGAAGGAGCCGATATCAAAGCCAAAAGCTGAAATAGAGGCTCATAGTGCAGAAAACCTTGATGAGGTGGTGGTATTAGAAAATTTAGTACCATATCCGAAAATGGTGGAACTGACAGATATTGATTCAGACACTAAAGTAGGAGCTGATCAAGCATCAACGGAAGTACAGAATCTGAAGAACAAGGTTTCTTCTCTAGAAAAGCTGTGGGAAATAGAAAAGCTACTAAATAACCAATTGCAAAAGGCGTTAATAGAAACTATGGAAGAACAAAATAAGCTTAAAATCCAAATTGGTCAAATGGGAGCCGAAATCAACAAATCGTGTGCAACTCTGAACAAGAAATGGAAAAGAAAGAGGAAAGATCGTGACTTAGGAAATTATTAGGACTAGTAGTTGATTATTTATGTTTGATAATGTACGGGTGTAATGTAATATTCTCAAACATTTGTATAAGTTATTACAGTACTTCCCGACTTTTGTGGTCACAAAGGGATACCAGTATATGTTATGTTATGTAAAGTACTTTGAATTGATGAATACGAATCAATGTTTGATTAATGGAATAAGTTTTGTACAAAACTTTGTGTTACATATTAAACTTATACAATAAGGTTTAGAATGTAAGTTCAATTTATGATTCTATGTAATTAGATAATGCCGCCAAGACGTCAAACACAAAATCAAAGGGCAGAAGAATCTGTCAACAACGCTGAGGGACAACGGCAAGACCCGATGTAAAACTTTGCAAACATAGTAGCTCAGGCTATGCAGCGGGGAATACCAACCGCAGAAAATCAACCAGACAATCGCTTGGCAAACTTCAAAGACTTCAAGGCAGTAGGACCACCATAATTCAAGGGAACAGCTGACCCTATAGAAGCCCAGACATGGGTTAACAAGATAGAAAAGGCGTTCGTAGTTGCTAGGGTAGATGAGGCGCAAAAGACCTCTTTTGCCACCTATATGATGAAAGGGGAGGTGAACTTTTGGCGGGAAGCAAATTAAGCAAGGGCAGGAGAATGAGTAGTTACTTGGGCTAGGTTTAAGACTTTGTTTTTTGAAAACTACCTCTCAGCTAGCATGCAGGCTAGGATGGAGGTAAAATTTCTGAAGTTGAAGCAGAAGAACATGAATGTTGCGGAGTATGTCGCAAAGTTTAATGAGTTGGCTAGGTTCGCTCCGCATCAAGTTGATACGGAGGCTAGGAAGGCAAAAAGGTTCGAGCTGGGATTAAAACCCTGGCTAGACAACAAGGTTGCAGTGTTGCAAATCAATACTTTTGCAGCACTCATGGAAAAGGCTATCATAGCTGAGGAGGGGAGTGAGGCCATAAGCCTCTACAACAAGGAGAGGAGGAACAAAGGCAAGGCTGTAGGAGTTATGAAGGTGGAAACTAATAGTGGGAATAAAGGTGAAAAAAGAAATGGGAATTATTTTGGGAATGTTCAGGTGAAACAAGAAGGTGTGAAGAAGCAGATAGTTCAGTGTGGGAAATGTGGGAAGAATCACTCTGGTGAGTGTCTGAAGGGTAAGTTTGTATGTTACAAGTGCGGGCAGGAGGGTCATATCTCTCCCAACTACCCCAATCCAAGGATGAACAATGGGTGTTTTCTATGTGGATCGACTGAACATAAGGTGAGGGATTGTCCAAAAAGAAAAATGGAGGCAGGGAGTGTAACCACGAGAAAAGGAAGCGGGACTATGGCAATCACAGGACCGACTTCAACCAACAAACTAACAGCACGAGTCTTCAATATGACGGTCCAGGATACTGTGGCAGCTGGGAATGGAACTCTAGGTATTATTCGAATAACTTTTATTTTCGTATATATATTTGATTTTCCTTTATATAGCAAATTATTTTATAAATAAATTTTTGAGGGAGGAATTTGAGTTCTTTTAGAAATTAAATTTCCGTTTAATCAGATAGACAAGCTTTATGGGAATAGTTAAAAAAATCAGTTCGATCAAATATGATCGAGACCTACTTGCAATGATTGTGTATGTTACGTACCCCTGTATGTACATATGAGTTTTAACACGGTGATTCCGTGGACAGAATCCTTATAAGGGGGGTGAATGTAATAACCCGATAATTTGCATATAAATAAATAAGAAATTTTGCATATAATTTTTTTTTAATTTTAATGATGAGAATATGTGTCAAGTAATAAATGATAAATGCAAATATATTTATTACCTATAAATAATTTTAGAATTATTAATCACTACAAATTATATTCCTATAGTAATTAATTTTTGTAAGCATAAATGTTTTTATTAGTTATTTTTCCATGAAAATATGATTTTATATTATTTAAATAATATATGAAATGATTATTGGAATTATTATAATTACTATTTTATTATATGAATTTTTGTACATATTATTAAGTTAATTATTTTAACTTAATTAATAATGTTAGATATGAAAAATAAATCAGATATAGAATCAAATCCCTAAATTTGGGTATTGATCAAGGGATGAGAATAATAATATAATATTAATTATATTTTAATTTTTCAGTGCTATAAATATGTATTGTAAATGTGTAGACTGATAATGGTGGGCCAAATATGGTAAATTATGGCATAACCCTCATATTGTGTTATTAAACCCTAATTGTTAAACTCGGTTATGAGTTTAAGACAGAGTAGTAATTGTGTTATATGAATTTTGTTGTGTATTATTAGATTAAATGTTAATTAGAGAAAACCCTAATTCATAATTAAAAACCCTAATTTAAATATTTGAAACCCTAATTTACTAAAATTAGAAACCCTAATTACTGTTTTAGTAAATTATAATGATAATTAGGAAACCCTAATTATTAATTTGGGAAACCTAATGATATTAAGGAACCGTAATTTAAAAATCCTAATTTTCTATTAAAAACCCTAATTTCTATTAAAACCCATAATTTTAAATTAGTGTGTTTAAATTAAAATTTTATTACACTTAAATTTTTAATTGTCCAAACCCTAGTAATTATTTGGGAAACTTTAAGATGTAAAATCTAATGAATAAATCCTATATTCAAGCACCTTCGACAAGAATACCATTGAGATTAAAATGAAATTACTAAAATATCCTTTTTGTCCCATTTGGTGTATTATTGTTGGGAGATCTTATCAAATCTGTAGCCACCCTAGTCTACACTACCTAGCTGTGAGCTACAACACGAGCACATCAGCTACTAACAACGAAGTTCATTGCACCAATTGGTATACATGATTCAAGAGAGAGAAACGCAAAACAAAGCTCATTTATGTAATCCACACTCAGCCATTCTCTCTCAAGCTCAAACCCACGAAATTGCCTTGTTAGTTCAGTCACAAATCAAGCCCCATGAACACCAACATCAAATGAGAAGCATAGAAATCAGAATTGGAGCATAAAGGTGAAAACCCTAAAAATTCGAATATCTTTTGATCTTATGTTAGATGTAATTTTTGGTGTTAAATATGTTGTATGGGGTGTTAATCAATGATCTGGGTTGCTAGATGTTAAACCCATAATATCTAGAGGCTCGAATTTGATGATTTTCCAAATCTAGAAAATTTTGAAAATAATGGTCTGACAGTGAATGTCAGGTCGAATAAATCTCGATCTGTTATGAGTTTTTGTGTTTTGAAACTTTGTACTTGTATTCTGTCAGGAGATCTTGAATCTGAAACTTGAATCAGGTTCATAGATGTTGTAGATTAAAAGATATTTGTGGTCAAAGTGAGTTGACCGATCAGAAATTCTGAGTTTCTGGGCAACCCAGAAACCCAGAATTTTTGACAGTCATTTTTAGAGCTTTTGTTCTTGCTGATCCGTTATAGTATGGACATGTTCTTGTTATATACTTATAGACTGATATGAGTACTACATATATATGTTTTTATATTACCCAAATACGTAACAGAATCGAATTAAGAGTTGGTCAAACTTGGGTTGACGAAACTGCTCAAGAACATTTCTGGAAAACCCAGAAATGTTCAAGAACTGTTCCGGGAGGGTACTTTGACCGGCCTATAGATCTTGATTGTTTTGATGTTATGATAATCTTATGTTATGTTATTGTACCTTGACATACCTACTATAGCTTTGAACCTTAATATCACTTTAACCAAGACTAGAGCATAGAAATAATCTAGCCCAAAGATGGACCCTTGAAGTTGCTGGGTTTATGGGTTACCCAGAAAACCCAGATCTGGTCTGACAACAACTTTGGAGGGTCATATCTTTCTTATCTGTTAAGGTATGAGATAGATGATGCTTGATTCATGTAGTATTACAGAAACACTCTAAGATCAAGGTTTAACTTGGCCCAGAAACGTATTACACAGAGAATGAATCTTGGTCAAAGGAGGTCACTCGGGAACTGACAAGATTTTCTGGGTTTTCATGATGAACATGAAGAACACCTATAGAAACGGTTATGTTGCTATAGGCGGTCTTTAACGACAAATTAATTACTAAAATTATTATTTTATTAAATAATTAGAAAAAATGGCATTTAATTATGGAAAATACCAAATAAATTATTAAAAAAATTTTAAAGTCCGGAAATTAGTTTTTAATTATTTTAAGTATATTTCATAAATATTTAATATTTTTGGAATATAAAAAGTATTTAATTTATTTAATTTTAATATTAAATAAATTATTTAAAAATGATTTTTAATTCATGAAAAATCATTTAAAAATATGTTATGATATAAAAAGATATTTTAAGTTATTTTCTATAATTTTTAATATTTTGTGACGATTTTCATTATTAATTAGATATTAATGATGATTAAGTTATTTAATAAAGATATTAAATAAATGGTGGAAAATAGAATTAATGATTTAAAATTTATATAAAAATGATTTAGAGATTATAAAAATATTTGAAGTTATAAAATATAACTTTTGATATTTAGTCATGAAAAATGTTAATATTTTAATATTAAGGATATTAGATTTATTTAATATTTATATTAAATAAAGTAATTTAAAAACTATTTTAATATTAGAAAAATCATTTTAAATGAAAATAAAATATTTAAAGATATTTTAAGTTACAAAACATAACTTTTAATATTTAAAGGATAATTTAATTAATAAATCAATATTATTGATAATAATTTAATATTAATGATATTAAGTTTATTTAATAATTATATTAAATAAATAGTTTTAAAATGGTTTTATTGATTTAAAAATCATTTAAAAATTATATAAATGAATTAAAAATATTTTAAGTTATAATTAATGACTTTTAATATTTGGATAAATAGTACATTAATACTTAAATATTAATGGTAATTATTTAAAAATGATTTTAAATATTTTCTAAAATCATTTAAGGGTAATATTAATACGTTAAAAATATTTTGAGTTATTATAAATAACTTTACTATTTTGGTAATAGTTTTATTAATAGTTTAATATTAATTAAATATTAATAATAATAGACTTAGTTAATATTTAAATTATTTAATAATGATTTCGGTGTTTGAAAATTCATGATAAAGTCTAATAATTATTTAAAAATTATTATAAGGCTATGAATAATAATATGACTGATATTTAAAGTTTCTAAATGAATATTAAACTACACGATAGAGTCTTAGACTCGATATTTACCCGATAAAGACATCGGTACACTGAAATATTTCAGAAATTGATCTAGACTTAGATAAATTGACTAGATATGTGTTTGTTGATGAATCAATAACTGTTAAACATATGTGACAATGTGATTAGGTTATGTGCTGACTGCAATTAGCAGTAATATATGATATGATATATTATTCTAATTGAACGAATGATCGTATTACTGATAGGTCGCTGGATAAAAGATTAATCTAAGTTGCGTTATTGTAAGCAGCAGCTCAGGCAAGTATCTTACCTTTGCATTTACTTTATGCAATGGACATGAGTAAGAAAGTTTCAGAATCATATTATTATTATGCCAGATTATTAACTCTATTATTATTGATTATGTATCCAATCTTTGTATTCATACAAGTTTTTACATTATCCGATCATTGTATTATTGTATAATTCATATATTTATTTTGTTCGTTAATTCGTATATAGGGTTAGACAAGTGTCCCCACTTGGATAATCATTGTATTTAATCATATGTTGATACATACTTATTGATTTCAAGTATGTATACGTTTTCTTAAAAGTCGTCTAAGCTATTTGATTCAGCTAGACATAAAAATATTGTTGAACAAGATAGAACGTTTTTGTATCCAATCAAATTGTTTTGGTTCGGATTCCAGACTAAGTATGAACATCCTAAACACGGGAAAACTTTTGTGTACCTAAGGTGGATAGAGTGAACGATAATATCGTTCTTGCATGTAGTATTGATCAATACAGGGCATAACGGGCTGATCACCCCCGTGCCCATAAGTTATGATGGTTTACAGATGAATTTCTGTTCAACCCTTTCGAAAATAGAAAACAATGTTCATAGTATGTTGACTGATCTCCAGTTATAGTCTATACATAGTTTCAAAAATTACATATGGAAGTGATATGTTTTTATTATTGGTTCAGCTTACTTCACAACTGTTGATTCGTTGTAGAAGTGTCTTTCAAAGAAAACATTTAATTCTTTCAGCTAATATAAGTGTCATGATTGCATTGAATAATCCTTGGTCATAATCATACCAAGTCCATCTAGGCACTACAGGCCACAGATGACTTTTAACAAAATATAAACATGAGGATGATGACAATGATATAAGAATTCAATAAAACAAGTTCAAGAATTAATTTCTCCAAGAACCAATAACGTCCAAATTGTCAACATGATATTTCTTTGTGGAGTAAAATTCAAGAATGCTCGGAAGAATATTTACATAAAAAGATACTGGATGAAGCACAAATATCAAGGATATTCCACTAATTTTATGGATTATAGAAGTCAAAACTTTAACCAACTGAGTATAATAAAGAATGGAATAACAAAAGAAATCACCAAGCATGCGATACACCGCACAGACAGGTCATTCCAACAGAATAATAAATAACGGAATCAGGTCCGGCATAAAACACACAGACGGGATATTCCAACAGAATAATAAAGACAGAATCAGGTCCGGCGTAAAACACACAGATAGGATATTCCAACAGAATAATAAAGACGGAATCAGGTCCGGCGTAAAACGTACAGACATGATATTCCAACAGAATAATAAAGACAGAACCAGGTCCTGCGTAGAACGCGCATACAAGATGTTCCAACAGAATAATAAAGAATGGAATAACAGAAGAATTTCACCAAGTATAGGGTAGCCCGCGTATACAGGTTATTCCAACAGAATAATAAAGAATGGAATAACCTAAGTTCTCTTCAGGGATAAGAAAGAAATAATACTCCCTACCTTAGAGAAACTGGATACTGGAATAGTGAGATTGCAAACTTCTCTTCTTCTTTGTATAATTTCTCTCTATAATAATCGCTTTAAAGCTTTTATGAATTGATGAGAAATGAAGGAAGAATGAGCTTCTATTTATAGAAAAATATAGTTTCGATAATTGCACGTTTTGGGGCTCAAAAAATTACAGTACAATACCTCAAACTTTTCCTTTATTTTTAATTTAGTCATGAAAGTATTATCAAACTTGCACCACCTCTCCTGATAGTAATTAATGTGATTCAATAGTAAATTATATGAATCAATAGTTTTAGACATGTGAAAATATGAATTACAGTATAGTACCTCCATCTATACCTCCATTTTTAACTTAGTCATACAAGTATTATCAATCTTGCACCAACTCCCCTAATAGTAACAAGAATATGAAACAATAGTATACACATGTGAATAAATAGTTATAATCATATGAAATAATAGCAATCAATTGCTCATTTATCTGGTTAAATATCTGATTGGTCAATATAACCTCTAGACATCAATTATTATCGAAATACTTGTAGATTTTTACTAACACAAATAATTCCAACACAATGAAACCATTTTTATCAAAAATATAAATTTTGAAATTTCAAAGTTTAACTTTTCTCGGAAAAGTGAACTATTGACTTTTTGACCAAATAGTGAATTTCAGAAAATTTTGTGTTTATAGACTATTTTTACTAATTTCATCGTTCCAGACTCAAATATCACGTCCACGTCTCCAAATTTAACTCTGAAAACAACTTCAATTTTAATAACATTCATCATTAATATTATAACTCACAATATTTATAAATTAGGTCATTCCTAGGAAAGAGGGGGCTTTCCAATAATGATTTCTCCATATTGCCGCGTAATTAGGTGACCAAACCTCTCCTTGACAGAACTTCTAGACATTGTAAATATTATAATTTAATAATATGAATATCTTTGTCGTCTCAATTATTGATTTAATAAAATAATATATTATGCAGATGATACTATGACAATAATCGAATTAATAATATGAGAGATATGATGCAACAATTATTGTAGCAATAATTGAGTATAACTGAGTGACTTCTCACGTAAATATCAATAATTAATACCATGTGCTACTATGCAACCACGCGTATTACTGTACTTTTACTACCGGGTAGTTCAACAGTTAACGGTAAAACTTCCGCCGTTATTTTCATAAAGTATTTTTGTGGTTTTCTCAATCCGACAATAATTCTATTGTGGGGGTCCACCAATGATTGTGTCGTACGAATATTTCCTGTTAAAACGAATATCCCCCGACCAATCGAATATTATATAACAACTTGCGTACTTTGCAAAATTTGTAAATATTACCCACAACTTTAACATTATATCAAATCCACACCATAATATTCAAAAATATATTTCGAGAAAATTTAATCTTTATTCAAAAAGTTGGGGTCTTACAACCTCCCCTTCTTATGAAATTTTGTCCTCGAAATTATGGTTCGTACCTGGTATGTCGAAGAGGTAAGGATATCTTGATTTCATCTCAGATTCTAACTCCCAGGTCATTTCTTCCACATCGTGGTTTCTCCACAAAATTTTGACTTGAGGTATAACCTTGGAGCGTAGAATATGTTCCTTCTTATCCAAGATTTTAACAGGAACCTCTTCATACGTTGAATCTTCCTCTATTTTGTCCGGTTCTAACTCAATAATGTGGTTCGGGTCTTTCACATATTTACGTAACATGGATATGTGAAAAACGTTATGAACACGAGACATATTTGGCGGTAACGCAAGTCTATAGACCATAGTTCCTACTCGATCGAGGATTAAAATGGGCCAATGAATCGAGGATTGAGCTTTCCTCTCTTTCCAAATCTTGTAACTCCTTTCCATGGAGCAACACGTAACAACACATGATCTCCAATATTGAATTCTACGTCATTTCGATGAAGATCAGCATAACTCTTTTGTCAATCTTGTGAGGTTTTTATACGTTGTCAGATCATTTGTATCTTTTCCGTAGTCATACGTACCAACTCCGATCCCAACAACGTTGCTTCACCTACCTCATCCCAACATACTGGAGAACGACACTTTCTTCCATACAACGCCTCAAATGGAGCCATGCCAATACTAGTTTAATAACTGTTGTTGTAGGAAAACTCCACCAATGGTAGGAACTTATCCCAATTTCCTTTGAATTCAAGGACATAGAGTCTTAATAGATCTTCAAGAGTTTGAATGGTCCTCTCTGACTGCCTGTCCGTCTGAGGATGATATGCCGAGCTAAATCGTAAATTCGTGTCCATAGCTTTTTGCAAACTAACCCAAAATCTTGAAGTGAATCTTGGGTCTCGATCAGAAACTATGGATACTGGCATACCATGCAGTCTTACAATCTCGTTTATGTACATACGAGCAAGACGTTCAAATGTATAAGTTTCTCGTATAGGTAGGAAATGAGCAGACTTGGTCAATCTATTAACAATGACCCAAATTGCATCCATGCCTTGAGAAACCTTGGGAAGACCAGTAACGAAATCTATAGTAATGTGTTCCCACTTCCATTGCGAAATTTCAAGTTATTGCAATGGACCTTTTGGTACTTGATGCTCCTCCTTGACTAATTGACAAGTTAAACAACTTGAGATAAACACTGCTATCTCTCTCTTCATATTGCTCCACCAAAATGTATGTCGAAGATCACGATACATTTTGGTACTCCCAAGATGGATTGCAAATGGTGTGTTGTAGGCCTCCATCATGATTTTATACTTTAAATCAGGGTCGTTAGGAACACAAAGTCTGGAGTTGACTCGAAGTATTCCTTCCTCATCGATTCTTGCTTCCGGCATATCACCTTCTTGCACTTTCTTCTTCATACGCATTAGCTCCATGTCTGTAGCTTGAGCAGCTTTAACTTTATCGATTAAAGTCGGTTTTACTCGTATATTTGCCATCATCATGTTGGTCCCTGGAGTCTTTAACTCTATCTCCATCCTTTGCAAGTCATACAAAATGGGCTTTTGCGTTGACAATATCGCACTCGTACTTGCATATGATCTTCTACTAAATGCGTCAGCTATCACATTCTCTTTTCCAGGATGGTATTGGATGGTATGATCATAATCTTTCAACAATTCAAGCCAACATCGTTGTCGCATGTTGAGTTCCTTTTGAGTGACAAAATATTTGAGGCTTTTATGATCCGTAAAGATTTTCACTTTCTCCCCATAAAAGTAATGCCTCCAAATTTTAAGTGCGAAAATGACAGCTACCAACTCTAGATCATGAGTAGGATAATTCCTCTCATATTCTTTGAGTTACCGTGAGGCATAGGCTATGAGTTTCCCATGTTGCATGAGAACACATCCTAACCCTTTGCCCGAAGTATCACTGTAGATGACAAATCCCTCCGAGCCAGATGGTATTGTCAGAACAGGTGTTGAAATGAGTCTCCTCTTGAGTTCTTGAAAACTCTTCTCACATTCCACGCTCCAACCGAATTTTGTATCTTTTCGAGTCAGCTGAGTTAATGGAGTAGCGATTCGAGAAAATCCTTCTACGAATCTCCGATAATAACCAGCTAAGCCGAGAAAGCTATGTACTTCGGTCACTAATTTAGGTTGCTCCCAACTTTGAATAACTTCAATCTTTGCTGGGTTAACAGATATTCCATAACTTGATACCACGTGCCCAAGGAATGCTACTTCCTCAAGCCAGAACTCGCATTTCTTCAACTTGGCACAAAGCTTGTATTCACGAAGCTTTTGGAGTATCAGCCACAAGTGTTCCTCATGATCTTCATGGCTTTTGGAATATATGAGGATGTTATCAATAAAGACAACCACAAAATGATCCAAATATTCCTTGAATACTCGGTTCATCATATCCATGAAGGCAGCAGGAGCATTAGTCAATCCAAAGGACATGACTAGGAATTCATAATGCCCGTACCGAGTTCTAAAAGCCGTATTTGGAATGTCATCGGTTCTAATCTTCAATTGATGATATCCTAAACGAAGATCAATCTTTGAAAAGAATTTTGCGCCTTGCAACTGGTCAAACAGGTCATCAATACGTGGCAATGGGTACCTATTTTTGATGGTGGCATGATTCAACTCCCGATAATCAATACAAAGTTGCATACTCCCATCTTTCTTCTACACGAATAGAACAGGAGCACCCCAAGGAGACGTACTAGGACGAATGAAACCGATGTCTAAGAATTCCTGCAATTGGGTCTTTAACTCCTGAAGTTCAATAGGAGCCATTCGATATGGGGCTTTAGAAATGGGGTTTATACCGGGTTCAAGGTCGATACAAAATTCAATTTCACGCTCTGGGGGTAGGCCAGGAAGTTCTTCAGGGAATACGTCAGGAAATTTATTAACAACAGAAATATCATTCAAAACTGACGTATTTTTGTTTAAATCCGTGACATGAGCTAAGAAAGCTTGACATCCGCTTTTCAATAAACGAATAGCTTTATGACTTGAGATGACCGTGATTGATTTTAATGGTTTGGTCACTTGAATTCGCATAATAGGATTTTAGGGATATAAAAGCTAACAACCTTACGAAAACAATTAATTTTAGCATGATGAGTAGTTAACCAATCAATCCCTAGAATCACGTCAAATGCAAGTATTTTTAAGGAGATAAGATCGACAAGTAACGTGCGGTTATCGATTTGCATCAAATAAGACTTATAAACAGTGGATGTAATGAAGGTTTCTCCTAATGGAGTTTTAACAGATAAGTCAAAGTCTAATTTCTCTGGAGTCAAATTTAAACGTTGAGCGCAAATAGGAGAAATAAAAGAATGGGTAGAACCGGTATCAAATAAGGTATAGACTTCACTAGAGTTTATGATAAGCTTACCCGTGATAACCTCGTTCGGCTTCCTTGCTTTCTGGGAGGTCACAACAAACACTCTCACTTGCACTACCGGCTTTGACTTTTCTGGGACGGCCTCAGGTGCCTCCATCCTAGCTGAACTTATCTTCGGTGAACGATAAAATCGAGCTAAATGACCTTCCTTTCAACAATTATAACATGCTTTGGATGTCATCGCACAGTTTGGACTGATGTGTCCCTCCCCTCCGCATTTGAAGCATATGATAGGTGGTCGTTCTCCTTCCTTGACAACGGGTGTTGGTGCCAACGTCTTTCCATCATTGTTGAATCTCCTCTTCTTGAAATGTCCATTTTTATTGTCTTGGCTATGATTACCACCGAAGTGGTTACCATTTCTGGCATGTTGATTCCCTCCACGTTTGTTGTCACCGTTTTGATGACAGTTACCACTAGTATTTTCATGTTGTCGGCTACTTTTCCTTGGTTACATTGACTCGTTACCGCGCTCCAATAACTGAGCCCTATTTACAACATCTGAGTACAAACACAATTTATGAGAAATAAGATATTGACGTATCTAGGGTTTCAAACCTCTTAAAAACATTCGTCTCATTCGCTCCTCATTATCGACCAAATGGGATGCAAACCGGGATAACTCTGCAAATTTAGCCTCGTATTGCGACACGGTCATATTGTTTTGCTCCAACTTGATAAACTCCACCTCTTTCATGTGACGAATACTTTCGGGAAAGTACTTGTCGTTGAATAGCTCTTGGAACTTCTCCCAAGACATCTTGAGTGCGTCAGGCTGGGTATGTTTTACAGATTCCCACCAGTAATCTGCCTCTTCACACAACATGAAGGTGGCGAAGGGAACCTTTTGTTCCCCGGAGCATCCCAAGACATCAAATATCTTGGTTATCTGCTTTATCCATTCTTCCGCCTTAAGTGATTTTGGCTCTCCAGTAAACTCCGATGGTCCCAGCTCCTTGAACTGTTTGGCGGTGACCGTCCGAGAGTTGCCAGTGTTTCCACCTACATTATGGACAGGAGCCGCTCTCGCCTGATGTTGCATGAATTGCATGAAGCCTCAGAACATTCCATCGTTCATCATTTGGTCAGTGTTGTTGTTTGCATGAGGATTGTCGCCTTCCTGATGCACATTGTCCTGGTTATTGATCTATGGAGACTCAACGGTCTCCTGTGCTCCATTGATGTTCTCAACATTCTCGGATGCCATTTTCAAATACTGCCACAAAACAAGGGTTAATTGACATTAAACATATTATCCCTACACTCTGACTGACCAATTAAATACCAAATTAACTTAGGTAGGTCATAGTAGCGAAGGAATTCCTCGTCACTCCCCTCCTAGTTCTAGTCTCACATCTTAGCCAGGGATCATATCGCTAAGCTTTGATACCAACTGTGACGCCCCCAAAATAGGTATACATCACCTATTCTGAGTCGTCAAATACATGGTACAGAATACAAATACAACTTAATTATACAACTGTCGTGTAAAGTACGACAAAACATAAGCTGTGAGTTTTAATACAAATATTGTCGTCTAGACAATATACAAACTCAAATTCAATATTATTACATTTATTTTCCACTATTTCACTGAATAGTGAGGACTACTAATGTTATCATCTGTTCCGTCACTCTGTTCCCCGACTAGTCCCTGCTACGTTCTCATTTCCTAAACAGAACAATAAAAGTAAAAGGGTGAGCTCAACTAGCCCCAATAGGAAATATTATGACTAAGATAATGCAGAAAATATTATCGTTAGCCTTCAATAGTGTTAAACTGATACAATATAACAATCATCAAGTTTAACTGTTGTGAAATAAGCAATCCATTAAAAGAGTCAAGTAGAGAATAAAATCTACTATCTTTTATGATTTAGAAGGTTTTTCATCACTTTTATCGCTGGGAATCGACTTAATAAATAATCTACATCATCGAATCACCCCTGCACTACGGCCAAGGATATTCTTTAGTATCACGACCACAATTATCCATGCACTACGGGCCAATAATATTTGTGTATTCAATAATGGTCATGATCATGCCAACAACTGTCCATCAATGCACTACGGGCCAATGAGGACTTTTACCACATCATTTGTAACATTACTGTCATGATTACACCGAATAATCCCTGGTCATAATCATACCAAGTCCATCTATGCACTACAGGCCACAGATGACTTTCAACAAAATATAAACATGAGGATGATGACAATGATATAAGAATTCAATAAAATAAGTTCAAGAATTAATTTTTCCAGGAACCAATAACGTCCAAATTATCAACATGATACATAAAAAGATATTTACATAAAAAGATAAAATTCAAGAATGCTCGGAAGAATATTTACATAAAAAGATACTGGATGAAGCGCAAATATCAAGGATATTCCAATAATTTTATGGATTATAGAAGTCAAAACTTTAACCAATTGAGTATAATAAAGAATGGAATAACAAAAGAAATCACCAAGCATGCGATACACCGCACAGGCAGGTTATTCCAACAGAATAATAAATAACGGAATCAGGTCTGGCGTAAAACGCACAGACAGGATATTCCAACAGAATAATAAAGACGGAATCAGGTGCGGCGTAAAATGCACAGACATGATATTCCAAAAGAATAATAAAGACGGAATCAGGTCCGGCGTAAAACGCACAAACATGATATTCTAACAGAATAATAAAGACGGAACTAGGCCTGACGTAAAACGCACAGACAAGATGTTCCAACAGAATAATAAAGAATGGAATAACAGAAGAATTTCACCAAGTATAGGGTAGCCCGTGTATGTCGGTTATTCCAACAGAATAATAAAGAATGGAATAACAGAAGTTCTCTTCATGGATAAGAAAGAAATAATACTCCCTACCTTAGAAAAACTGGATACTGGAATAGTGAGGTTGCAGACTTCTCTTCTTCTTTCTATAATTTCTCTCTATAATAATCGCTCTAAAGCTTTTGTAAATTGGTGAGAAAGGAAGGACGAATGAGCTTCTATTTATAGAAAAATACAGTTTCGATAATTGCACGTTTAGGGGCTCAAAAAATTAAAGTACAATACCTCCAACTTTTTCTTTATTTTTAATTTAGTCATGAAAGTATTATCAAACTTGCACTACCTCCCCTAATAATAAATAATGTGATTCAATAGTAAATTATGTGAATCAATAGTTCTAGACATGTAAAAATACGAATTACAGTATAGTACCTCCATCTATACCTCTATTTTTAACTTAGTCATGCAAGTATTATCAATCTTGCACCAACTCCCCTAATAGTAACAAGAATGTAAAACAATAGTATACACATGTGAACAAATAGTTATAATCATGTGAAATAATAGCAATCAATTGCTCATTTATTCGGTTAAATACTCGATTGGTCAATATAACCTCCAAACATCAATTATTATCGAAATAATTGTCGATTTTTACTAACACAAATAATTCTAACACAATGAAACCATTTTTATCAAAAATATAAATTTTGAAATTTTGAAGTTTGACTTTTCCCGAAAAAGTCAACTATTGACTTTTTGACCAAATAGTGAATTTCAGAAAATTTTGTGTTTATAGGCTATTTTTACTAATTTCATCGTTCCGGACTCAAATATCATGTCCGCATCTCAAATTCAACTCTGAACACAACTTCAATTTTAATAACATTCATCATTAATATTATAACTCACAATATTTATTAACCAGGTCGTTCCCAGGAAAGAGGGGGCTTTCCAATAAGGATTTCTCCATATTGACGCGTAATTAGGTGACCAAACCTCTCCTTGACAGAACTTCTAGACATTGTAAATATTGCAATTTAATAATATGAATAACTTTTTCGTCTCAATTATTGATTTAATAAAATAACATATTATGCAGATGATACTATGACAATAATCGAATCAATAATATGAGAGATATGATGTAGCAATTACTATAACAATAATTGAGTATAACTGAGTGACTTCTCACATAAGCATCAATAATCAATACTGTGTGCTACTATGCAACCACGCATATTACTGTACTTTTACTACCAGGTAGTTCAACAGTTAACGGTAAAACTTTCGACGTTATTTTCATAAAGTATTTTTATCGTTTTCTCAATCCGTAAATAATTCCGTTGTGGGGGTCCACCAATGATTGTGTCGTTGTACGAATATTCCCTGTTAAAACGAATATTCCCCGACCAATCAAATATTATATAACAACTTGCGTACTTTGCAAAATTTGTAAATATTACCCACAATTATAAAATTATATCAAATCCACACCATAATATTCAAAAATATATTTCGAGAAAATTTAATCTTTATTCAAAAAGTTGGGGTTCTACATCATACCTGGGATTTAGACTTTGATATATGTAAATTAAGTTTGCTATTTATATTATTGTTATTTTTATTAGTTTTATTCCACTCATAGAAATAGTATCGTGAAGCACCGAGTTCGGGTTTCAAGCACCCGAATTTGGGGGCGTCACAATTTCAATGTGCACTTCGTGTTGAATAGGCTGAATTACATATTTAATCCTTCAATTTGTCATTAAATTTTAAAGCGACTCTTAATTGGAAAAAGTAACACTTTCATATTTTAAATTGAAATTGTAAATCATTTATGTTCTTTGGGCTGATTTTTCCTTAAATTGAAATCATGTGCGATGCATGTTCTTTCTAATAGGATAATATTTATTTTTTAACATGTAAATATATTTAATAAGATGATATTTGTCTTTTAAATTTAATTTTTTTTCCAAAATTCATTAAACTCACGTCCATTTGAAATTAGGCGAGATTCATGTGCCATAGATATATATTTAATATCAAAAATTCAAAAAGAAAATATAACCTCATTGTTATTAAACATTACCAAAGTGTAGAAAGATACTCTTATAATTGCATATATTTAGAGAGAATAAGCAAGAGATAAAGAGAGAGAAACCATTCAGAGAAGTTCTTATTCTTTCCTTCAGTATCATTTCCTTTATATAGGAAAAGGAGAAGTCACGGGGAGAAGGAAAAGGTTCACGGGATGAGGAGAAGAAAGGAGAAGGAAGATGGAAAGCACGGGAGATTCCCTCACATTAAGGGAAAAGGGATGGAGTTGCCTCATGAGTAGGCAATAATCTTATAACACTTCCCCTGATTTCCTACGATAAAAGATAATGTCTCATTAAAAACCTTGTTAAAAAAACCCAGTGGGAAAAACTTAACGAAGGGAAAAAGAGTACATATCTTTTACATAAATATCTTAATTGACTGCCTCGTTAAAACCTTATCAGGAAAAATCCATTGGGATAAAAACTGTGACTAAGGAAAAAGAGTATAGTCTTCCCCCTCAAAAGGAATTCATTACTTCTTGATGAAATGTTGTCATAAGTCTTTCAGTCGACACATTCTGATCTTTGTCCAAAGTTTTGCAAACGTTGCATTTGGTAGCGACTTTGTGAATAAGTCGGCTAGATTATCACATGATCGAGTTTGATGAACATCTATATCACCCTTCTTTTGTAGCTCATGTGTGAAGAAGAATTTAGGTCAAATGTGTTTTGTTTTAGCTCCCTTGATGTACCCTCCTCTAAGTTGAGCAATGCATACAATGTTATCCTCATACAAAATTGTAGGAATGTCTTTAATTGATGGTAATCCACATGATTTTTTAATATTTTGAATAATTGATTTCAACCAAACACATTCTCTGCTTGTTTCATGTATAACGAGAATCTCTAAGTGATTTGAAGATGTAGTTGTCATGGTTTGCTTTGTGGATTTCTAGGATATAGTCGTGTCACAATATGTAAATACATAACCTATTTGTGATCTTCCCTTGTGTGGATCTGATAAGTATCATGTATCGGCATATCAAACTAATCGCGACTTTAAATCTCTTAGATAAAATTAATAACCCAAGATCTATACTTCCACGGAGGTATCTCAAAATGTGTTTGATTCCATCCCAACGTCTCTTAGTCGGAGAAGAATTGTATCTTGCTAACAAGTTGACAGCAAAAGTAATATTCGGTCGTGTACAGTTTGCAAGATACATAAGAGCACCTATTGAACTTAGGTATAGAACTTCAGGTCCAAGGACTTTTTCCCCACTTTCTAGAGGCCGAAATGGATCTTTATCAACTTCTAAAGATCGAACAACCATCGGGGTAGTCAAAGGATGAGCTTTATCCATATAAAAATGGCTGACAATCTTTTCAGGGTATGTGGATTGATGAACAAAAATTGCAGATGCTAAATGCTCCACTTGTATTCCCAAACAGAATTTTATCTTTCCAAGATCTTTCATTTTAAATTCATCTTTTAAATAAGTAGCAGTTCTTGTGAGTTCTTCAGGAGTACCTACAAGATTCAAATTATCCACATATACAACAATGATGGAAAATCCACTTTGTGATTTCTTAATAAAAACATATTAGTTCCCGGAGGCACAATAGTTATCTAGAAGGGGGGTTGAATAGATATTTAAAAATCATTTCATTTTAACTTGTTAGTTGATAATGATAAAAACACAACGGAATTAATATTTATTTTAATCTCCCTTAAGATATAATGAATTAATGAGAGTGAGCCAGTTATAGCAGTTATGGTAGATATAACAATTATAGTAAGAATATAATTGACATAACAGTTATAAGTGGTTCAGAGCACTTAAAGCTCCTAGTCCACTCTTCTACTCCTCGAGTAAGAAATCCACTAAGGATGTCTTTTACACTTTCTGAGTCTCACAGATTCCTTCTAGACCAGCAGTCTAGGAACTTCTTAGTTCACTTTTGAACTCTTCAAGTCCAGCACACTTGGTTCTTCACAATTCACTTAGAACTCTTCAAGTCCTTATGACTTAGAACTCTTACATCAGTTGATTAGTCGTTGTTGAGTTCTTGTTTGTTGCTACTCAGTTGCTGTTAAGCACTTGTTCGAAAGAACTGAGTAGCTGAGAAAGCTTTCTCTTTTTCTCATATCGTAGAGTAGAGCGTTGAGTGTTCTTGTACGTTTTGTTCAATGCTTGCTTGAATCTCTCATCTGAATATGTTTTGCATATATGTGATCCTTGAAATCTATCCGTTGAAGCAATTTGTTGAAGCATTAAATGTGTTTGACATTTCTGATCTTTGATGGAGACTTTTATGCACATCTTCTGAATTACATCCTGGCCCACTGACACATCTGACTACTTTCTCACCTAACACCTGAAAAGGTGTTTTCCTCTGTCATATGGTCCTTTTCTTAGCTTCTTGAATACGTTTCTTTTGTTATATACTAAGGATATCTTTTGTGCCGTTGGGACTGGTGAGGACTTCAATGTTTAAAACCCATTCCACATTTGTTGGAATTTGTCTCTAGATAAAAGGTGTGGCCCGATGCTTCTGAGACAAGGCAGATGATACTCTATGATCCAGATCGTGGTGTCTTGTCACCTTGGGCTTGGTTTGATGCTGTCAAACAAGAGCACTACGATTTCTCTTAAAGACTTTTAAACTACGATCTTCACTTGTTTGTTTTGCAAGCTCTACATTTTTGAGATCACACTACTATCTCTGAGTTGGCTCGGCAAACATTGGGACCAATCTACGATTTTCGAAGAGGTCCTTCAAGGCAGGCACACTACGATCCTCGAAGCTCTATATTCCTGTGACAACACAAAAAATCGGATTGTCCAGAATTTAAGTTTAAAGAATTAGTTATTAATAAAATGAATTTTTATTAATACTATTATGTGTTATGTGTTTATTAATCGTTCTATAACCTAGAATGAATATTAATTGGGAGGATTCTGGCTACGAGCTAGATTGAACGAGTAAGAATTTTCGAGACGAAAATAAAAAAATTTCGAGAAAAAAAACATTTTCAGGGAAAAAGACGAATAAGGCACTATTCACCCGTTTCTGCTCGGAGATTTATTTTGAAATTCCGAGAAGTTATTGATTACGTTAAGGAATATTCAATAATATTTCAGTTATGGCAAAAATGAAGTTTTCGCCTGCGGACTCAAAACCTAAGAGTTAGGAAAAGTGAGTTCCGCGAATGTAATGAGTACGTATAATAACTAGGGTTATTATGTGTGAGAAATACGAGTATGATACAAGTTATTATACGAGTATAGAAAGAAGAATAGTATGATATATAATATGAATATCGTACGAGTTAAATACGAAGAGATTACGAGAATATGAGAAAAGAATGCGTAGAATACGATTAGTCATAATGGACTTTGTGTTCATGGACTTTGTAGAATCCAATTGGACTTGGATTATGTCAAGCCCAATGATTTGTGAAGTCAAGCCCAAGAAAAATTAGGATTAAGCCCGATCCAAAGAAATTAACCGCGGATCGAATCGATGTCACCGGATGGGTAAAACCCATGGGGATGACCCATGGGCATAAGGAGTAGCCACTTGGTCACCAAGTAAGGGTGGTGACCAAGTAAACTTGGTGGCTAAGTTTGTAATAGTAAGGAGGTGGGGGCGGAATGACCGATTTGACCTAAGCTTTGGTTTTCTATAAATAGAAAGATTAAATTAATTATTTTGGATTTTTGAAAATCCTACACCTTAGAGAGAGAGCTTGAGAGCATGGAGAAGAAGAATAAGGAAGAGTATGAGCATGAATGCTCGGATCAAAAGTGATCGAGAAATAGGAAAGCTCACAAATCGCCGGCTTTGTCTAACGGAAGAGGATTAAAGAAGAACGGTAATCCGAACCCTAGTTTCTTCTATTATTTTCTTTAAGTTTAATATGTTAAAACATAACTTAATGAGAATAAAGAGTAAAAGATATTGAGAATGATTTAATATGGTTGAAATCATGAGAAAAGAAGAAATAAGAAATAAGAAATTTAGTTTATAAATTTTTAAAGGAAGTATAAGATTCGTAAGGATTTTAAGCGATCTGAATGAATCCTATGAATGAGTAGGTGAAATAAGTAAGGAATGGTGTTCTATAATATCAAATTCCAAGAAAAAGTGAAATCGTAATCCAAAATATCGATTAAAATGAAGAACGAACGAAGAACACGCGAAGAAGACGACGAACATTGTTGATGGACAAATTTAATACCATCGTAGTATAATTGTTGTTGATGGACAAGTTTAAAACCATCGCGTATAAGTTAGATGCTTATTTCTTGGTTAGAAATGGTAGAAACGTTCATGAAGAATGGATTAAAACTAAGCTATAACGAAGTTATGGCGAAAATTTTAATAAAAGAAGAACGAAAATTTGAAAGTTAGTAAATAAACCCAAACATGTAGGGTTTCATAAGAATGTAAGAGAACATATAAAACGTGAGTCGTGGACTCAAGAACGAACGAATTCCGAGTTCGGATGATCGAATTACGGATGAACGAGTCAAGAACGTTAAAAGCGTAAAAATGAATGAAGGGTTAAGATTAAGCCAATTGAATGGCATGTTAATAGATTCAGAATGAAGTTATGTCTAAGGCATATTAAAGTATGTAAGATAAGGAAGAAAATGGCTTTGGAACGACCTCGTTCTGAGTTATAACGAAGAAGTTATGAGATTTCGAAATCAGCATCTCGAGCTTGTAAAAGACTTAGAAAATTTTTCTAGGGTTTTGGCTCGGCGCCGCAGCGCCGAGAAGTGGCGCCGCAGCGTTAGCTCGGGCTTGAGGTGCTATTAATTGGCGCCGCAGCATGAGACATAACAAAAGGTTTGGCACCGTAGCGCCAGACCAAGGAAGAAGGAGACGTAGGTCGCGCCGCAGCGCGAGAAAGAGAGGAAAGGCATGGCGCCGCAGCGCCAGTGCAGGGCAATACCCAGAAATGAGATTTTAATTTCTCAAATTCTCGAGGGATGTGCAAGAAAGAAGTATGAACATAATGTCCAACTAATGTAACACTTAGTTAAGTGTTTTAAAACTTTAATAAAGGTTGAATGAAAAGATTAAACGAGATTTAAAAGATAAAGAATGTGGACGCGAGTTACGGAACCGATGTCCGGGGACCGTAGTCCGGATGAACGAACGTGAGGGATTACTATGATTGTGATTCCTTGGACGTTGAGTGACGAAGGTAATGAATAACATTCTGATGTTATTTCATTGTAATAAAAGATAAGTGTAATGCGTATAGACGCTATGAACGCAACGTTATTGCAATGAACGGTCGGTCTTAGCATACAACGGACTGTATGGCTTCAACATTAAAAAAGAATAATGAACATGGGGTTCATGGAATGGATAACGATGAATGCAATTGAAACCTTGGTTAAAGGTTGAGTGAGAGATTAAGAGACGAGCAACGTGAACGTCAGATACGTAAACGATCCTCGTGAATCGTAGTTGCGTCGGACGAACGTTCTAAGTATACCCTAGTTGTATGACTTAGACGTTGACAAAGGTAGTAAGTAAGATACGAATGATATCAAGAGAGCCGTAGCGAACGGTAATAAGATCACTGAAAGCCGAATATAAGTCGGATGAGAATGTTAGAATGAAAGGTAAGCGTTGAATACTTTAACCAATGTGAAGGTTGAGTGTACGCGAATATTAAACGGGTAGAACCTACACCCCGTGTATGGTTTGACCGTAGAATAACGAAGACCATTGATTAAAGTTGTGACCAATGAAGAAGCTTATTTAAAGACAAGTACGTATACTGTAAAAGAAACCGAGTTAATGTTTATAACTTGTATGACGCTCCGAGTCGAATGAACCGGACGTTGTAAAATAAGAATAAAGTAACGTAAAATGCTTAACGCTATAAATGCGTAGACTGAATATGAAATGGTCGTTTTGAGTATACAAAAGACTGTGTGACATAGATGATGTTGAATGAATCCTGAGGTATGGCAATTAGTTGCCAAAAAGCCATAAGGAATATGAATTTGACTTAACGAATAATATATTTTAATAGTTCGGACAAGTTCAGATAAGTTAGGTTGTAATACAATTGTAACCTTTGATGGTTGACATATGGGAGCTGGGCTAAACAATTCCTTCAGAGAGCGAAGGTATATACAAAACTGGCAACCGATCTAACTCACTGTGATGACAGTGTAGATGAGATGAGAACTTGTTTGTTGGTTGTTTGTGGGAAACCAGTCAAAGTGCCATATGGACTACTAGCAGAAAAGCGATGTGTGCTGAGTCCCAGAGAAGTATACGAAGAAGATAAGAATGTAAATTGTAAAATCCCAACTTTTTGAATAAAGATGAATTTTCTATAAATATTATTTTTGAATATTATGGAGTGAAATTGATATAATAGTTGTGGGTAATATTTATAAATTTTGCAAAGTACACAAGTTGTTATATAATATTCGATTGGTCGGGGAATATTCGTTTTAACAGGGAATATTAGTACAACGGCACAATCATTGGTGGACCCCACAACGGAATTATTGTCGAATTGAGAAAATGACAAAAATATTTTATGAAAATAACGGCGGAAGTTTTACCATTAACTGTTGAAACACCCGGTGTTAAAAGTACAGTAATACACGTGGTTGCATAGTAGCACATGGTATTAATTATTGATGCTTAAGTGATAAGTCACTCAGTTTTGTTGGTATTATTAATATAATAATACAGAAAATCTTTTTATATAAAACAGAATACTTTTATAAAGTTATTCTATAAATAGAATATATTATATTCTATTATGCATAGTGTCTTCATAGTGTTTTGCATAGTAAAATCTTTTTATATAAAACAGAATACTTTTATAAATTTAACTGTTTTATTAGACAATAATTAGAATATATTATATTTTATTATGCATAGTATTTGTATAGTGTCTGCATAGTGTTTTGCATAGTAAAATCATTCATTCATTATTTTCTTACGAATTCACTGAAACTCTAGAGAGATAAACTATAGAGAGAAAGAAGAAAAGTATTCTGCTACTTCACTACTCGTATATTCAGTACACTTCTTCTTAAGGTAGAGAATATTATTTGTTGTACTCATAAGGGGTATTCTTTCTTTCTTATTCTTTATTTCTTCTGAAGGTAGGAAATATTATTTGAATTCTGTACCATGTATCTGGCGACCCAAGATGGGTGATGTATACCTAATTTTGGGGGAGTCACATACATCACTCATCTTGGGTCTCCAGATACATAGTACAGAATTCAAATACAACTTACTAATATAACTATCGTGTACAATACGACAAAACATAAACTCTGAGTTTGAATACAAATATTATCTACTAGAGATTATATAAATTCAAAAGGAGTCCTCATTGCAATTATTATCACACTATTTCACAGAATAGTGAGGACTACTAATGCTATCCTCTGGACCATTACTCCATTCCCCGACTCGTCCCAGCTATATTCTCATTTCCTGAAGAGAACAGTGAAAGAAAGGGTGAGCTCAACTAGGCCAGTAAGAAATATTATGACTAAGATAATGCAAAATAAATTATCATTAGTCTCCAACAATGTTAAACTGATAAAATATAATAGACATCAAGTTTAACTGCAGCGAAACAAGTAATCCATTAAAAGAGTCAAGTAGAAAATAAAATCTACTATCTTTTATGATTAAAAAGGTTTTTCATCACTGTTATCGCTGAGACTCAGCTTAATAAATATTCCACATCATCGAATCACCCCTGTACTACGACCAATGATATTCTTTAGTATCACGACCATAATTTTCTATGCACTACAGGCCAAGAATATTTGTGTATTCATTAATGATCATGATCATGCCAACAACTGTCCATCAATGCACTACGGGCCAATGAGGACTTTTACCACATCATTTGTAACATTACGGTCATGATTACACCGAATAATCCCTAGTCATAATCATACCAAGTCCATCTATGCACTACAAGCCACATATGACTTTCAAAAATATAAATATGAGGATGATGACAATGATATAAGAATTCAATAAAACAAGTTCAAGAATTAATTTATCCATGAACTAATAATGTCCAAATTGTCAACATGATACTGCTTTGTAAAGTAAAATTCAAGAATGCTCAGAAGAATATTTTCATGAAAAGATACTGGATGAAGCGCAAATATCAAGGATATTCCACTAATTTCATGGAGTATAGAAGTCAAAATTTTAATCAACTGAGTATAATACCAAATGGAATAACAAAAGATATCACCATGCATGTGGTACTTCGCATAGACGGTTATTCCAACAAAATAATAATAACTGAACCAGGTCAGGTAAAATTCACACCGACAGGATGTTCCAACAGAATAATAAATGCGAAATAATAAATGACGGAACCAGGTCCGGCGTATAGCACAGACAGGATATTCTGACAGAATAATAAAGATGGAATAATAAAAATGGAACCAGGTCTGGCGTATAGCACAGACAAGATATTCTTACAGAATAATAAAGACAGAATAATAGAAGAATGTCACCAAGTATAGGGTAGCCCGCGTATACAGGTTATTCCAACAGAACAATAAAGAAATGGAATAACAGAAGTTCTCTTCTTGAATACAAAAGAATAATATCCCTTACGAGTACATCAAATAATATTCCCTACCTTAAGAAGAAGAGTACTGGATATATAAGTAGTGAAGTAGCATAATACTTTCTTCTTTCTCTCTATAGTTTATCTCTTTAGAGTTTCTGTGAATTCGTAAGAAAATAATGAATGAATGAGCTTCTATTTATAGAAAAATAGAATGCATAGTAACTAATTCATGAACGGTCGAGATTGATTTACTTTAATCTGACGGTTCATATTTAAAGCAAAATCTTTTAAATAAAATATAATATATTCTATTTATAATCTAATAAAACAAATAACTTTATAAAAAAAATTACTATGCAAACACTATGCAGGCACTATGCAAACACTATGCATAATAAAATATAATATATTCTAATTATTGCCTAATAAAACAGATAACTTTATAAAAGTATTTTATTTTATATAAAAAGATTTTACTATGCAAAACACTATGCAGACACTATGCAACACTATACATAATAGAATATAATATATTCTATTTATAGAATAACTTTATAAAAGTATTCTGGTTTATATAAAAAGATTTTCTATATTATTACATTAATAATACCAATAATACTGGGTGACTTATCACTTAAGCATCAATAATTAATACCGTGTGCTACTACCACGCGTATTACTGTACTTTTAACACCAGATGTTTCAACAGTTAACAGTAAAACTTCCGCCGTTATTTTCATAAAGTATTTTTGTCGTTTTCTCAATCCGACAATAATTCCGTTGTGGGGTCCATCAATGATTATGCCGTTGTACTAATATTCCCTGTTAAAACGAATATTCCCCGACCAATCGAATATTATATAAAAACTTGCGTACTTTGCAAAATTTATAAATATTACCCACAACTATTATATCAATTTCACTCCATAATATTCAAAAATAATATTTATAGAAAATTCATCTTTATTCAAAAAGTTGGGGTTTTATGTAACGACCGAGAAATTCGAATTTTAATGTAAGATGATTTTATTAGATTAAATAATAATAAAATCATATTATGTGGGATATCAAGATGATTGTCGTTTTGTAACCTTTTGATATTGAAATATCGTAGTATTTGAGTTATGTGAAAGATTTAAGGTGTTTGAATTTCCAAGACGAAAATAAAAGTTTTCCGAGAAATTTTTCAAAAAACACTATTCATCGGTATTTGCTCGGGATTTATTTTTGAATTTCCGAGAAATACGTAATGGTAGAATATTAAAGTAAGATGGATTATGTAATAATAATCTAGTTATGGAAAACGTAATATTTCGCTTGCGGACTTAATTCAAGAATATTAAGGAAAGCGAAGTATTAATAAGGAAGTATTAATCGTATGATACGCAAGCATTATACGAGGAAAGAAAACGAGTATAATATGAAGTATTATACGAGTTTGTAAGAAGAATGGAATATCGTATATACCAAAGTTGTATACGAATGATAATACGAGAATAATACATAAACAATATGTATATGTATTAAGTAATGCTAATGGACTTGGAAGATTGGTTAACAATTGGTACAAGCCCAAGTAAATTAAATGTTAAGGCCCAATGATAATTAATAAACAAGTTAAGGTTTATTAATGCAAAGCCCAAAGGTTAAGATAAATAAGCCAAGTTAGAAGCCCAATAGTTGGGTGATCCATGGAGCAAAACCATATTAAAGTGGTTAATGTGTGGTTATCAAGTTAAATGAGTAATGACCAAGTTAATGTGGTTAGCAAGTCTAAGGAGTAATGACCAAGTTAAAGGATTGATGGCCAAGCAAAGGATATGAGTGGTGCTAGCCAAGTAATGAATAGTAAGGAGGTGCAAAAGGAGGTGGGATGATTGAAAAGACTACATTGCCCCAAGCCTTGCAAGTTCTATAAATAAAGAAGCATGACAAGTCATTTGCTAGTTATTCAAATTAATCCAATCACTCTCTCTCAAAGTGCTTAATTGTTAGGGAGTTTAAGTTATAGATAAGTTACTTCCATAAGCCAAGAAGAAAGAAGAAGCTACTTTACCAAGAACTTCTAAAGTAAGACTTCTTCTCTAATTATCTTCTATCTCTATTCATGATAGGTTGATAAGCAAAGATGAATTAAGGAATATGAATGTTAAGAAGAAGAATGTGTAAGTAATGAACTTAAGCCACATAAGTTGGTAATAAGTCATTTAAGCTAGCATAAGTTATAAACTTATGTGAAAGTATTACGAACTTGTAATGAGTTTATTAATGAAAGTAAAGAATTTGTATGAAGATGTATCAAATATACATGAATGAAACTATGCATTGAGAACATAAAAAGGTGATGATTAATGGATTTTAATTATCATAAGTGATGAACAAAGGAGCAATAAGTAGTTTATAAATTGACAAGTTATAAGCTCATAAGGAAAAATCCAACTTGAACTATAAGTTGTTGGAATTAGTATGTTAAGATGTTAACATTATGAATGAAATTCATTTGTAATATTGAACAAACCATAAGAAGGAAAATTTGCCGGAAATGGTACGATTAGACGATAATCGTCGAATTCGTAAAATTTCCGGAATGGAAGTCAAATTTTGAGTTTGAGTTCGAAAATTGTATTTTCCAATGGAGACAAGTCATGTTTGTCATTTAAGAGTTGTGGACTCGAAAATGGACGAATTCTGACTTAAAACAAAGAAACGAGCGTCTAACGTTCACGAACGTTTATCGTTTTCGTTAAAAATGAACCAATAGGTGAATTTTTAACAAACGAAGTCAAATAGATAAAATTCTTACATGAATACGTAGATTACGTAATTTGTGAACCGTAGGCTTTTGAACGAGCCAATTCGGACTTAAAACGAAGAAGTTATGCGTCCGGGAAGTTCACAAAAATTAAAAGTTAGAAAAATTTTCTGGTGCACAGAGTTGGCGCCGCGGCGCCAACCCTAGGCCATTTGACCGCGCCGCAGCGCGAGGTCTGGAGCTCAGGTACTGCTAACTCGCGCCGCAGCGCGAGTTGTAAGAGTAATGTCCGCGCCGCGGCGCCAGACACAGAACTTAGACAGTAAAGAATAAAAA